>JAIGNY010002050.1:782500-1040000 GCA_020152595.1 Chiridota heheva
ATCTGACCAGATCTGACCCAGATGTAAATTCCAGATTTGGAATTTATATCTGGGCCAGATCTGGCATTTATATCTGGAATTTTTTTAGTGGGAGTGAATCCATAATTGGGAAAACATAGCAAACTCTATCAAAGTATTTGTATTTCACTTTTAAACATATGCCAGTTATGCCGGGGAAAGCACGTAAGTCACAATGACTCGCTTTTCAGTAACGTGCCCTTGCTACAACACTAGGCTATAAAGGTCTAGTTTCACTTCAGAAATGCTCTGACTGACTGAAGTTAAGTTCGTAGCCAGGGAGGAAGGCGTGGGGAAGGGGGTATGGGAGTTCACACGAGTGAACGAACCCCCTTTTGTTGAGAAATTGCCTTATTTAAATCTAAAAGAAAAATAAGCATTTGGAATTTCAAAGTTCGCTTTTTTTTTTTTTTTAACTCAACGAGGGCGCTTTCAAATTCCTGGCTACACGAAATACTGGGGGACATAAGCGACCCAAAAGCATATTTTGTTCTCGCTAACAAAATGTGAGTATGTCAGATCCTTTCTGTCACCTTGCTAGGCGCCGTCTGCCAAGTGATCTGTTTAATGCCTTTGACCATGGAGTTAAAAAAGACTTTAACTCCATGCTTTAACAAAGAATCGATCATTCATGCAATTGGAATGTTGCTATCCATTTAGATTTGCTTTGCATCTTCATCGGGATTGATCCTGTCGCAATGTGCAGCCTGCAGTAGGTACGGTGTGTATGTATATTTAAAAATCTGACGTCATTGACGTACACACGCAATCGACATAATCTTCAACCGGGTGTCTTTTTATGACGTCATAGCAGAGTAGACGCTTTTAGAACAATGACGTAATTTTTTATAACATTCTCGTAATATTGAACAATGACAGAATGAACACTCGCGCGGCATGTAAACACACGTGGGTCTGTGGTCAATTGCGAGACGACTACGGGAGGTGAAGGCTGAACTTAGTGAATTAGTGTAAAACGGAACTAATTATTCTCAATATTGAAAGCGATGATGAAAGAGTCAAGATCGGGGTCCTTTTTGTACCAGAATGTTATAGATTTGGGATATTTTGTGATGTTTTCCAAAAAGGACTTTCGATAGGGGGTCACCAGCGGTTTTGGTCTTCTTTTTTTTTTTTAAGCCGATGTGTAGAGGTGTTGTACATAAGCACATTTTAATAATTTCATTGACGCCGTCAGTGTCCCCCTCCCCTAACTCACTATAATAATTGTCCTCCCCCCTTCCCATTCAATATTGGCTATTGTAACTGTTTTTCCTGGAAATTTACGTCAAGAAAGGAATACATTTAACATTGAAAGGGAGGATAGGGGGTTACAATTCTCGGCAAAATATTAAAGAAACATGGCACTATAACATATAAAGATCTCAAAAAGCTGAAGTGTTCCAGCCGTTTTGTCCAAAATTGTAGGCCTAGGCCTACTCCCAATAAAAAATATATCCCATAATATTTCCTTCAACTTATGATGATCTGCAAGAATTTAAACGGAAGTCACAAATGCTAAATTAACCCTGTTAACGGTAGGTAAGGAAGTTTTGGCATTATACGGAACCCCCACCCAAATCCTATCACGGACCCACCCTTCTGAATCCCAAATTCTATCACCCCCCCTCTCCGAATCCCAAATCACCTCTCCCCTCCCCCTCACCCAAATCACGAACTACCCTGAATACCAAAGCCATATGTCACTGACCCCCATTCAACCCCATTCACCTCCATTCACCCCCACCCCGTGGGGCGGGGACTACTTATTAAGTATAGGGGCTAATTATTAAGTATAGCCTAATCTTAGACCCCAGATAGTCTAGGCCATTCTACTTCCATTCAACAACTTGGAAGTCCCAAGCACTTGTATGACACCTGATGAAATCACTCCTCCACCTGTTCAGTGCTGTCATACAAAATAAATGACACACTATCCATTTAATAGTACCTCAGACTCCATAACAAACGCTATTTAGAATTAGCTATCATTCATAGTTGTATAGTAAGCTTGCTGCCTATGGATACAACTAACCAGGGAGTTGTGGCCAACGCTAGTGTTACTGCTGTTAACGTGCGTGGGACGCGGGAAACAAACATTTAGATATTAACAAAGTAAAAAGTTTCAGGATATCGCGCGGGAAATTCACAAAAACTTTAATCAGGTGATGTATCACATGACGGTGTGCGCAGAACCATAGTGGCGTTTGCGTTATAATTTGCGACTTTAGTACGACATCACTCAAAAAGCCATAAGGAGAAATGACGTCAAAATGACGTCATAAAAAGACACCCGGTTGAAGATTATGTCGATTGCCGTACACACACAGCCTATAAAAAAAGAGTGAGAGGGCACAATCTCGCCTTCTAAAGTTTTAGTTAAGTTAGCAAGGTTATTTATATGTTTATTTTATGACATTCTGTTGAAACCTGATTAGGCCACAATGTTCGGGCGTAAGAAAAACAAATCACCGAAAGAACATTCGGATCCAACGGAGGTAATTTTTTGTCTTAACTTGATATTTTGCATGAACTAGTTTCGCGAATACAGTGCTTATTTCCTGTACGTTTTTAATCTGGAGCCTGGAATATTTTACAATGAATGGGAATTTGAAAGCTCATTATTGTTGCAGATTTAGTTTCTACATAAATTATATTTCATTTTTTTGGGTGAAAAATGTCATAGTTTTTAACGTTAGTCTAGATGAGGACATTCTGGACACAGTGTTCCTAGCGTTATGGCAACCTATCAGTATATGCTTACTACTAATATATATATAGGTTGCCATATAACGCTAGGAACACCTGTGATTCTGGAGGTCGGACATCCGAGAAGTTGTGGTGCATGGCGATGAAACAATGCTTTTTTGTTGATCTCAAACTTTAGTCCGAAAGGGGAAAACAAACAGTCAGTTATCATTGCAGCCAATAGGAGACAAACCTATTTTTTGTCATTTTTCAACAAATACTGAACATAATTTAGTTTTCTTCAAATATGTTGTAGTTTACAACATACAGTATATGAGTACCATTAATTTTTGCTGACTAGCTGAGGTGACACAAGTATTCATAAAAAATATCCCATTGACTAATGATAAAGTTTCCCCTCCAACGTAGCAAAATCATACTGACCTCGTACACAGTTATGGTGACTTTGATCTTGAGAATACCTGCACAGTTGTACTTATGTAACGTCAGGCCCTATTTGAATTTTAAATTCCTTTTTCAAATTCCATACAGTGCCTCATTTGTTACAAAGGCTAGGGTAATATATTTTGAAAACTTTAATCTTTTTCGAGATCTAACTAACTGCATAGGCCTACATATTGAAGTATTATCAGAGAGGGTGACGTCATTCGCCCTATACTGTGTATAGGCCGAAGGCCGAGAGACGAAACTTCTGTATTAAAATTTGTGATGCGTTCATGAAGGCTATATTTGTTCCAGCATGGCCAACTATGCGTGGTCAACGGACAGTGCAGCGTGTATGCGATGAGTGAGTGATAACCAGCTGAGTGATAGAGTACCCGCTGGGCCAGTTGGAGAAAATGGCAAGATACGATAGAAAGCGAGGTTTGAAAGTATTTCTCATTCCACTGAAAATTTCCGTTTAGATTGAATGGCATTGTGCAGACATGAAAATCAACCAAGTTTCTTTTAAAGATTTTTTATCTTTTTTGGAGGACGGGAACCATTACCATTAAAACCAAAAGTCTTTAATTACAGAATTAACGTTGAATCATTTTGTCACTAACTTTAGGGCCTACCACTTGCGTTGTTCCAGTTCTGGGAGATAATTTAAAATTATATTGGCAAAACTTTCAGCATTGGCATGAATTCACCACAGAATAGGTCTGTTTATACTTAGTGTACATGGATTCTGGCGTACATATGAAGAATTTGAATAGATTTTTGGTCAAATCTTGAATATGCAGCATCGCTGGTGTTAACAAATTTTAAGCTAGGCCAAGCCGCCAAGGTCAGATGTATTCTGGGGATATTTCCACCAGGGCGGCGGGCGTAGGCCTACTGCTTAAATGTCAATTTAGACAAAAATGACAACTTTTTGGTCTAATCCAATGTTAGTGTTAAAGTCTTACTGTTAGGGTTATTTCAAAATTTCTAAAGAAAATAGTCTCCTTCCTTCAGCATGCATCCCTCTACAACCATATTTAATCCTCCTCTTCCACCCCCTCTCTACTCTGTTTTTAGTTTTTCCCATGCACCTCCTCTCTCGATCACAGCTTTCTGGCTTTTGTTCTTGAATTTCTCTCATTCTTCCCCTGGTCTCTTTCCTTACTACCTCTAAAGTGATCTGACCTCTCAGGCACAATTTGACCTTCGTTGTCGTGGTGCCGTTAAGACCTCATCAAACAAACAAACAAACATAAAGAAAATTTGTAAAAAGGTATCCCAATTGAATTATGAAGGGAGACTGAGCAGTCACAAGCATTGTTCATCTTAGCTTACACTGACTATGAATATTCTCCTGAAGTTAAGTAAGTTAGAGTTAACTAGATTTACCCTACAGCTTTAACTTCCCAGTGCCAACCTGTCCCTGTCTAAAACTTACAGTTTGGGGTATGTTTTAAGAAGTAATTAAGAAATAACTTGAAACAAATTAAATAATAAGAAAAAGAAACATTAGCATTAAGGTAATACTGCAGTTACTATACTTTCATCAGCTACACTTCACAAAGCTTTTGAATTTAGGTATAAAAAACACCACAATTTAGTTCAATTCAAAAATTATTTGCGAAGTATTTTGCCTTACAATTACTAAAGAGTGCATAATTCTTAATAAATTTGCTATTAAGAATTAATTACCTCAGCATGCAATAACAAGTTATTACAATTTGAATTTTAATGTCATGCTTATATGCAAAATACTGTCAGGCACCTTGTAAATACAACTCACAGCATTCTTTTCTTTTTCAATATATAAAAATATTATCAACACATATTTCGCTTGTTTTTTTTTTTTTAAACTATTATTATGATGTACCCAATGACTTTTAATAAGCCTAGCCTAGCTGTCTTAGCAGAGTTTAAATACATTGCTTTAAAGCTAAAATTGTTCATGGGTTGCCATTAAGCCAACTGTTAAAATTAAAATATTTGTCAATGTTTTACATTAAACATTAACAGCTAATTTATAGTTCTTTTCAAAAAGATGTTCAAGAACAAATATTAAAAGTATTTGACACATTGTAAAGATGAACAGCACTTAAATCAGAGAACCTTGAATTAGTATTGCACATTTCATCAGGCTGACAATAGTTGATCAGTGAATACAATCATTTCAGTAACTTAAGTTTAACTTGTTAATAGAAAACTAAAGTAGGCCTGCAGCTAATGAAACAAATATGTTGTAAGTGAATAATTTACACTTCATGTAAAATAATAGTTCATTTATACAGGGAGTTGCCAGTAACAAGATTATGAAGAAATAAGTGTAACTTTTTTTCCATATGGCTCCAAACTTTACTGGTGAAGACGCAAATGAGTGTCAATGGTGACAGAATGTTTTTTGATAACAAGCTGATATAGGCTTTGATACTGATACTTTTGTTTTCAATTTCTATATCCTCCGTCTCTCCATCTCCAACTACATCAAAGAAATCTGGCAAAACTCCTGGAATTACGCAACCAGTAACAAACTCCACACCATCAAACCCAAAGTCGGGACCAACACCCCTCTGCACAGTCACAACCACAGGAAAGACATCTTTGTCACCCGTTTCCACCTCAGCCATTTCTTTTTCACTCACTCCCATCTCTTATCCGGCTCTCCTAACCCTTTCTGCCCCACTTGTAACACTGATCTCTCCATCAAGCATATCTTCTTAACCTGTCCCTTATACCAGAACTCCAGATTTCTTCTCTCCTCACTATCCTCAATCTCAGACCTTTTCGAAAACAATTCTTCCTCAAATATTAACAAGTTCCTCCGCAACAACAACCTCTTCCACCACATTTAGCTTCCCCCGTCCCCTCACCCCCTTTCTACACCTAACCTTATGTACCTCCTTTTTTTCTCTCTTTTTGTTTTTCTCCCTTACAAACCTTCCTTTCCTCACTATCCTAAATCTTACACCATAATTTATTAACACCCTCTTGGCACATTTGACTCTGACTGTCGCGGTGCCGTTCAACATGAACAAACCAAACCAAACTATATTATTATGACATCAACCCCAGCCTAGATGTTTCTCAATTAATTTTCTTTTTGATGGTAGACCTATCAAATCTGCTTGATATTGTAATTCAACTTTAAAACAATTGATTCAATTTGTATTTCTTTACCTCATTAGCAGCTTAAAGGTAATATGGTTGTGTTTGGAAAAAAATAACTAAATTGTTTTAAAATATAAACCATCAGAGTAGCAAAACATCTCATCAATATTGGTTTAACATTGGTTAAATCTCAGGCCTCAATTTGCATACTTTATGCAAATTTTTATGCAAAATACCTTCTACAGGCCAGGACGACCTTGACATTTTTTTTAGTAAATCCTTAAATATTTTTGATAATTCATTGAAGTGGTGCCTAGAATTTTTAATTCTTGAAAATTTGAGTGAAAATTAATTAGTTAAGTGCAGTGATTATCAAGAGATGAAGCTTTTTTTGCCACAGAAAGTAAGATAAATAATAGGTCGAATAATATTTGCTCTCTGCTCTGATTGAAATGAGAACGGCTTTAATGGTTTAAAGATTGAGCTAACAGTCGTAAGATATGAGAAAAAATTCATAAAAGTAAAATAAAATTCATAAAGAAAAAGAAAATTCTTTAGCTGCATTAACTTTAGGCCCACTATCAAAGTATGCTACTCATGGGCCTAGTAGCGTTAGGCATAGGCCTATGGCCTTGTTGCATAAGTTAATTTCTTGGACAGACGTATCTAGATATGGCCTACAGCTGATTTAACAGCTAAGGTTAAAAACCTACATTTTTACCATTTGATTAGTAATTATATTAGGGCTACATGTCAATGAGGTTTCACTGCGACCGATGACTTGATTTATGTCAGAGCCGTAACACTAACGTTGAAATCTGTGCGAAAAAAACAAGCAAATTTTTACAATCACCAAATTGTATAACTTATTGGCCAGTACTATTTTGCACACTAATTTCTGATTAAATTGAAGTGTTTCATTGGAATTTATTCATTAAATAAGCCAAAAATAAAACATTTTACGTGTATTTCGTGAACAATCCAAGTAATTTTTGAGTAGAACTTGTTACATACGCGTTGTATCTTCCTGCAATGCGCGAACTTGTCTCGAACAAATACACCTTAAATTGAGTTAAAACATAAAAGGCATTAAATGAAACATTTTGTCCTGAAAAATAATGCAAAATAAAATCGAGTAGTATACAATTCTAGACTCGTTTACCAATTTTTAGAGATTAATCATTCACTTAAATGTATACCGTGCTTTTCAAAGCTTGTATGAAAAAAGCACGCTGAAATAAAATAGCTACATAAACGCATCACGTTTTCCCCACCCTGTATGTATAGGAAGTTGTTTCGTCTCTCGGCCTTTGGCCTATACGTAGTATAGGACGAATGACGTCACGTTCTCTGGTATTATTTTTAATGACTGAAATTTAAGACAGCAATTTACAGTATTTTACCATATAATAATCGGTATATTACCGACGGACCACAGTGAAATGTTTGTTTTCTATTTGCCAAATATTTATGCTGGAATTTTTCTTTTTGAACTCCTAGGGCCTAGCTGTTTATGCCAGTTTGTTCATATCACTGTAATTTTAATGTATGTCTTTATATTGAGAGAATTTGAGAGAAAATTATGTTAAACTGGCTGAGCTTTATGCAGAAGCGTCGAGCTGGGAGGCAGGTAGCTTATATGCTGGGCGTACAAGTGACATGCTGGAGGTCCCAGGTTAGAGTCTAATTTGATTTAACTAGCGATTTTTCCACAGATATTTCATTTCACTTTATTTCATGATCCTTTATTTCCACATTATGCAATATATACAAAATAGTGACAAAAAATAAATAAAAAAATAAAGTGCATTTGAATTTTGAATATAACAAAAAACACAATTTTTGGCCTTGTTACCAGTATTACTAATACATTGCAATGGAAAATGGAAAAGGAGAGAGAAGTTCTAAACTTATTTTATAACTCTCACTAAAATTTACATGTAGATTAAATTACAACAAATACTTGATCTATAGTGCTAATAGCTATTGCCCTACAAAAATGCTCGAAACCAAACACACTCATGATCACTTGGTTGTATAACTGGATAAGCTAACACGTTGCACATATTATTTAAGGTCTCCATCTCCCCCTGAGCAAGTTTTACACCACTGAGTTTTAGTATTCAAGTTTAAAGCTGTCAAAACATGGTAGAAATCAGACCCTAGCTTTGCTGTTTTACAGGGGCGGCCTGCCCTTCCCATCTGTGGGCCTGTCTTGCCCCTTGGGGGTCTCCCATGCCCTGCCCTGCTCCTCATGAGAAAAAAATGTATATATTTTTTTTAATAGATTTAATTTTTTGTAAACTTAATAATCTTAATAAAGCTCATAAATGAAATACCTTACATTGATACAGAACACAGAATGATAGCATAGTAAGCAATTGTCCTGTTTGGCTCATGATTTGTGTTTATCAATATCAGTCAGAATAGTTTCATTCTGAGGTATGATTATAGCTAAAATCCCAGAGCTTTTTCACCATGAAATTGAGCCTTAGGGAGGCTCTTGGAATCCACGCCGAAAAGACACAGTGCTTCGCTCGGGTATTGATGTGCCCCTCAACAAGTCTAGCACCCTGCCCCTTTTTAAATCAAGCTAAGGGTCTGGAAATGACAAGAAGTGACATCACAGTCTCACATGCCATTCAAGTATTGAACTCATTCCTTTGAGCATTTGGTGTGTTAGAATAGTGGATACACGTAGAAACATAACTGTGAATATTTCCTGAAGAGCAAAGGTATTCCTTGTAAATCTGCACCAGACAGTCGAACTGGAAGTGACTGTTGGATATCACTATAAAGACATTAGGTGGTTAGAAATTGTAAAGTTGACTTTCTACACCAATCGTTTACTCTACATAGAGGCTGTTTGGGTGTACAGCTAGGGTCGCAAAATTTACAGGCCCCTAATTTTTCTTTTTCAGAAGGGTGCTCTACTTTGCCCCTCATTGCCTCCACCCTGCCCCTTTTCACTAAGCACTGTACATTTCTTCACAAAAATATACCTTTGAGAATTCTTTTGCCTTCTTTTCATGCTGATTACACTTCCCCCAATATAGAAAGATGCAAGGACACTTGTTGTATTGATTACTCCCTTATTTACATTTCAAGTGCCCTCAAAGTGCCCTTGCAGCCTTACAAAAACCCTTTTGGTCATTGAAATATAGCCCCTTTGTGGATTACCCTAGAGGTTTTTAAAAACATCTTGTTAAAATTGTCTATTAAGAGTAAGTCACATGTTATCATGGAGGAATACAAAAAGACATGGACAAAATATATATACATTTTATTTTTCCAGAATTTAGGGATCACGATTCCAGGGCTTAAAATTCCTCAGGATGATGATGAAGATGAAAGTCTAGAAGCTGAGCTTTTGGCTCTGATGGAAGAAGAGCATTGCCCAGCAGCACCATCTAGATCTAAAGCAGGTAAACAACTATTGTATCCAAGACTGCATACTTCCCAAAATAAATGCAGAAGTTCATATATTTATGTCTTATTTGTGTACCTGCTCCTCTCAATGCCACAAAGGATCTGTAACATTAAGCCTTATGTGGATACATCCTCTTGGCTTCACTTATATTGCTTACTGTGTCAGGGTAAAAAAAGCTTAGCTCTGCTGATCGCAATGTTTTTCATCTTGTCTACTAAAAGTTTTTTAAATAAATGGGAACAATTTTTGTAGCAAATGCACGAGATTGGGTATATTTTTATACCTGACTTCAACAAGTAGCACAGAAAAGGCTACAATCTTGACTGTATCAATATACATTAAGGTTGGTAGTGATGTCTTTCATCAAGATGATTGGACATAACACCTCTCAACATCATGACACGACAGAGGATTCTTTCATTCCATTTCTGACTTCTAAGCCGCTGTGAACCATTGATTGGCCCATCAGCACTTCTCTTACATTGCCTTGTTGCCTATACTTGTGTTTGACTGGGTAATTTCTAATGTCCTATTATTCGCCAAGTAGCCATAAAAGAAAGAATCTTGGGGTGCATAAAGTATATATACCTCTATCACTGGCAGAGCAATGTAATAAACAGACCTGTTTAATTTGATGCTCTGTGAGTTCTCCACAAGTGTTGTACATATTTTGATCTACTTATTTACATGAATGGTAAAATGAGTATATGTATGCATAAATAAATCACTAAAAACAAGCCAGTGTATATCAAAACTCTGATCTATCTTTCTAACATATACCCATACTGGAATTTTCTTTATTGTGTGTGCAGTTGTATACTTGTGTTCTTGTGTTTGTAAATTAAAAATACTGTAATGTTCCAAAAGCTGCTTTTGATAATGACTCTTTTGCACCTTTTTTACCTTTTTGTACCTTCCTCACACATGTTACAAAACTTAAGTATTCGATGAAAGTCATTTTAAAATGTTTTGTTGCAGGTGCAAAGAAGAAACTGGGATTGAAGGATATAGATACCTTGGCTTCAGCTGCCCTGCGTGATATTGATGATGATGACGATGGCGACATAGATGATGATGACCTACTGGTATGTACAATTCCACCAATATTTTTAGTGTGTAGTTACTGTTTGATATGAGGAAAAAAAATCTTCTATTTTCCGATAACTATAAGATTGGTCTTTTCCATCTCAAAAGCATATATATTGTATTCAGATTTGGAATCCTTTGAATGGGTAAAACGTGCCACTTTGCTAGTTTTGTTTTCTTAATCAATGGAATCAAAATAACTTGCAATAATTACAGAATTATATACTTCAGTGACAACTAAATGCATAGCTTGTTTAAAAATTTATTTAGAGTCATGACAATATGACAACACAAAAGTTGAAGAAGATTGTGTGCAATAATAGTTCTTTAGATTTTGATTCCTTTTACATCTGTAGGCTGAACTTGAAGGTTTATCTCAAGATGAAGAAGAGGAACCTGCCCCTAAAAAACTTGCCCCAGTGATTCAACCGCCGCCTCAACAGACACGCCCATCACCTGTGATGCCAAGTCAGCCGCCTCAACAGACACGCCCATCACCTGTGATGCCACGTCAGCCGCCACAATGGCCTGAGGAGCATACTTCCATCATGGCATCGGCACCTGTGGAGGTTTGTGTTTACTCTTGCCATTCTAATTGTGGGAATAATTTATAAAAGTATATTGATTGTCTTTATGGAAGTCTGACAAATTCAACCACTTTAAACATGCTCTACCTTTCATCAATCCCAAGTTTTTTTTTTTTTTGATGAAAGTGGCAGGAGCCTTTTAAATAAGTTGTAATACTTGATTTGTTTTGTTTTTGATGGTAAAAGGCAAATACCTTAATGAGGACAAATCATTCACCCTGATTTCATTTGTTCAGATATGATTAGAAATATTCTTAGAGTTTTTAATCATATTCTCAACATTCTGCAGGAGAAATCAAGAGGAGACCTACTGTCTGAAGTTCAGGAAAGAATTGAGAATTATAAGATGGCCTTCAACAATGCTGAGGTGAAAGGAGAGTCCAGTAAGTGTCGGCGCATTGAAAGAGGAATACAGGTGAGTGAACATTTATCCAGTACAGGAGTAAGCAGGTTACTACTGACCAATTCATACAGGTGAGTAAACATTCATCCAGTACAGGAGTAAGCTGGTTACTACTGACCAATTCATTCAGGTGAGTAAACATTCATCCAGTACAGGAGTAAGCAGGTTACTACTGACCAATTTATACAGGTGAGTGAACATTCATCCAGTACAGGAGTAAGCAGGCTACTACTGATCGATTCATAGGGGTTTTTCTGGAGGAGAGAAGAAGGATTTAGACATTTTGTGCCTTTCTGATAAGGTTTTGTTCTTTACTCAAATTTTGAAGGGAGAAACTTTCTACCATGAACAAAATAAAGGAACAATAAAAGAATACAAAGACAATGTGTTCCTCACTTAATATAAGCTATGAAGGCAATGGAATAATGTTCTTGAAAATACTTGAAAATTATATTATCATACACACAAACAAATATTTTGTCTCTTTTGTATCACTTGATATCATTTTTCTTTTCAAAAAAAAAACCCTTAAAAACTTTTATCCCATTACGAATTGTTAATGTAATATTTCTTTGTTCCTCGTCATAGTGTAATGCAGCAATATAAAACAAAGCATGTACTCGGTGGTATTGTTATTTTTGTAACGCGTGAGTGCATAAGTAAGTGTCAGAAGTCTTCATTAAGTTCTATGTGAAGTTTAATATTGGTCCAAAGTTTCCAAAATCTTGATCCCACATGAAAATGTTGTGTTATATACAGCTTCACTCTGAACCAAATTCTTCTGATCTTGCTTGTGATATGCAACCTATCTGATTTGTGCCAAGTGGCACATACTGTAAGGCCCTCCACACAATGTTTCTTATTGGTCCTGCAGGCTGCGGTAATCTTTGTGTCACGCCAGGTTCTCAACCCTGCCTTATTTTTCTCTTTTAAAAGTGTTCTCCTCCATGTTGTGGGTGTCCCTGTTCTGTGTTTGCTGGCAGGTGCCCATGTCAGAGTTGTCATTCAGTTATTGTTCTGCTCATGTCCTAAAATGTTACCAATGAATTTTCAGGTTCTTTTAGCCTCTTCTGCCAGTCCATTGGTCTTTGTTTGCATATATCATTCGGTAGAGAATATGAGAGCAATGTCATCTGCAAAATCTAGGTCATCAAGCTTGGATATGAACTTCCATTATATTCCTGTCTTGCCATTCAGGACAGCTCTCCTCATTACCCAGTCTGTAACAAGTAGGAACAGGAAACCTGACATTAAACAGCCTTGTTTCACATCTGTGGTAACTGGAAACAAGTTAGTTGTCTTGTTTTGGCCAATTGCAGCACATTTAAAATTGTCGTACATGGCTGTCACAATAATGATTAATTTGTTGGGTATTTCATATGTTGCCTCATGATAACCATATGGATTCTCTATGTGCCGACTCAAACACCTTTTCAGAGTCTATGAAGTACCTACAGTGGGACTTGCCATTCGTTGACCTGTTCAATGATGTTACTTAATATGAAGATTTTTTCAATAGTTTCTTTCCCGTTTTGAACCCTGCTTGTTCCTTTCTCAGTTGTGTGTCCATTCCTTCACTATTCTGGCTAGTGATGATTCTTCCCAATATCCTACTAGCGATAGCTAACAGGAATATGCCTCTCCAGTTTTTACATTATTTTAGATCACCTGTCTTTGGGAGCTTGATGATCAGCCCTTTTTCCATTTATTTGGGAATTTCTCATGTATCTAGTATCTCTTTTAGTTGTAATGTGTAAAATCTCCTGTGTTCTTTGAGAAGCTCTGCTGTGATAAAATCGATTCCTGGTGCTTTGCCATTCTTGAGTCACTTCATGGCATCTTTTATTTCTGTCAAGCATGGTGAGTTTCTATTCATGTAAATAAGTTTCTGCTTCATCTTGCTCCATGACAATGTTGTCTGATGTCTCCCTATTTAGAACCCCTTCAAAGTGCTTGCTCCATCTCATGAAAGGAACATTCCCATGTTTTTTTTGTATTAAACCATTCTAGACTTGTGACCGTTTAGCATGTACATGCTAAATGTTCGCAAATGCAGTAAACATTTACTAATTATCAAATTGCGAGTAATCGTTTTTCATACTCAAGTCTTGCCATTAAAAATTAATAGCATTAAAATCACACACACCTTCGGCTGACAAAAGTCCAATCAATGACTTTACAAACTGTAAACTCGATTAGCATAATCCTTTTTAAATACCAGAATCACAAATGCGCTTTAATCACCTATGAATGGAAATATTTTGCACTATGATTTCACCAAAATCCGAGTAACATGTGAAACGCACCACGAATTTGCAGCAGTAAACAGTGAACTGGTGAAACTAACAATAGGCCATAAGTTACGTAAGGCTTCAATCCCACTCAATCAAGGCCTGTTTTAATTGTGAGAATCAGTACATTTACATGTAAATATTACCTGATGAGTCAAAATAAATTTTGCAAGAAAAAAAAAATATTGCAAAATAAACAAACAAAAAAAGGTTATAATAGAGCTGAAATTTTGCATGCTTTGCAAACATGGCGGCCATTTTTTCCAGAAGAACTGATGTGTGCAATACTTCTGTAGTGGTGTCATAGTTTTTTAATGTTTTATGGCGAGGTATTATAGTATGCAAAATTTTACAGTGAAAGCCCTATAGACTTATGGCAATAAGGTTACGCGATGTTGAGAATAAATGACATTGAAGGGAAGTTTTCTCTTCTTTCTAAACTGAATTTCCATGTATATTTTCCATTAGAATGTGATGATTTATACTGTAGAAATTTTTCACGATTTGGAAAGCAAAATTCCAGTGTCTATTTGGGCAATGGAGTCAATACTTTTGTCGTACTGGTTACACGTTTTTTTCACTTAGCATTGTAAATTGGAGCAATTTTGGTGTACTTCGAAAATATCAGTACTAAACACATGTAAATGATACATGCTTGCATTTTTGGTGTGTACACGTTTACTAAAATCTCTTAACGTTCACGGCTCTAAGCCTTTCATTAACAAAGAGAACAAATTTAGAAACAATTTAGTACAAAAATCATATTGATATGTTATTCCTATTAAGAGATATTGACATTTTATCTTCACAAAAATGGCAATAAACGAATAGGAAAAGGCTTTAAGTATGACATCACAGCAACACATTCTCCCACAAAGTTGATGTATTTCATTAAAATGTATCATCCTGTTTTAATTAGTAAAACGTGCTAGAACAATGAATTGATGAAAGTTAGGTATTTATATACATTGCCAAATATACCCTACTTCAATAACTTTTGGAAAATTGTTTTTAATCATACAGAAACAACCATTTAACATTCAAAGAAATACATTAACATTTGCAATGGAATTGTCTCTATGACATCATCAAACACAAATTCATCATACTGTACAAAAACTTTAAAATGCAATGGGGAAATCTTTGAAAATCCATATCTCCTGAACGGAATATGATATCAACCTGATTTTTGTACCAAATTGGCTCTAGAAGTGGCGCTCTTCTAAATAACATTTTACAAAAAACCATGGAAATATTCCTTTAAGGTTTCCTTTCATCCTTGTACACTGTTGTTTAGGTTTATCAATGCTCAGGGTCTTTCCTTCTTTTTTGTCCAACAGACCTTATCCAGATTGGAGCAGAAACTTCATACTGGTGAAAGATTGACCCATCAGAGATCCCACCTCCTTTATTCATTGCTCCACCCACAACTCAAGAACATGCAGAACACCCACAAGAGCCTCTAGATTCTTCAAGTCATGGAGGGGCAGGAGGTATACCATTGCAACAAGGGATGACATTGATTGACAGTCAATCAACCATTCCCATTTCTGCTGGAGGAATGACCTACATTGAAGCAACAAGTCATGTAGATCAGGTTAAACCAATGGACGTGGAAGCAGTTGCTGGTAGTTCTATCCCCATGCCTCGTTCAAGGCCTGAAGGTAGATAGTATTTGAAAGCTCTTGTAAGATACAGAGCATTGGTGACATAAGAATTGATAGCAACTTATGACACTTTGTTGGCATGTGAAACTGGTAGAACATGGACAATGTGCAAGCATCTGAAAGTAAAAATATAAACATCACTATTGTGTGGAACTTGTTTATCAAAATGAAACTGGGGTTGCATATGAAACTTGCTTGCAAATGAATAGTTTGTACATACAAAACTTGTAGAATATGAAATTGCAGTAACCTGTAAAAACTTGGCATTAAATTAAAACCTTCAGGTTACAGAACTGTTGGTAATGTATGAAACTTTGGAAACAAATAAAAAGTATTTCAACATTCATAAATTTGAAAGTATTTGCCATTTCATTAGTAATTTGAAGTTTGCTATCCATTGCACATATTTTTTATTAACATATGGAAATCTTGGTAGTTGAAGTAATATTTGATAGCTTATACAAACCAAGGAACCTAATGAAACGTAACATTTAAACAGTTGGCAGTATATTCAAGCAATTTTTGTAAATGATTGTGTACATTTGGTTTGATTCATATTTATGTAAATTCTTTACTTTCCAGATGACATGACCTTAAAGATGATGATCCAGAGAAAAGATCTGTACAAAATGGCCGCTCTGACAGCCAAGAAGGCTGGAGATGCTGCAACAGCCATGGAGCATGTGAAAATTGCCAAAGTGAGTGATGAAACATTATTATCTATCCATTCTGGAATTCATCAAAAATTCATAATGTGAATGTGTTGGGTTGTATGATATTAGGCTGTCCTTATATTTAAATTTTTTTTTTACATTTTGATAATGTTACAATTAAAGACGAAACAGCACAGTACCCTGTAGGTAGTTCTTTCAATATTTTCTTATATATCAGACTTTTTTTCAATATGCACCAATCATAATTCATTGATTTAATCCAGTTATGTCAGTCCAACTAAGTATCGTAACTGCAAAGGCAGAAAAACCCATATATGCATAATGTTTGCATGTTAATGTGCAACTACTCTGTTTCTGCACCCCATATTACCAACCATGAAATAAGTAGCTACCCTTGCTTTAGCATTCAGAAGTAGGACTCATACCAACTTGTGTATTCCGATGAACAAGTTGCTATTCATGAATATTTTTCATGCAGAAATTTGAAATGGTGATATCAGCATATGAATCGGGGGAGGAAGTCGATCTCAGTCAGATGCCACCCCCTCCATCACAAGGTTTGTAGTTTTATGTCAAAATTTATTTTTTGTAAGAGATTTTGAATTATTTTATTTCCACAATTAGAGGGTAAAGAAATTTTCATTTTTTATTGATAAATTATTTGAGCTTCTTTATGCTTAAGTTTATTGACTATTCTATTAATACTTAGCTAAATACGTTTAGTGATATGAGGTGTTGTTAAAGAGTTAAAGTATGGCATAGTCTTTACAATTACGCTTTGGTTATAGATAGAGCTGTGACCGTTTAGCGTGTACACGCTACACGCTCGCAAATCTTGTAAACGTTTACTAAATACTTCATTGCGAGTAATCGTTTTTCATAGTCAGTCTTGCCGTTGAAAATCAATATTGTCATTTATGATTTAAATCACACATATTGGCTGACAAAATTCCAATCAATGACTTTTTACAAACTAAATCGGATTAGCATAATCCTTTTTAAATGTGCAAATCACAAATGCGCAGTAATCACCAATGAATGGGGATATTATGCACTTTTAATTTCACCAAAATCTGAGTATTCTAACTTGTAAAATGCACCGCAAATGTGCCGCAGTAAACAGTAAAACTAACAATAGGCCTAACGTTAGGCCACAAGGCTTAAGTTAAAGTTTCAATCCTACGCAATCAAGGCCCGTTTTACAGGCTCTTAAATCGACCAAAAAACACTTGAATCGTGACAATCAGTACATTTACATGTTAATATTACCTGATGAGTCAAATAAATTGTGCAAGAAAGAAAAAATATTGCATAATAAACAAACAGAAAAAGGTTTTAACAGAGCTGAAATTCTGCATGCGTCGCAAAGATGGCGACCATTTTTTTGAGAGGACTGATATTTAGAACTTCCTGTGGTGGTGGCCTAGTTTTGAAATGTTGTATGGTGAGGTATATCATAGGCCTAGTATGCAAAATTTTCACAGAAGAACTTTGAAAGCTGTAGCGAATAGGACAAAAAAGTTACGCGATGTTGAGTTTAAATGACATTAAAAGGAAGTTATCTGTTCTTTCTAAACTAAATTTTCATGCATATTTTCCATAAAAATGATGATTCATACTGTAGAAGTAAACTTTTTACGATTTGAAAAGTAAAATTCAGCGTCTATTTGGGCTATGGAGACAGTACTTTTGCCATACTGGTTGCACTTTTTTTTTACTTCGCCTGGTAGTTTTGGGGCAATTTTGGTGTATTTCCGAAAATTACGGTACTAAACGCGTGTACACTATACACGCTCACTTTTTTTGGCTTGTACACGTTTACTAAAATCACTAAACGTTCACAGCTCTAGTTATAGATAAGGATTCATGTTTTCACATAAAATTTTAATTTAGAAGTGTGTGTGGTTAGCATCAGACTGTTAATTTGTTCAATATCGATGCAACATTTTTAAGGAAATTAAACAAAATTAGATCTTCTAGTTAGGAATCATTTTCATGGAAATTTTACCATTCTCAAGAGTGGTTAAGGAGTCATGCTAGTGTGCGAAAGGTTGGATTCCTGTCATGAGCACTGCATTGTGTCCTTGAGCAAGACACTGTACTTGCTTCCGTCCACTCAGCTGTCAGCTGTGATGAGTACTAGCACTGCTGGGGAGTTAACCTACAATGGACTAGCATCCTATCCAGGGGGAATTATGTGCTCACGTCCGTTTGTGCCAAGGAAACAGGGGGCAAGCACCGGCCTGATGTGCCTTCATGGCTCGAGTATGGAATTGATTTTATTTAACCCTGAAAATGTTTGAACTGAAAGTATGGATCTCAATTGTTATTGGCAAACAGACAAAGGCTAATATCAAACAGACAAAGGCCAATATCAAACAGGCAAAGGCCAATATGAAACAGACAAAGGCCAATGTCAAACAGACAAGGCCAAAATCAAACAGATTAAGGCTAATATCAAACAGACAAAGGCCAATATCAAACAGACAAAGGCCAATATCAAACAGACAAAGGCCAATATCAAACAGACAAAGGCCAATATCAAACAGACAAAGGCCAATATCAAACAGACAAAGGCCAATATATGCAAACATTAAAGTGTGTAACCTGATGTGGTTTGTCCTATATAGAGTATTAATGAACTATTTTTTTATGACTAAATGTACTTTTCTCAAATTCCAACCCTTAGCTCAAGGAAGTCACTCATCTGTGCGATTACCATCGGACATAGGTGCAGGAACCCATGCAACAGCAGCTCCACCATCAGAGGAGATGCCAGTACCAAGGACAGTCCTTGAGGGTTTGGTACAGAGGAGGGATAAGTACAAGAGCCTGGCTGATAAAGCATCAAGTGATGGAAATTCAAGTAAAGCAAGGCGTCTAGGTAGAATTATCAAGGTATTGGTGTAACTGTAATTCAGAAGATTTACAAGATAGAATAGTTTTATCTTTATAATTATAGAATCTAATTTTAGTAATCATTTCAAGCATTTTGTAATGATAATGGAACTAATATAAAACTTTTTTTGCATTATTTGGTGACATACTTAGTAGAATTTCATGTTTAGTTTGGAACTGTCATTAGATGTAGTTTCTCTCATTTCACATCACATACTGTAAATAATTAGTCCAACTATTTGTAGAAGAAACCAATGAAAACATGGTATTTAACCATGTGACCAATTTAAGACACATGGCTGAATTTCTAAAGCTTGTTTTTACCACTATTTGAAGTTGTAGATGTTTACATGCCACCATATGAAGCTAGAAAAAGAAGAAAAAATCTTGGTATAATGTCATCTTTCAACACAAACTATAGATCTTACTACAAATAGTGGAACTTATTTATGTCGGCAAAGTAAATGATTTCGTAAAGAGCTTGCCATAGGCTTGCAATACCTAGCTTTCTATCGTAAGTAAATACTGACCACAGATAAGGGGGTATTTCTAAACAAATAGCGGCAATTGATAAACCAATTAACATCTATGAGTTAGAAAATAATCCACACCCGCCATAGCAACGCGGTATCTAGGTGGGGCAAACAAACCTCAATTCTGCAATCATGTATGACCAATGCATTGACATTAGATGTTCATGTGGCGTGCCATAAGTTTTATTCATGGTACTTCTCCGGATCTTTCAAGTTTTCAGCAAGCGGAATAAACAAAATTCTGTTTGCTTACCATTCCAGGTAATGGGAATAGGATTTACAAAGCCCGTAGCGGGCCCATAGGTGCAGTTTTTGTTCACCATCTTGTCGTCACTGGGTCTGTGTGCAGAAATGTGTTTTGTGCAATAAATTGGATTGACTGCATGAGCGCCCACCGCTAGGTAGCTGTACTGTACCAGTACCGTGTAGGAATTTTGCCACACTTAGATACGCATATTGTGTTGCTAGGCAAATTCGTGCGGTGATTGGTTGAAAAAGCTGTCAATCAACCAATCACCAACTTGTCGTCACTGGGTCTGTGTGCAGAAATGTGTTTTGTGCAATAAATTGGATTGACTGCATGAGCGCCCACCGCTAGGTAGCTGTACTGTACCAGTACCGTGTAGGAATTTTGCCACACTTAGATACGCATATTGTGTTGCTAGGCAAATTCGTGCGGTGATTGGTTGAAAAAGCTGTCAATCAACTAACTCAGTGAGGTTAATTGTTTTGAATCACCTCTTTTGTAATATTTTCCAGCAATATGAGACTGCAGTTAAAATGGAAAAAGCTGGGAAACCAGTCCAGTATGATGAGCTACCTGATTTACCAGATTTTCCACCGTTACCCATTGGGAAACCATCAGGACCCCCACCAATTCAGCCATCAGTGCAACCACAACCACCACCTCAACCACCATCTCAACAACAATCCAGTACCCAGCCATCACAGGTTTGTTTGCTTTTTGAGTGAGATGTCATGCTTGCATTTCAAAATCAAAAGATTTGTAAGTTGAATTAAATAGAATAGTTAAAGCACTTTTAAAGTTTTGCAGTTGTTATAGTCTTAGACTTCTTGCATTGACATAGGAGGTGAGGTGTAGGGAAGAACCCCCCCCCCTCCCCTCCCAGTATATTTTTGTTAGACTTACAAGCACACTTTGAGCAAAATTATGCAAAGTCTAATGTCAGTAAGATTACATTTTCAGGCAATACCCATTTGCCTGACAAATAAAATAGTAAGGAAAGTTAGTTTGGATTATTAATACTCACCTTTTACAGAAACTTTCTATCAATTTTAAAAGTTGATTTAAAGTGGTAAGAATACTGTTCTTCTGTTGGAGTAAGTCACCACATACAAAACAAAGTAAAATCATCTACCAGCTTTCTTATTTTGAGAGCAATGTGAATTCCTTATCTCTTTTCTAAAACTTTTCATTTCGTTTACATTTTACTTCCGCTTCTCACCTTAAAATTTTGTTCCATTCTTCTTTTTCCGGGATTCTCATTCTGTGAATGGGCGTCTGCTTTCGGTAAAATTGTTCTTTTGTTCACGCCCTTATTGATACTATACAGTGGTCCTCCTATAGTAGTTCCGCGATTTGTTTTCTCTTTGCCTCGGGTCTCTTGGCCCTTGGTTTTTTTTTCATCATGACGAAACGCTTGTGTCTTGACCTTGACCCTCCCTCCCCTCGACCCACCTGCTACCTTCATCGACCATTCTTCAGCCCTAATTCACAAAATCCTAATCATACATGCCACCAATAAACAAGTAAGCTTTAAAAGAGTTTCTTCTTTCCTCACACACAAAGCGCTCTATGGCCTTGTCGGTACCCTTCCCAAGGTCTTTACCCTTAGATCCGGCAATCTCCTGGTGCACTCAAGCCACCACCCTTCTCTCCACCAAAACCCTAGCAAATACTGCTATTGACATTACAGTCAGCCCCCACCATTCTATGAACTCCAGCAAAGGCGTCATAAGAACCAGAAACCTAGCTTACTTGACTGATGATGACCTCGTAAAGGAACTAACTAGCCAACATGTCACTGAAGCCCGTCGTCTTATTCTTAAGAGAGACAGAGCTGAAACACCTACCAATACCATCTTCCTTACTTTCGCCACACCAACTCTCCCCTCCCACATTATTGCCGGCTACCTAAGAATCCCAGTCGCCCCTTACATTCCCAACACTGTACATTGTCATAATTGCCAGAGGTATGGCCATGGGAAAAACTCCTGCAGCAGCCTAGTGCGCTGTGGTAACTGCGGAGCCCCAGACCATGACAACACCTCCTGTACCAACACCCCACTCTGCACAAATTGCGATGGTAATCACCCAGCCAACCATCCTTCCTTCTCAAAAGACTGCCCCACCTGGCTTCAGGAAAAACAAATAACTAAACTGAAAACCCTTAATCCCAACATACGTTACCGAGAAGCCAGGAAACAATTCCTCACTTCCCTCTACACCAAGCCTTCCTACTCGAGCGCAATCTCCTGTAACACTAATACCCCCATACACAACTAAAACTGACTCACATGCCCAAACCAACCTGACCTGGCTTTTCTTACCCAGTCCTAAGCCCATCACCATTGCCAACAACCCAACCACACCCAAACCACCTTTACTACCACTTCTCTCCTCAACCTCCCTTCCTTCTCTAAAATCCCTGCCGTTTCCTACACCAACACCTCTAATACCATTATACATCAAACTAAAACCAACCAGGCTAACAATCAACAAACCAATCAACAAACCAACAAACAACCAATCAACAAACAACCAATCAACAAACAGCCTGCCACCCAAACCCACATGTATGACACTGAAGAGAATATGGATTGTTCGATTACCGAACACACCGATCATACCTCTCGTCTAATTTTTAAAAACAATTGCTCCCAAAGAAACAGATCCAAAGAAAAAACAAGCCAACTCAGACCCAACAGATCTTCCTCCAGATAACCCCCTGCCTCCTAATGGCGTGCACCACAAACAATTACAATAACAATCATAACATGATACAATGGAACATCAGAAGCCTTAAGGCCAATTCGGAAGAAGTCAACCTACTGGCCACCACCTTCAACCCGGTTATCTTCTGCCTACAAGAAACCTTCTTAAAAACCACTGACCATTACTCCCTCAATAAATTCACTTGCTACCATAAACTTCAAGTGGAAGCTGACAGGGCCTGTGGGGGCGTCTCCATTCTCGTTAAACACGATATTGCACACAGCCCAGTTCATGTGTACACCAAATTTCAGGCCATCTGTATATCTATCTCCCTCCACAAAACCATCACTCTTTGCAATATCTATCACCCCCCCCCCCCCAACGTCAACGTTCAACCAAGTAGCTTTAACAACCTCATCTCTCAGCTTCCCACCCCCTTCATCCTTCTTGGTGACTTCAATGCTCACAACCCCCTGAACCCCCTGTGGGGCTTCAATACCATCACCCCCAAAGGCAAGCTCGTCAAAAACACTCTTCGACAGCACAGCCTGTCCTTGCTCAACACTAACTCCCCGACCTACCTTCATCCTGCCACAGGCTCCCTCATCTGTATTGACCTGTCTATTTGTTCCCCTAACCTCCTCCTTGATTTTAACTGGAATGTCACTGCTGATCCTGTGGTAGTGACCATTACTCTCTTCTTATTTACTCCAACCTTCAAACCCCCACTGACCACACCCCCAATTGGAACCTCGAGTAGGCCAACTGGCCCCTTTTTTAAACCCTCTGCGACTCACACCTTTCCCTTGTCTCCTCGAGGGTGATGATCCCATGTCAGTTTTCAGTAACATCCTTATCAACATCGCCACCTGCTCCATTCCCAAAACCTCCAAACCCCCTAATCCCCCCCCCCCCCAGCCCTGATTCATTGATGACTGCAAAACCGCCATCAAGAACAGGAGAAGGGCCCTCAGGAACTTCAAAACTAACCCAACCACCCACAACTCTAACCTCTTTTGCATCAGCCGAGCCAAAGCCAGGCGCACTATCAAGGACAGTAAAACCAACACTTGGAACAACTTCATTTCTTCTCTCACCACCAACACCCCCACTAAGAAGATTTGGAGAATGGTTAACAGCTTCCACGGCAGGGTGAGCAAGTCTCCCATCTCCCATCTCTCCTGGAATGGTAACCTTCTCACCACAAGAAAGGACATCGTTAACCACCTCGCTGCCTATTTCAGCAACATTTCGTCCTTGGCCAACTACCCCAATGCTTTCAAAGCCAAAAAAGCTCACGATAAAACCCAGAGTATCACCTTTTCCTCCGACAACACCGAGAGCTATAACACCCCTCTCACCCTTTCTGAATTAAATCAAGCCATCCATGATGCTGGCTGCACCTCCAAGGGCCCAGATAACATCCTCTACCAATTCCTGAAATACCTCCCCATCAAGGCCACCACTACCTTACTCACCATCCTCAACCACATCTGGTCCTCACACTCCTTTTCTCCTATCTGAAGGACAGCTATCGTCACCCCCCGTCTCCAAACTGGGAAAGGACAGTACCGACCCCTCACCTGCTGTCTCTGTAAAATCATGGAGAGGATCATTAAGCAGAGACTAAACTGGTTCCTTAAGACCAATAGAATCCTCTCCAATCACCACAGCGGCTTCCGGAAATGTCACAATACCCTGGACCAGTTAATTACACTCGACACCGCTATCCGGGAATCCTTTGCAAAAATGGAACACCTCATTGCCATCTTTTTCGACCTTGAGAAAGCTTTTGACACTACTTGGAAATACGGCATTATCCGCAAACTTCACACCATCGGCCTCAGAGGCCACCTTCCCACCTTTATTCAAAACTTCCTCTTACCCAGGCAGTTCCAAGTTAGTATTGGCCACACCCTCTCCAACCCCTATCTCTAAGAAGAGGGCATCCCCCAAGGCAGCATCCTCTCTCCCACTCCCTTCAACCTGAGCATTAACGGCATAGGGGACAACCTGGACCCCAACATCAAACATGCCCTCTACGTGGACGACTTCACCATCTTCTACTTCTCCCTAAGCTTTCCTCTTGTTGAAAATAGGCTTAAACTCAACCTCAACTGGCTGCAAGCCTGGTGCAACAACAACGGTTTTAAATTCTCCAAAGGCAAGACAGTCTTCATTAGAGCTGTGACCGTTTAGCGTGTACACGCTACACGCTCGCAAATCTTGTAAACGTTTACTAAATACTTCATTGCGAGTAATCGTTTTTCATACATTATAGGCCTAGTGTCTTGCCGTTGAAAATCAATATTCATGATTCAAATCACACACACATTCGGCTGACAAAATTCCAATCAATGATTTTTTACAAACTGTAATCCGGATTAGCATAATCCTTTTTAAATGTGCGAATCACAAATGCCCAGTAATCACTAATGAATGGGGATATTATGCACTTTGATTTCGCCGAAATCTGAGTAATCTAACTTGTAAAATGCACCGTGAATGTGCAGCAGTAAACAGTGAAACTAACAATAGGCCTAACGTTAGGCCATAAGGCTTAAATCCCACGCAATCGTTTCATCGACCAAAAAACTCTTGAATCGTGACAATCAGTACATTTACATGTAAATATTACCTGATGAGTCAAATAAATTTTGCAAGAAAGAAAAAATATTGCATAATTAATAAATAGAAAAAGGTTTGAACAAAGCTGAAATTCTGCATGCTTCGCAGAGTGGCGACCATTTTTTTGAGAGGACTGATATTTCAGAACTTCCTGGTGGTGGTGGCGTAGTTTTGAAATGTTTTACGGGGAGGTATATCATAGGCCTCAGTATGCAAGATTTTCACAGAACTTTGAAAGCCGTAGCGAATAGGACAAAAAAGTTACGCGATGTTGAGTTTAAATGACATTGAAAGGAAGTTATCTGTTCTTTCTAAACTGAATTTCCATGCATATTTTTCATAAAAATGATGATTTGTACTGTAGAAGTAAACTTTTTATGATTTGGAAAGCAAAAATTAGCGTCTATTTGGGCAATGCAGTCAGTACTTTTGCCATACTGGTTGCGCGATTTTTTTTACTTCGCCTCGTAGTTTTGGAGCAATTTTGGTGTATTTCCGAAAATTACAGTACTAAACTCGTGTACACGATACACGCTCGCTTTTTTGGCGTGTACACGTTTACTAAAATCCCCAAACGTCACAGCTCTAGTCTGCATGCACTTTTGTCATTTCAACAACCTCCACCCCAACCCGAACCTCGTGCTTAATGGCAATCGCATCCCTAAAGTTGACCACACGAAGTTCCTGGGTTTAATTCTAGACCACAAGCTCTTCTACAAACAAAACATCACCAACCTAAAACAGAATTGCAACAGCTCCCTCAACATTCTCCGCCTCCTCTCCAATACCACTTGGGGTGCGAACCGGCATGCTCTCCTCAAAATCTTCAGGCTCACCATTCGTGCCAAGCTTGACTACGGCAATATTTTCTACTGTGTCGCTCACAATTCTTACCTCAATCACATCAACACCATCCAAAATGAAGCCCTCAGGCTTTGTCTGGGTGCCTACAGGACCTTCCCAATCATCAGTCTTCATGTTGAAGCCAATGGACCCCCCTTCCTGCTAAGGTGTAGAAAACTAGCCTCTCCTATGCTTTTAGAGCCCTCACCAACACCCAGAACCCTGTTTACAACCTCATTAGATACCCCAACTTCTCCACCCTCTTTGATAGGACTAAAACCTTATCCCCTCCTTTCAGCTTATGCATCAAATCAGACCTCCCCATCTCGGCATCCATCCCACCACTCTCAGCACTTTCTCCTGGCCCATTTTTCCTCCCTGGGCCACTCCCCTCCCTACTATCCACCTGAACCTCTCCACTCATTACAAAACTCAAACCCACCCTAAACTCTTCATCAACCTCCACAACCAAATCAAAGACCAACTCTCAAACTACACCTCCATCTATACTGATGGCTCGAAGGAAGGTGACAAGACAGCTGCTGCCTCCATCATCCTAGACATCACCCTTAGTAGCAGGCCTCCCGACTAATCCATCTTCTCAGCCGAGGCCACGGCCATCCTCCTCGCCCTCAACTTTATTGAATACTCTCCACTCAGCCACTTTGCCATCTTCTCTGACTCCAAGGCTGTCATTACTTCATTGTTCAATGGTAAATGGGATAACCCCACATCTCACCTCATCCTCCGTAAACTCCTTTCGTTCCCCCCCCCCTTCCCTTCCCTCCATAGGAAACATATTCTTTTCTTCTGGATACCCAGCCATGTTGGCATCCCTGGCAATGACAAGGCTGATGCAGCTGCTAAGCTTGCCCTCACCCTTTCCCCTACCCCTTTTCCCAAAACCATTTCTGACATCAAACCGCGTATCACTTCCCTTGTTAGTGGCCACTGGCAAACCTCATGGGACTCCCGAATTGATAACAAACTCCACGTCATCCAGCCCACCATTCCGATCAAACCCACTACTCACAACCTATCCCGTGTCGACATCGTCCACATTACCCGCCTTAGAATAGGTCACACCCACCTCACTCACTCTCACCTCCTCACTGGCTCTCCCCCACCCCTCTGCAACAGTTGCCATTGCACCCTCACAGTCCATCACATCCTCCTTGCTTGCCCCCTGTACAACCTTCCCAGAGCTTCCCTCGCTGCCCACAACTCAGTAGCCGAGCTCTTCCAAAAAAAAAAACGCCGGATAAAATTATCTGCTTTCTTCATCATGCTTCCCTCTACAACCATATTTAGTCCTCCTTCCCCACCCTCTCTCTACATTATTTGTTCACCCATACACCTCCTCTCTCGATCCCAGCTTTCTGGCTCTTAGCTCTCGTGTTTCTCTCAATCTCCCCCTGTTTACTCTCTTTCCTACTTCTTGAATGATCTAACCTCTCAGGCACAATTTGATTCTTGCTCTTGTAATGCCGTTAAACTCTCATCGAACAAACAAACAAATTTGTATCTTGACAGCAATGACTTGTAAAGGTATTAATTGTTTAAAAAATGAATTGCAGGACAAAGAATAGGAAGCATTTTAGTAGCATTTTTCAGATACATTGAATAATTATTCTCACTTCTTATGTTGCACCAGTATTTTGGTCTCATTCATTAGGTATTAAAAATTAGAAATAAAAGACCTTTCAAAAACCATGTATTTTTACCCATATCTTCTTACGTGTTAAATCATTTCCATTGGTGATGGCAGCCATTTTGCTGTCAATTCATTTGAGTTGAAACTGCAGACATGATGTAGGATTGTCTTTCTATTGTTCAACTAAAGGCTTTACTTTGCAAGATGGATTTCTTTATAGCAACATTTTAAAGGTAGTGATGAAAAGTGGAAGATAAAGAAAGTTTAGAATAAATTGTATTACCAATCAAGCATTTTCTCTCTATAATTGTATCTTTACTGGTCATGTGATGTTCTCAATTCCAACATTTTCTATTGCTTCCCTTTCTCCTATTTTGTTTTTGTTAAATGCAGTCTTCCCAGCATGCACCGGCGGCAATTAGTAAGAGTCCACAGGGAGAGGCATCTACTAGTGGTAGTTCAGGCAAAAAGTCAGGTATTACTTTGTCTCACATTCATCTACTACTACGAAATTCCCAGGCCCATTCATAATAGTAACCTAATTCTTATAGATAAATGCTGCCAGGAACAACAATGCCTCTAGTAATTCTATTTATTTTACTGTTTGTTTCAAGTAAGATTTTCTTATTAGAATGTAAATTCCTTACACACAGTTTCCATCACTTGCTTTAGTTATTGAGATGAGGTTTAAAATGCACATTATAAGAACGTGCTTCGCTTATCTGCTCATGAATGTTACACTCCTAAGAAAATTATTGTTATGTTTTATAGAAATAATTATAGAATTAAGGTACCTTATTATTGTGCTTTTGCTCTTCTTATCATTGAGTATGTATTAATTTTACGTTTTGTCCCTTTCCCACTAAAGTGAAAGAAAACATGATGGAGAGACAGCTCAGAGTTCTGAATCAGAAAAAGAAGACTTTCCTGATGCATGCATCGAAAGCCAAGAAAGATGGTGACATCGAAGAGGCCAAAAGATTATTGATATTGTCAAAGGTAAGCCTGCCAGGAAACTGGCACATGTTTATATGAATTACAACAGATAACCTAGTCTAAATAAGAATTGATTCTGGTCAGATGGAAAAAAATACTCAATCAGATGTAAGAAAGATTTCAGTAAGATTGGGCGACCTCATCATGCATGTTGAAGATGTTGGTATGAAGTTGTTAAGCGCATGGTGTATTTTGTGTACGCGATTGATGGGGTGTGTTAAAGAGCCTAATAAAGTGTGACGCATAGCTGATTGTATACATCAAAGATACTGGTCAGATTCATCAATAAGCTGAAAAACATTTTGTAATTGTCATCATGTGTTTTAGATAGGCTTATCAAATGTGTCAAAGAGCTCATCAGATTAGTCAAAAAGCGCTATCATTTGTAGGACTTGCCAAAGTGCTTTATCAAGCACAGCAAATTACTGAGTAAATTTGCCAAAAAGCTTTGTCAGTTGTGTCAAAGAACTTGATGTGATGGCTTGATCCAATATGTCAAATAACCTTTCAAGTCTATCATAGTTTTATTAGATATATTTCAGTTGAAAGTTGTTTTTACTTTTTTTTTTTTTCTTCATGAGAATGTAGTTCATTTCAGCATGATTTATTTTCTCCACAGGGATTTGACCCCATGATTAGAGCAGCTGAAAATGGTATGCCTGTAAACATGGACAGTGTAAGTGAATAATTGCTTCTACAAACCTGCGGTGATTTTCTTTTTCTTGTTTTTTTATTTTACCTTGTATTCATTTGGAGAAAATTATGCTCAGAAAGAATAATGTTAGAAAGTGTATGTTATGTTCTTGTCATTGTTCCTGGGTTTTTTTTTGCATGCAAAAATACTTGATACCCATTGGACAAGGTGCCAGTTTGTGAGGTAAATCGGAGCAGAAGTTTGTATACATTTACACACTGTGTTAAATTTAGCAAGTTAAGCTTGGAAGAACAACTCATTTATTGTTGTTAATGGAATATTTCAGTGAATTGTCATTTTCATATATATGATAGAGGACTATTAAAGAAGAAATTTGATGTGAAAATCATGTTGATATTTGTTTCCGTGTAGGAGTTAAAGCATATCAAAGATCGCGCGAATGTGTGTTGAAAAGTGACCTCTCAGCGTAAAATGTGATGTCAGACAGGCGATCCAAGACAATTCTAATGTATTTCTATAAAATATATTTTTCTTCTTCTTTTGCTTAGAGTGTAAGGCTTGTGGGCAGATGGGCAAAGCACGTTTTTATAAAGTGTATGTTATGCCCCATTTCAATAAATAAATACAAAATGTTTCCAGTAATTTAGGAAGAGGCAATTAATTTTTAAAGAAATACCTAAGATTTGTCTTAGATCTACCTTTATGACGTCACACTCTACACTGTGAGGTCACTTTTCAACACACTCTCGCAATCTTTGAAGTACAATAACTTCTAAAGGAAAAAAAATATTAACATAATTTTTACACCAAATTGTTTCTTTCCAGTCCTTTATCATAATATGAAAATTCATGGGAATATTCTTTTAATATTTTGAATACTCATTATAACATGTAACATCTCAGTTTATGCATAATCATTTTTATTTGATCGTTCATTCCTATTCTGCAGGTGCCGAAGATGCCTGATGAAGAACAGCCAGTGTCTCCGCCCCCAGAGATGCCTGCAGCAGACTTGGCTCTGATTGGTGGAGACAAGACAGAGATGTACACACGTTTGATTGGGACATTACAGAAGCAAATCGAGGTAGACCTTTTCATTGTTTCATAGTCAGTGTCTCAGTGTTGTGTATGATTTTTAAACAAACTCCTGAATGTTGCTTTCTTCTAGTTTTGTAATTAAATGCAAGCAGTTTAGTGACTGGTGATTGCATTGTTACTTATGCCATACATGGGGCACGTATTCTGCAGCTGTAAGGTTGAAAAGCTGTGAGGTATTGCATGTTGCTATATTAATCAGTTAAAAGTCTAGAGGAATCATTTTTCAGATCGCCTTACAGAAAAAGGAGAAGTTATCGAAACAGCAAAATAAAAACCCGCTGTGAAGCAAATATAAACCGTAGCTTGTCTTTTTCTGCTACATTGCATATTTGACTTACATAATCTTGAAATGGTGATCTGTTTTAGAAACTAGACAAGCTTTTTGGAAGATATTTTATTTTATTAAATGAGAAAGTATATTTTCAAGATGTCCTTGTTATTAGGATTTTACAATATACACAACTCATTGCTGGTATATAACCAGATGAGCCAAACATGTAGTAACTCTGGAGTTTGTGTTGGGTTAGATGAATTGTACTGTACCACTTCAATAAGAACATATTGCGGTTGTGCAAGGAACATGCGTTCACATATTTTTCTCATTGTCGTATGGATAAGGTCACTTAGATTTTAATAGGCATTCACTTCTTGTTATTTGTGATGTATGCACTTCTGAATTCCTGCCATCTGCCATACAGTTGAAATGGATAGTGTGATTGGTAAGCTCAATAGACCTTTTCAAACCGAGTTTAGCCGAATGTTATTTCTTCAGTACTTCGACCAATCAATGCTGGGGAACTTTTCCTTTAGGTTTAAGGGAAAAAATGTAAACAGCAATACGCACTCATATGATACGTGCGCTTGAAAACAGTTTTTATACACTTGGTCCCATACCGTGCGTGAATTGTGCAGGCAGCCAAGATTCCTCCAGTCAATAAGATTCCTCCAGTATATGATTGGTCCATTATGGACACGTGAATATCGACCATGTTACATTATTTAAATTATTTTTCTGGAAATTGCCGATTCAGATTTGAAAAGGTCTATTAAAGCACTCGCTTTACAGCAGGAAGGTTGTGGGTTTGATCCAAGATCAAGTCATACCAAAGACTTAAAAAATTGGACATGTTGCTCTCTTTGCTCAGTATAAGTGATCGGATCAAGGTTAAAATACAGGCTTGTGCACTGCAGCTACGAGCCTCAATGTTTCCATTATAAAGTGCTTTGATTATGCATACTGGGGTTGAAAAGCACTGTATAACAAAGGAAGTATTATTTTATTATTATTATTATTATAATTATTGTAGCCATATTTTATAGTTACCAAGGAAAGCAGGTTGCTTCAAATAAAGAGACTTTTTCAAACACATTTTGTCCTTCAGAAATGCAGTAGTTTGTCAAAAGCTTACAAAGAACTGGGAAATATTCCAACTGCCAAAAGGTTTGTAAAAAAAAAATAACATTTAAAAACTTTTAATTGCATTTTTTTTTTTTGTATTTGATAAGTGTTATGCATTTTCATGGTCCAACTTCCAATGGGGTTATTTTAAATTGATTTTATCATGCCTTATAAATAAAATAATGAAATACCAAGTGAACATATTTCTATTTAAAATGTAGCATTATTTCAGTAAACCTTATGATCACAGCCACCTCATGTAAAAGCACTCAAAATTGCCAGGTGTAGATGCTGTAGGGTTTGATTAAATTCTCACGCGGTCGTAACATGACTGAGTGGACATGCACTTTTTAGAAAATTATTTTACGTAGTCAAAAAGGCCCACAGCAGGGATTCTGGTATCATTTAAAAGAGCTGGATTAGTTCTCTCAGACAATGTAACTTTTTGATGGGGGTTATGTTGAAGATTTTTGAAAAAAAGATGGGTTGAAATACAGAAAATTCAAAACATGCACAAAGTGTAACAAAAAACGATTTTTTTCTTCTTCAAAGATTTACTTGGTATTCTTTCAGACCTTGCTTTTGCCTGAAAACCCATGGGGAACTTACAAAGACATCAATGCATCCAATTCTGGTCAAATTTTGCCTGCCCCTATTATCAATATGTTTTTTTGCAAAAGTTGTGAAAAGCTGCTTTTTAGAAATTTGGGGAAAATCAAAGCTTCTGATCACGATACAACTCACCTACGCGAAATATACCATAAGAAAGGCCAATCCCTCTTTATTCATGCCAATATTTAAGTATGAAAACAATTCACACACTAGGACATACGCAATGTAGTCTAGCGGTAACATTTGGGATTGCAATGTGGGCGCCTTGGGTTCAAATTCCGCACCGGATGCACAGCATTGTTTTTCGCAAGTAGTTACAGCGGTGAATTTTTTTTTTTTGTGGTTTATTTTCACTGTTTTTGTTTTTGCAGATTTTGCTTTGAAAAACAAATTTAGACTGGTATCATTAGAAAGGAAATTTCACAAACAATCTAAATATGTAAAAAAATCCTCCATTTTCATCATTGACAAGCAAAAATTACAAGCTCACAAAATTTCCCTAAGTTTGCCTAAAATTTGCACATTTATATCGACATTTTCTTTATTTTGACTTTTTTTATTGAAAAGTGTATTGCCAAGCATTCATATAAGGTGGCGATGCTCCTGCAATAGGGGGCGCTACAATGCTTTTTTCATGAAGATTGTGCTGTATCATATTTATAGATAATGTCTGACTTACATTTTTGTCTTTGCAGGTTTCAAGAGTATTGCATGGCCAGTCAGCAAGATAAGGATTTATTAACGGTAGCCCAGTTGCATGGGGATGCCATTCCCAGGTTTCACTTTGAACAAAGAACAATTCCAAGTATAAGGTAGGGTCCATGTCAGTGACTGTTATTTCATTGTAGTACTATAATGTACATAATGATGGGGCTCTTCTGTGAAAGGTAAAAGTACTATTCTGTTCAACTTTCTTTCACAACTTTCTGTATTTTTGTTGTATGTATATCATTATCATTATTATCATTATTATCATTATCATTATCATTATTATTGTTATTGTTATTATTATTATTATTCTTATTATTATCATCATCGTCATCGTCATTGTCATCATCATTATTATTATTATTATCGTTGTTGTCGTCGTCATCATCATTATCATGATCGTCATTGTCATTATCATTATTATTATCGTCATCGTCATTGTCATCATTATTGTTTGTTTTGAATGTTGTGAAGAAACAAATAAATTAAATTAAATTATGAAGTTGTTGCTTATCTAAGGGTATATTTCAGTTTGTCTTAAAATGATATGGCACTGCCAGGAATAATAGGACAGTTGCAAATTTACTGTTTACTATTTGTCGGGGGCACTGTAATTTCGCTAAAAATTTTAAAGATTGGTAAACCTATACATTTTCTAAAAGCTCTTGATGCAGTGGATTCGAAAACCAATGTTTGCATTTTGTCATGTAACCCTATGGCGGCCTTTCGTATTTTTCATATTATGTGGGATATTTGGATGATATCTGCGTACTTCAGAAGAGCTTACAATGTCCAAGAACAGAATTTTAAGCTTTGAATTTGTTCAATGACCCCTCTCTTATTCCACTGCCATGTAAACAGGGCTGGGATGGTGTTGCTTTTGCTGAACCCCCATTATTTGCAAATTGCCCTCTGTGCCGCAAGGAAAATTTATTGTCAAAAGAATATGACATGAGTTAGTGATGAGATTTTGGGAAAATAGCATGTATATGGAATGATAAGATACTGTTCCGAATGATATGGTACTGTTGTGAAGGGTAAGTACAGTGCTGTTCAGATTGATAATGTACGTTTCAGAATGATAACAGACTGTTTAAAATGATACAACAATGTTCAGAATAGGTATCATTCAGAATGATAGGTTACTACAACTGACTTCATTCGATACTTATCAGAATTAATAAGGTATTCTGAATGTGAAGTCAGATCTTATGTGTCATGTCATGATAAAGTACTGTTCATAGTAAAAGAAAACCAGTTTAAAAGGATACAATTTTGTCAAGGCACCATTGTTTACAATGATATTTTTGACTTAATAATTGATTAGGAAGTTAGCATTTAGCAGACTAAAAGCAACCATGGAAATTATTATAATTATGGTCTATTTACTGATTGCTCCTTCAGCACTACCTAGCCTTCAGTAGCAGACTTCCTGACCACTCATCCATCTTTTCAGCCGAGGCTAAGGCCATTCTCCTCGCCCTCAACTTTATTGAGTACTCTCCTCTTAGTCACTTTGCCATTTTCTCTGACTCAAAGGCTGTTCTTACTTCATTACTCAATCTTAAATGGGATAACCTCACCTGCCACCTCCTCCTCCGGAAACTCTTTTCTCCCACCCTCTGCAGGAAAAGTGTTCTTTTCTTCTGGATACCCAGCCATGTTGGCATCCCTGGCAATGACAGGGCTGATACAGCCGCTAAGCTTGCCCTTAACCTCCTCCCTTCCCCTTTTCCCAAAACCTCTCTGACATCAAACCGCTTATCGCTTCTCTTGTTCGTGACCGCTGGCAAACCTTATGGAACTTCCAAATTGATAACAAACTCCATGTTATCCAGCCCACAATCCCGATCAAATCCACCATCAACAACCTTTCTCAGACGACAACGCTCATATTACCCGCCTTAGAATTGGTCACACCCACCTCACTCACTCCCACCTCCTTATTGGTTCCCCCCCAACCCCTCTGTAACAATTGCCACTGCATCCTTACAATCCAACACGTTCTCCTTGCTTGCCCCCTGTACAACCTTCCCAGAGCTTCTCTCGCTCCCCACAACTCAATTGCTGAGTTCTTCCAAAAAAATCCTCCAGATAAAATAGTCTCCTTCCTTCAGCATGCATCCCTCTACAACCATATTTAATCCTCCTCTTCCACCCCCTCTCTACTTTGTTTTTAGTTTTACCCATGCACCTCCTCTCTCGATCACAGCTTTCTGGCTTTTGTTCTTGAATTTCTCTCATTCTTCCCCTGGTCTCTTTCCTTACTACCTCTAAAATGATCTGACCTCTCAGGCACAATTTGACCTTCGTTGTCGTGGTGCCGTTAAGACCTCATCAAACAAACAAACAAACCTAGCCTTCGGACCCCACCTGTTACGTTTTGGCACCTTCATATTTTTGCACCTTTTCTAGAGAGACCCATTTATCTTAGCAATTATTCCAAACAAAAAACATATCAGGTTATTTGTTGTGCTTAAAATTTGGGCAACAAGTTTACTTTTCATTTACTTTGTCAGAGTCTGTCCAGGGGTCAAGAAGGATGAGGCCAGGATTGACATCATTCGTGGTGTGCAATACATGACTCCGTCAGGTAAGAATGTTTTTTTGGTTCCGATGCGATAGCATCAGGAATCTATGCGGTCATGATGGTGTGTGTGTATGTATGGTTGTGACGACAAGCTCGCAAACGCGTTATTCCAAGACTAATTGCTAGATTCCTGTCATATTTGGCACACATATTGTCCATAGTCCGTAAATGTGCCCTATTGTTTTGCTGGTGATGTCATGCATATTAATGAGTAGGCGGGGCTTAATGTAAAAATCTTGGAATTTTTATATTTTCACAACCCCAAGTCTCTTTTGTTTCACATTTGGTATAATTATGATTTTAGCTGGTGTATGCATATTCATGATGTTAAACATTGAATTTCTTAATATGCATAGTAGGCGGGGCTTAATATGATTTTGCTACAAAAGAACTTGTAAACACCGTAGCTCAAAAATGAATGGTAAACTGGATTCATGTCATCTTTAGTACACAGATAGTGCATGGTCTGTAGATGTGCCCTATTGGTTTTGGTGGTGATGTCTTGCATATTAATGAGTAGGCGGGGCTTGATGTAAAATCTTCAAATATTCATATTTTAACAACCGCATGTCTGTTTTGTTTCATATTTGGTATAATTAGGATGTTAGCTGGTGTGTACATGTTCATGATGTAAAAATGTTGAATTTCATTCAAATGTGTAGTGGGTGGGTCCTAATATGATTTTGTAAACAAAAAGCTTGTAAACACGATATCTAAAAAACCATGACAAGTTTTGTGTGGTACGCAGATAGCTCATGATCTGCAGATGTGCCCTAATGTTTTTGGTGGTGATTTCATGCATATTAATAAGTGGGCAGGGCTTTAAGTGAAAATTTAAAAAAAGTGATAAATGAGCAACTATTATTATATTATTATATACCATATATTTTAAGTGCTCATTTCAGAACAAAATATGCCAGCTCACAAGCACTTTACAATGGAAAGTAAAATATAACATATACTTATACATAAACTTATTCTTGTACTTATAAATAAACTCATACTTATACAAAAACATATACTTATAACAATAAAAACAGGCATTAACAGGCAAAAACAGGCACTAAAAAAAAAAAAAAAAAAAAAAAAACCTTACTAATGAAAATATTGAGTGTATAAGTAAGTTTTAAGAGCCCTTTTGAAACCTGTGAGATTTTGGATTGAACGCATGGCCATGGGGTTTTTATTCCAAAAGTGTGGTGCAGCCCAGCAAAAAGATCTTTCCCCACTGGATGACAGTATACGAGGGACTTCTAAGTTTATGGTATCTTGAGATCTTAGTACGCGCTTAGGCCTGAATAATGAAAGTAAATCATTGACGTAGTTGGGTAATAAATGATGTTATGCCTTGAAAGTTAACAAATTAATTTTAAATTCTATCCGAACTTTTATGGGAAGCCAGTGGAGATCCTTAAGAATGGGAGTAATGTGATTATACTTAGAAGTTCTGCTAAGTATACGAGCTGCCATATTATGTACCCTTTGTAATTTGCGGCACTGAGTATCAGACAAACCATACAATAGTGCATTGCAGTAATCCAACTTTGAAGTAATTAAGCCATTTATAAGTAAAGCAGTTGCGCTATGAGTGAGATAGCGTCTTACTTATGTGACCAATATTGCGAAGCTGAAAATAGGCTTGCTTGCAAAGGTAGTTTACATACGACTCCATATTTATTGTGGATTCAAAATGAACTCCAAGGTTTTTGACAGTAGACGCAGGTTTGATATCAATCCCATCAACCTCCAATGATAATTGTGATATGATTTTGATATGATTTTGTAAACAAAAAGCTTGTAAACACGATATTTCAAAAACTATGACAAGTTTTGTGTGGTACACAGATAGCTCATGATCTGCAGATGTGCCCTAATGTTTGTGGTGGTGATTTCATGCATATTAAAAAGTGGGCAGGGCTTAAAGTGAAAATTTTGAAAAAGTGATAAATGAGTAACTATGTCTGTTTTGCGTCATATTAGGCATGATAATTTTGTTGGTTATTGTGTACATGCTTATGTTATCAACAGATGTCATAAATATGCATGGTGGGCGTGGCTTGATTTGAAATTGTTAAATGATGTAAACACCATACTGTATCTCATGAACTGTATATTAGACTCATGCTATATGTGGTACATAGATGGGTCATGGTCTGAACATATGTTATAATGTTGTGGTAGTAATGTCTTAAATAATGAGTAGCCAGGGCTTACTGAAAAATTCTTGAAATAGGATAAATGAGCAACCGTTTTTGCATTATAATTGCTATGATAATGCTGTTATTGTGCAAATGCTAATGCCGTCAACAATTTTATTGATCTGCATTGTGGGTGTGGCTTATAAATAAATATCATGGAACAAATATTTCCGCATGATATGCGATGACATGACAGTTAATACAAAGTTTGCAAATTGATTAGCATATGAAGGCAAAAAAGCATTGGAATCACAAAACTTATTGGTTCTGGCCAATTATTCTGTTGTAAATATCTGTGGTTGTGACATAAACTCACAGAAATGTTGTTGCCATTATATCATTCAAAATAATTCTGATTTGTTTTCATATGAATCTCATAGTTCTTTCCAATACTTCTATAATTAGTTTTTTTTTTTAGTTCATTAGTTTTGTTCATTTATTCATTTGTGGTTTATATTTTTTCTTCATACTCAGTCATCCTCCAATGTATTGTCATTGCATAATAATCTGGTAATGATATGAGTACATCTTTAATCTAGTAATGATATGAGTACATCATTAATCTAGTAATGATATGAGTACATCATTAATCTAGTAATGATATGAGTACATCATTAATCTAGTAATAATATGAGTACATCATTATTCTAGTAATGATATGAATACATCATTAATCTAGTAATGATATGAGTACATCATTAATCTAGTAATGATATGAGTACATCATTAATCTGGTAATGATATGAGTACATAATTAATCTAGTAATGATATGAGTACATCATTAATCTAGTAATGATATGAATACATCATTAATCTAGTAATGATATGAGTACATCATTAATCTAGTAATGATATGAGTACATTATTAATCTAGTAATGATATGAGTACATCATTAATCTAGTAATGATTATGAGTACATCATTAATCTAGTAATGATATGAGTACATCATTAATCTAGTAATGATATGAGTACATCATTAATCTAGTGATGATATGAGTACATCATATTTATTTTTCAGGGTTTTTATTTCTTAATTGTTTTGATATCGTAGTAACTGCAAATTGTCCCTTAAAATGTCCATTTTGACTTTGCTCTGGACATTTGATGTTTGTTCATGGTTTTTGTCATTTTCACATATTTTCTTTCTTGTAGGGATGAAATCTGAAGACTTGGATTCCTATGTAAAGTATGAATTCCCATACCCTAGTGTAAGTAGCCACTAATAGTGTTTACCACGTTTTGTAATTATGATGTTGGGCACATAGGGATGAGGCATAACATTTTTTGTGCAATTGATTTCCTGTTCTTTTAGGTGATGCTTATGGTGAGAGGCAGGGGGAGAGAAAGGGTGACTTTGATATTAGTTTGTAACCCCTATCTATTTACTTACAGAGATGGGATAGATGTGGTTAAGACTTGGAGGGGGAACTACAATTGACTGCTTTGGGCTTCTCTCTTCACATGTTTGGATATTTAGTAATATAAAGCAAAAAACAATTTGACAACTGCATAATTGTTTTTGTATTTTAATCTTATGACAGAAACTTAGGTCGTGCAAAGACGTTTGAGAAACATCAACAAAGTAACACATTACAAGCACTTGTTGTGCTTCCTTCTTTCTTGATGTCAGTTAATGAAAGTATTTTTCAGGTTTTCAAAAAAAACAATTGTGCCATCATTTCAATGTGAGATATATTTCATGAATAAATTTATATATTTATGAATTTAAATTTTAAACAATTTTAAACAATTATGAACACCTAAGAACCACTCTTTAAAAATATCATTGTTTGTTTTGAGTATGACAGGCTTGAAATTATGCAAACGATTAAGTATTTTCCAAGAAACATTTGCTATTTCCATGAATTTTAGATTCAATTTAGCAGTTAGCAATACAACATAATTCTGACCTAATCATTAATAATTGCTGTTATCCTCTCTCAACAGGATGATTATCAAACAGGTCACAGCAATTGGGGTAAAGGGTGTCAGAATCCAGAATATCATGGAATGTTCTCAGTAGCTATTAATCGTAAAGCAAGATCTTTCCTCTCGGTTATAAAACGGAAACCTGTCAAATTTGAAGTATTCTATAGAAGGTAAATGCCATTAAAGTTATATAGAAGAATGGTAGCATTTGCATTGAGAGCTCAGAAAGATATCATTTTCCAAAGGAGCTGCACTATTTGTAATTGCATTTCTCTTGGTTATTGAATGCTATTTTTTATTAAAAACTTACATTTTTTATAGAGATTATATAAAATAACAGACGATAGCTACTTTTAGGAATCAGTGGCAACTCCGATTGGTTAACTACACTCACTCATCCCGAAACCAGGCTGGACATTTGGACACAACAGATGACTTCCTGACAAGCTCTCGCCAGTCGGTTCTCTGTTGCTCTCTGGGAGGTGCTGAAACTCAACCCAGTCCATTCCTTGATGTCATCTTCTCACATTTACTACACATAGGATGCTAAAAGGTCACACCCACTTCACTCACTCTCACCTCCTTATTGGCTCCCCCAACCCCTCTGCAGCAAATCCCATTGCACCTTCACAATCCATCACGTTCTCCTTGCTTGCCCCCTGTATAACCTTCCCAGAGCTTCCCTCGCTCCCCACAACTCAATTGCTGAGTTCTTCCTGAAAAATCCTCTGGATAAAATTATCTCCTTTCATCATGCTTCCCTCTACAACCATATTTAATTCTCCTCTTCCACCCCCTCTCTCTACTTTGTTTTTGTTTCAACCATGTACCTCCTCTCTCGATCACAGCTTTCTGAATTTTTGCTCTTGAATTTCTCTCATTCTCCCCCTGTTTCCTTTCCTTCCTACCTCTAGGATGATCTGACCTCTCAGGCACAATTTGACCCTCGTTGCCATGGTGCCGTTAAGCCCTCATCAAACAAACAAACTAAAAGATCAACTATCTTGATCATATCAAGGTAGCCATGGAACCTATTGGAAAAAGTGCCCGAGGTTGTTTTACCGTACATCTCTCCAAATGCTGTATTTACAATGAATAAGTTCTGAGAAACTGCACCATCTGAAGACACTTTTGACCAACTGCCTTCGAATCATCTCATAAAGTAATCTTAATTTTAAAGCTCACAACGAATGATTGTCATATTTTATTGCATCTCTTTGAATATTTATTTAAGGATAAATAATTTTGTCCCTTGAGCAACCTTTAACAAATCAATTGGAGAGGAATTTTGATTCAATTTAATATTTGTACCCATTTGTCAATCATTACTTTGTATTTTTTAGAGGACTTTTTAAAAGTGACAAAGCTCTAGGATCAGGAGCATTGAAGATAGCAGACTTAGAAACTAAAAATGAGATCCATGAAACCTTACAAGTAAGTCTCGGTATTTGCAGAACATTTTGTGATATGTGTGAAGGTAGCTGCATCTCTTGAAGGTCTTATGCTTACTTTGTCCTATTTGCATTTGTAGTAACAAATATTATTTTGTGATATTTTATGTGTATGTACATTAACTTTACTAATAGCATCTAACCCCCCCCCCACAACAGTCACCCCATAACTCAACTTCCCTACGACCCCCATAACCACAGCTCCACTAATCTTACACCACAGTATTTATTGAATTCTAAGCTTATTTAAACATCAATAGTGTAATGTGATCCGTTTAAATGATGCCAGTAGAGAATTTTTACTGATGTCACCATTGCCAGTGCAAATGTTCGTCCAATCACCAGTCATGGAATAGTAAACAAAAGGACACAATGCAGTGTTCTTGCCAGGAGTTGAACCCGGTTCCTTTCGCATATGAGCATGACTCCATAACTGAGCAACTGAACCTACATACCTAGCTGTAGTGCCTACTGCTGTGATGAGTACATCAGGTCTTAATCCTCTGACAGTGTGAAGATATAGCTTTCAAGTCTCACTGCACAAGATATCTGATCTCAAAATAGGTGCATCTCTCGCCTGCATAACATAACAGTATTATAAGGACAGGATCATTGTGAGGCTTTTGTCAACATTATGTACGTATAATTTACTGTTTGATATCAAACTTTTATACAAAAATGTATTAGTGATGTGCAACAGATTCAAGCATTGACTGCCTTATGCAGGCTTTAAATAATTTCGTGTTTGTTTGTGGATTTTGATGTATTTTAAATTGAAATAAAACACACATCACTTTATGGTGTATATTTGTTCTTTCCTAGCTCTATGATGGCAGGAAGCTAGTGGAGGGAAAACTAGAGGTGAAGGTCAGCATTCACCACCCGCTATCAGGAATGAAGGAGGAATTTGTCAAAGAGAAATGGCTGGTGGTGGAAAGTAAAATGACATCAACAGTAAATAACATTCTATTATTGCAGTGATTGTCAGAAGGGAATAGGACTTGCAACAGCAGCTAGGGGCTCTCTTCAATGTTTTATGTTTCTGTCATGGAGGTTTTTACAAATTGAAAGCCTCCACTTAGTAGCATCCAGTTAGCATCCATGTTAAACCACCTTTTACCCAATCGTTTTATGTGCATACCTAAGCAATGAATCTATATACAAAGTTAGTGTGGAAATATGTTTACACTAAGCTAGAGATCACTATTGCAAACAAAACAGCATGCCAAGACTTTTCTATGACACGGAATTATATAAAATGAGAACATGAAGAGCTTTAAGAATGAGCATGTTTTTTAAATGAGAGTCACATATATTTAGCTTAAACATTCAAAATGTCGGACAAGCCTACAGTATGCACATTACTAGTTGCTAAAAATGTGCATTGTTAGTTGCTAAAAAATGCACATTGTTAGTTACTAAAGACTGCACATTTTTTAGGAAGATATTTTATCTTATGAATAACAGATTCAATTATCTTATGAATAACAGATTCAATATAAAATTGCTTTGATTTCATCTAATTCTATTTCTTTTGTTTTCAAAGGCTTCTATAAAAAGTACTCCAGGTAAAGCCCCCCCATCTTCATCAGGGCAGTCATCTCAAAAGTAAGTCATTCTTTTTTACTGCAAGGTGTCTAGAAATAGGCTAACGGAATAAGTTCATTCGACTATCACATGCACTTTTTGGGGCAAAAAACAGTATTTTACAACCTGCAAAGTTTATTTAATACCCTTACGTGATGACATAATTCTAATATCTGAATAACAGCTAGAAATATGAATGATTGTCTAGTTTAGGAGAAAACATGTCTTTAATCCAAAGATTATCAGAAATAAACAAAACTTCAAACAGACACTGGCATGTGTGTACCATTAGGGGCTTCTAAAGGTGTGACATCACATGAAGGTGTGACATCACATGAAGGTGTGACATCACATGAAGGTATGACATCACATGAAGGTGTGACATCACATGGAGGTGTGACATCACATGGAGGTGTGACATCACATGGAGGTGTGACATCACATGGATTGTATCTGTAGACAACTTCAAAAAGGAAGCTGTCATCTATTTGTGATTTAACATTGTCTGTTTCAGAGGGCAGCATTATGCTTTATGTCCATAGCAATTTTTGATAAATTCATATTATTTTCAAACAAAACACATACAATGTATATGACTCCTAACAAGTGTCAGTCATTTTCTCTTTGCATTTTAGAATAGTGGTGTTATTTTTGGTGTGTGCTGACAGTTTATTTTTATCATTGCCATGTTATCTGACAATCACTTATATGATTGATATTCACCTTTTCTCTCATATTAAGTACAGACTACATTTTAATTTAACAGAATTATATGCTAATTATGAAATGCATAATTTGTCAATAAATCATAAATCAGTAAGATTCGATGTTCTGGTATCATTTGGTTGTCAAAATGAATATTAGGTACACCATGACTACATATAATTGTGTATTCTGTCATTCACCCATAACTATAAGTTTAATATAATGATGGATTCTGAGAAACTTAATAGTCCACTCCTTGATGCCGCAGTATTATCTTGTTGAAAATTCATACACATGATTTTTCTACACGTAGTCTTTTTTTCTGATATTAATATCTTATTAAGTCTTATTACATTTCTTTTGCAATTAAAGGAAAGTTTCTTTTACAAATCATTTTAAGTTCACTCAAAATTTCAATTCATACAGTTGTTAGGTTGAAAATGATCAGATTGAAATAAACAGATGTCCATTGCTGTGCTGTGTTCTAATGTGTTGAGTCACGGATATTCTTCCAAAGAAATATCCTGTTTTCTATTGTTTGCTGTGAGTCTCATAACTTTTCTTTCCAATTCTTGATAATTTTCGCTTGACCTCTTTTGATGGACAATTACGAATTGTGACATTAACAAATTGGTCGTGGACAAGATCCTGAGTTTATCAGAACTTTGATCTCTATCATATGCTTTATTATGTTATATTTAAGTGGGACTGCATTTGTTATCTATCTATCTGGTTTTGAGCCTTTATGTGCAATCACACTGTGGGAAATGTGTATGGGGCAACAGAACACACAGTTGTTATTTGACACAAGGACTGAGATCTGTACAAATATTACCTATCTGTCTAAAAAACTTTCATAAAAATAAAAAGAGCAGAAAGGAAGGTCATCACTTCTTAGGACTCAATAATAGTTGTAGCTTCTAATTATCTCATAAAAAGATGGTAGCCCTTGAAGAGGTTTTGTTAGACATGTCTTTTATACACTTGCACCCATTTAAGTTTGCAAACCAATTTTCCACCAAAAAGTCACTTCAGAATTTAAGGGGCTTAAGTTTTCCTGATAGGGAGAAAGTGTACATTGATGTACTGTGCCTGAAAAGGGGACTCTTTTGAACTTGTTGTACCTACATCATCACTTCTATCAAATACCTCTGTCCATCACTCAAGCTTCTTTCTGAGCAATAGATGTCCTATCTTGCTGTGTTTGGCCGTCTTCTCTTATCCTTTTTGCTGTGCTGTTTGGAGAAGCTTTCTTTCAATTCTTGTAAGATTAGTTGTGCTCCATCTGGTTGAGTGTCTCTTTGTCAGTTAGGTGGTATTTTACTTCTACTCACCATCCCTCCCTCCTTTTTGCTCCGCAGCCCTTCCAGGATTTGCATGCTAAGCTGATAGAGGCTCCCAAGTGTCATGGTGGCAGGAATATTCTCAATCAAAAAAGACTGCTTGGTTTTGTTTCTTTAAGTTTTCATGAAAGTTCACTGCCTGCCTATGTGGTACTTGCATTGTATTCATGTAGGAGAATGTTAAAGAATGAAATAGTAATTCTGTTTAATGTTAATGTGATGAAGTGCAAACACCACTTTCTTTGGGATCAAGAACCTCAGTAGGCCATTGTGTAATTCATTGGGAGCAGGTATTTCTTCTTTATGGTTTATCTTATCATTTGGTTATTACTTGAAAAATGATGCTTATTTACAAAGATAGTCTTGAATTACTTTGTTCGAAGGATGTGTGCTTTATGTAGCCAGGGGGTTGAAAAGGTGGTACACCCCTTTCAAATTCCTCTCAAAAAAATATATTTGAGATGGCTAAATTTTGATGACGTATTAATTTATATCTAGCTATGTTATGAAGTTAATGTGTAATCACTATCTTCCAGACCACTACAATACTAGAGCTTATATGGAATTTTACCCCAGTCCCCGTATCAAGTGTTTTCCGCTGGAGCCCAACAAGGATTTGCTTCATTTGTGTAACATTCTGATATAGATCTCTTTCCTACTTACAAGTTATAAGTAATAGCTGAGTTGAAACAGTAAGGTATTTTATAAAGCAAATACGTCATTTACAATTCTAACCAATCAACCATTTGATTTGTGTCTGTTGGGGGAGATCTTGAAATTGATAAGCTTAGATTTCTTGGATTGTATAATGATGTCTAGTGTGGTATCTCCTTCACACCCTCTGTGCTGACTTTGTGGAAGTGTTGAGTCAGGAAGTCTGATCACCTGTGTGTAAACAATTTATGTTTGTCAAACCAAAGTCTTAGTGGCTTATTATGACGGAGCAAGTGTGGCTTTTTTCCCGGACCAAGATTTTGATTGGTGAATAAATGAGCAAATAAAACAAACGTAAGCTTGCTGGTGGACATGATCCAATATCATAGCTTATATTAACATCACCTCTCGTCAGTTTTTGCTTTTCACTTGTATATTCCACTCCCATGGAGGGAAAACAGGAGAAGAAAAACAAAAACATATTGCTGGGCACTCATCATATCAGCAGTCATGAGTGTTAACCCCTACTCTACCAGCACTTTCTTGAAAATGCGTTTGGGAGGCGGGGTTAAAGATGGGGCACCCAAAACGGCGATAACATCGCCCTGTGGTAGAGTAAGGTTCAAGCACAGGCTGATTATTGAAGGGTCCTCTGTCTTCCGAGCAGCAGAGTCGCGCTTGTTCTGCTTCAGTGACCTAGTGGGCCTCCCACCAGGACTATGCTGCCTATATTTTTGAGTTGGCACACTTGTCGTGGATTGATTACCCCTTGCTCTACCAGCACTTTTTTAAAAACACGCTTGGTAGGCGGGGTCAAAGATGGGGCACCCAAAACGGCGATAATATTGCCACGTGGTAGAGTAAGGGTCCTGTAAGCAGTTTTCCTTCAGCTGGACATATGCTTGGTTGGATGCATGTCTTACGTACCTGCATTTTTCACTGCCTAGACTTACTATTCTCATCCTGCAGGTTTTGAAATGAGGCAATTGTACAAATGTCATAGTAACTTATGGTGAAGACATTCTCATCAGCAGATGTTCAAGTTGGTGGATTCAATTCTTCTGGTGGGAAAAATAAGTGCATGGGCTGTACTAAAGGTGTTTCTTGTTGCCAAAATACTACTTTTACCACAAAAACTGCTAGCTCCAACATTAGTATTGTGGAATACGTCTGTCCCCTCTTGGAAACACTACTGAAATGTATAGAGTAATGTTTACTTGCAGAGTTTAAGATATTCATATTTGTGCAATATATTCTGCCATTGACAGAATTCTGATAAATGTTTTCTTCTCATTGTCTAAATTAATAATTGTATGTGCTGCATATTACATCTTGTTACCCATTTTTGATCTTATTATTTACAATATATACCAAGATCCTCTGTTAATGCAATCTTATCACGTACAATCTTTTATTATATTTATATTTTGTTATCCTTGAAGCTTAACAACATTTTTGTGTACTTTTGTTTTAAGAAGTAACCCCTGTTGAGAATTTAAAGGACATTTGTGGATTCCATTCAAAAATAGATCAACACCTTGAGTAAAGATTTTATCAGAATATAATACAAAATACCCTTGCCATCCTTATTTATATTTTGTTATATTAGGTAGCTTCAGTTTGATATATGCATGTCAAGTGATTTACTTTTCTGTTCAAGTGATAATTTGCACATTTTATTTGTTGTTTACATAGAGTGTTGCTTTCACCTCTGAGCATGCAGGTCAAATGCCTTTGAAACAGGTGAAAACAGATTTATTTGCTGAGCGCAAATGTACTGAGATTGTTGCTACATCCATGAAGTAGCAACAAACATTGAACATGTTGTATCAGTATGTCATGGTCCATAACTACATATTCTGTTATTTCAAGATGATACTGAGAATCAGTGATTTTGATGCCAAGGGTGCAGACAGGAGAGCTAGGGGTAGCTTTTTCTCATGGGGTGGTCAATGGCCCATAGATCGGGCAAAATATATTGCCTGTACAAAATCTTCAGGGTGAAACTGAGGGGGGAAAGTGATCTCGGGGTTAAAACTCCTTCCCCCTTCCTTGTAGCACTGCTACTGCTGAGTATGGCTACTTTATCCAAAAATAATGATATCATTAGGAATTTTTTTCATTTAGAAATTTCATCTGCTTAATGTATAGAATTTTTACTTGTACTTGCTGATGCAGTGACAATTATATTTCAGAACATGTAAAGGAATTCAATTTGAAAATTAAGCTTTTGAAGGTAGTTTCTGATTACTTTTTCTTCATTTGTTTTGTAATTTTGACTTCTTTTTTCTTTCTCCATCTGTATTTCATTTGTCAAATATTATAAAACATAAAGCAAATGGCAGAAAAATGAACATAGCAAGTATTTATGTGCTGCTTAGCATGTCAAAAAGATATTAATGAGTATACTACAGTAAACACTGGGTCCGATAATTCATAAATACATTCTTATGAAACGTCTAAAAAGAAGAATAGTATTAGCTGATTATTTTGCCATAATTAACCTTTTTTGCCATTATTTGACCTTAGGTATTAAATTTTTGACAAGTCTCATCAATCTGTCACCTTCTGTAGTCTTGAATTGATTAATTACAATAATTGGTTGTTTATAAATAAAGAATGATTAGTCACCAAACCATTTTTATGCTTATTGCATAAGTTTGTATTTTGAAAACTGTTGCAGTCTTTTTGAATCTTTTTTAAAACATTTGGAGAGTCTGAATAAAGTGTATATTTAGTATGATGTTAAGACATGTCCATGTTTTAGAAATGAGATTTTGAAGCACAGTAGTGTTGTGGTGTTACTCTTGAGGTAAACTTTTATTGTTCTAGTAATTCTAATGTGCTGTGTGTTACTTGGAACTGATAGAGTGAAAGTAAAACATTCCGTGGGCAGTTCATATGTTTTTGTGAAAAATTCACCATCATGCATATCTTATATCATTTTAATAGATGGATATATACTGATTACCAACAAAACAATAAATTAATGAACAAACTCCATTTTGCCATATTATTTTTTTTCAAATATAACTTTCAAATTGTGTTATAAAGTAAGCTGCAGCTCAATTTGTTAGTCACATTTCTGTGAAAGGGATTTGCTCATTTTGTTTTATATTTCAAAACATCCTCAAGTCTACATTTACTTGAAAGAAATCTTTCATCAAATTTGCTAAAAAATTTATGAAGATTACTTGAAGTTCCTTTGCCATTTTGCTACTCATAAAACCCCAACATTTTTCATCGCAATACTTCTCCCGTTAGAGAAATTGGTCCCAGACCTGAAGAAGAGACACTTGAGCAAGAAACTCAAAACCATGTTTACACCACATAATATCTCCCTGCCCAGACTAAGTTAAATACATTTTCTACATGAGCTCACAGAGCTCTGCATATGCTAGACTGGAGGGGGAGAGGGGGGGGGTGGGGGGAATGTCTTCAATCTAATTTGCTTTGTAGTTTTGTTACTGCTTAAAGAAAAAGTGGGACATTTAAAACGGTGGGAGGGCAGAAATGGAGAGGTGGGGATATTTTAGGTTGAGATCTGTCTAGACTTAGTTGAAACTTTACAATGGAATGTGCTGAACAATGAATTCATACCATGAAACAGAAATTTAAACATTTCTCTGGACTCGGATCAAATCAAGCGGTTTCTGGTATCAAAGAAAAATAAAAAAAACAATTAGTTTCTGCCATGAATGGAAAATGATGGAATGTGAATCTTGCCAGAAAGGAACTTAAACAATGAATGCTTAGCCTGAATAAAACTGAAAACAATGGTTTGACTGAAAGAAATCAGTCAGGTAGTAGATGATCCTGAAGTATTCAGAATGCAAGTGGTCAATACAAATCACAAGTGAGGAAGCATTGTGGATGAAACTTGGTGGGCCTAGGTTGTATTGGGTATGGGGATTAACTCTGAAATATATAAGGCATGTTGGAATTACCAAGGGGCAGAGGTATGTACTCTACTAAGTGCTGAAATTCTAGTTGCATGTATCTGCCATCTTGTATTATTGACATACTTGAGTACAGTTTATTCAAAAGTTATTTAACATCTTAATTAAGATTTCCAAAAACAGTGTTATGAAGAGTTTTGTTTCTTTTTCTGTTGAATTTTCCAGATCCCCTCAATCAGCTGCTCCAGATACTATAGATGTGTTGAAACATGAGATTAATCAATTAAAGAGAAAGGTTAGTTCATATGAAATTCAAATTATAAAATGTGTGTGTCAGTAAGTTTACTCATTGATATCCATGAAATGAACTGGATACCAGATGTTATATGCAGATAAGGCACATCAGCGTTGCGTACATTGAGAACAACGTGAATTCTGTATCTGTTCTAAACCTTTTCATTTACATTTTACTTTTGCTTTTCACCTTAAATTTTGTTTCATTCTTCTTTTTTTCGGGATTTTCTTTCTGTGGATGGGCGTCTGCTTTTGGTAAGATCGTTTCTTGTGTTTTTTCCCTGCCATTTTGTCCTGACCTTCACACCCTTATCGATACTATACAGTAGTCCTGCTATAGTAGTTCCGCGATTTTTTTTTGACAACACCTCCTGCACCAACACCCCACTCTGCACAAATTGCGACGGTAATCACCCAGCCATCCATCCCTCCTTCTCGAAAGACTGCCCCACCTGGCTTCAGGAAAAACAAATGACTAACCTTAAAACCCTTAATCCCAACATAACTTACCCAGAGGCCAGGAAACAATTCCTCGCTTCCCTCCACACCAAGCCTTCCTACTCCAGCACAGTCTCCTTTAACACCAATACCACCCCCCTAACACAACTAAAACTGACTCACATGCCCAAACTGACCTCACCTGGCTCTTTTTTACCTAGTCCTAAGCCCATCACCATTGCCAACAAGCCAACCACACCCAATACCCAAACCACCTCCACCACCACTTCTCTCCTCAACCTCCCTTCCTTCTCTAAAGCCCCCGCCATCCTACACCAACACCTCTAATACCATCATACATCAAACTAAAACCAACCAGGCTAACAATCCAACCAACAAACAACCAATCAACAAACAACCAATCAACAAACAGCCCACCACCCAAACCCACATGTATTACACTGAAGAGAATATGGATTGTTCAATTACCGAACACACCGATCATAGTTCTCGTCCAACTTTCAAAAACAATCGCTCCCAAAGAAACAGATCGAAAGAAAAAACAAGCCAAGTCAGACCCAACAGATCTCCTCCAGATAACCCCCTGCCTCCTTATGGCGTGCACCAGAAACAATCACAATATCACCCACAACATTATGCAATGGAACATCAAAAGCCTTAAGGCCAATTCGGAAGAAGTCGACCTACTGGCCACCACCTTCAACCCAGTCATCTTCTGCCTACAAAAAACCTTCTTAAAAACCACTGACCATTACTCTCTCAATAAATTTACTTGCTACCAAAACTTCAAGTGGACGCTGACAGGGCCTGTGGGGGCGTCTCCATTCTCGTTAGACATGATATCGCACACAGCCCAGTTCATGTGAACACTGACCTTCAGGCCATCTGTATATCTATCTCCCTCCACAAAACCATCACTTTTTGCAATATCCATCTCCCCCAACGCCAACGTTCAACCAACCAGCTTTAAGAACCTCATCTCTCAGCTTCCCACCCCTTCATCCTTCTTGGTGACTTCAACGCCCACAATCTCCTGTAAGGCTCCAATACCATAGCCCCCAGAGGCAAGCTCGTCGAAAACACTCTTTGACAGCAGAGCCTGTCCTTGCTCAACACTAACTCCCCGACCTACCTTCATCCTGCCACAGGCTCCCTTACCTGTATTGACCTGTGTATGTGTTCCCCTAACCTCCTTCTCGGTCACTGCTGATCTCTGTGGTAGTGACCATTACCCTCTTTTATTCACTCCAACCTTCAAACCCCCTCCGACCACACCCCCAATTGGAACCTCGAGAAGGCCAACTGGCCCCTTCTTGAAACCCTCTGCGACTCACGCCTCTCCCCCCATCTCCTCGAGGATGATGATCCCATGTCAGTTTTCAGTAACATCCTTATAAACATTGCCACCTGCTCCATTCCCAAAAGCTCCAAACCCCCTAATCATCCCCCCCCCCCAACCCCTGATTCATTGATGACTGCAAAACCGCCATCAAGAACAGGAAAAGGGCCCTCAGGAACTTCAAAACTAACCCAACCACCCACAACTCTAACCTCTTTCACATCAGCTGAGCCAAAGCCAGGCGCACTATCAAGGACAGTAAAACCAACACTTGAAACAACTTCATTTCTTCTCTCACCACCAACACCCCCACTAAGAAGATTTGGAGAATGGTTAACAGCTTCCACGGCAGGGTGAGCAAGTTTCCCATCTCTCATCTTTCCTGAAATGGTAACATTCTCACCACAAAAAAGGACATCGTTAACCACCTCGCTGCCTATTTTATTAACATCTCGTCCTTGGCCAACTACCCTAATGCTTTCAAAGCCAAAAAAGCTCATGATGAAATCCAGAGTATCACCTTTCCTCCAACAACACCGAGAGCTTTAACACCCCTCTCACCCTTTCTGAATCAAGCCATCCATGATGCTGGCTGCACCTCCAAGGGCCCAAATAACATTCCCTACCAATTCCTGAAACACCTCCCCAACAAGGTCACCACTACCCTACTCACCATCCTCAACCACATCTGGTCCTCACACTCCTTTCCCCCTATCTGAAGGACAGCTATCGTCACCCCTGTCGCCAAACCGAGAAAGGACAGTACCGACCCCTCCAGCTACCACCCCATCGCTCTCACCTGCTGTCTCTGTAAAATTATGGAAAGGATCATTAACCAGAGACTAAAGTGGTTTCTTGAGACTAATAGAATCCTCTCCCCTCACCAAAGCGGCTTCCGGAAACGTCACAATACCCTGGACTAGTTATTCACACTCGACACCGCTATATCCTTTGCAAAAAAGGAACACTTAATTGCCTTCTTTTTTTGACATCGAGAAAGCTTTTGACACTACTTGGAAATACGGCATTATCCGCAAACTTCACACTATCAACCTCAGAGGCCACCTCCCCACCTTTATTCAAAACTTCCTCTCACCCAGGCAGTTCCAAGTTCGTATTGGCCACACCATCTCCATCCCCTATTCCCAAGAAGAGGGCATCCCCCAAGGCAGCATCCTCTCTCCCACTCTCTTCAACCTGAGCATTAACGACATAGCGGACAACCTTGGCCCCAACATCAAACATGCCCTCTACGTGGACAACTTCACCATCTTTTACTCCTCCCCAAGCTTTCCTCTTGTCGAAAATAGGCTTTAGCTCAACCTCAACTGACTGCAAGCCTGGTGCAACAACAACGGTTTTAAATTCTCTAGACAAGACAGTTACATGCACTCCTGTCATTTCAACAACCTCTACCTCAACCCGAACCTTGTGCTTAATGGCAATCACATCCCTAAAGTTGACCACACTAAGTTCCTGGGTTTAACTCTAGACCACAAGCTCTCCTACAAACAACACATCACCAACCTGAAACAAAATTGCAACAGCTTCCTCAACATTCTCCGCCTCCTCTCCAATACCACTTGGGGTGCGAACCAGCATGCTCTCCTCAAAATCTTTAGGCTCACCTTTCGTGCCAAGCTTGACTACGGCAATATTGTCTACTGTGTCGCTCACAATTCTTACCTCAATCACATCAACACCATCCAAAATGAAGCCCTCAGGCTTTGTCTGGGTGCCTACAGGACCTCCCCAATCACCAGCCCTCATGTTGAAGCCAACGAACCTCCCTTCCTGCAAAGGTGTAGAAAGCTTAGCCTCTCTTATGCTTTTAGAGCCCTCACCAACACCCAGAACCCTGTTTACAACCTCATTAGGTACCCCAATTTCTCCACCCTCTTTGATAGGACTAAAACCCTATCCCCTCCCTTCAGCTTACGCATCAAATCAGACCTTATCCATCTCGGCATCAATCCCACCACTCTCAGCGCTTTCTCCTGGCCCACTTTTCCTCCCTGGGCCACCCCCCTCCCTACTATCCACCTGGACCTCTCCACTCATCACAAAACCCAAACCCACCCTAACCTCTTCATCAACCTCCACAACCAAATCAAAGACCAACTCTCAAACTATACCTCCATCTATACTGATGGCTCCGAGGAAGGCGACAAGACAGCTGCTGCTGCCGTCATCCAAGACATCATCCTCAGTAGCAGGCTTCCCGAACTCATCCATCTTCTCGGCCAAAGCCATCCTCCATGCCCTCAACTTTATTGAATACTCTCCGCTCAGCCACTTTGCCATCTTCTCTGACTCCAAGGCTGTCCTTACTTCATTACTCAATGTTAAATGGGATAACCCCACATCTCACCTCATCCTCCGTAAAGTCCCTCCCCCTTCCTCATTAGGAAACATATTCTTTTCTTTTGGATGATCAGCCATCTTGGCATCCCTGGAAATGACAGGGCTGATGCAGCTGCTAAGCTTGCCCTCACCCTTTCCTCTACCCCATTTCCCAAAACCCTTTCTGACAGCAAACCGCTTATCACTTCCCTTGTTCGTGGCAGCTGGCAAACCTCATGGGACTCCCAAATTGATAACAAACTCCAAGTCATCCTGCCCACCATTCCGATCAAACCCACTACTCACAACCTATCCCGTGTCGACATCGTCCACTTTACCTGCCTTAGAATAGGTCACACCCACCTCACTCGCTCCCACCTCTTTACTGGCTCCCCCACCCCTCTGCAACAATTGCCATTGCACCCTCACAGTCCATCACATTCTCCTTGCTTGTCCCCTGTACAACCTTCCCAGAGCTTCCCTTGCTGCCCACAACTCAGTAGCCGAGCTCTTTCAAAAAAACCTCCGTATAAAATTATCTTCTTTCTTTATCATGCTTCCCTCTACAACCATATTTAGTCCCCCTTCCCCACTCTCTCTCTCTCTACATTATTTTTTCCACCCATACACCTCTCTCAATCCCAGCTTGTTTTAGTTCTGGTGTTTCTTCAATCTCCCCCTGTTTACTCTCCTTCCTACCTCTGGAATGATCTAACTCTCAGGCACAATTTGACCCTTGCTGTTGTGGTGCTGTTAAATTCTCATCAAACAAACAAATAAACAAACAAGGCTTCTGTGTCTTTTCAAGCTAGATGTGATTAATGTTGTTATAGGTATTAAGCTGTTCAATTAGCAGTTTTTCTTGTCCACCTGATGTAATTTTCTCTACAAAAGTTTATATTTGTTAAGCCTTCAAAAATTCATAAGATTCAATCAACTTTTCTTCTGAATTCTTATTTTATGGAAGATCATGAAAGAATTTTAATATCAATATTGATTTATTACTTACTGTTACTTTTTTTGAAGTCCCAGCTTATTCTGTAAAACAACCTGCAGTAGTGCCCGATACTTGTGCAATTTTAACCCAACGATTTTTTTTTAAACGTTTTAAATTCTATCTAACCCTAGTATTAAGTATGTTACAAGCCTTATTTCTTTGAAAAACTGCACCCATCTTAAAAACTATTTTGAACTTGGATGAAATTTTACAGCCTACAAAACACTTTTCACAAGCCCGAGTTTCTTTATAGATTTTGTAAGGAAAATTAAGAGGAAGTTGCAAGGCCTATAAGTATATACTAGTGGATCATTCTTAGGGAAGTGTGACTGAAAAAAAATGAAAAATTAACAATGGGATGTTGATGGACTGGGTTCATGTAGTCATGGGTAATGTGGATTTAGACTGGATTCTACTACCTTCCCAAAAAAACCTTGAACATGCCAGGTATGAAAGAAATGATGAATAAAAGATCAAAATAAATTTTGATGACCATTGAAAGAGAATATAGAAATATTAAGGATTACCCATTGAGTTTGTATTGGTTACTGTTTCATTTTGTTTTTAATTCATTTAAGAAATGTGTTTGCTTAAGATTAATTTTTGGACCGATTTGAGCCAGCCAATGTTTTTTTAGCTGCCAAGCACCACTTATGGCTGAACCCATCATATTTACCTCAAGTTATACCTTACCTTCCATGCTATAATTATGTAATCTGGTCACACGACCTGATTTTAATGCACTTCTAATCGACCCTAAAAAACGCAGTAACCAGCCAAGCCCTGACCTCCATAATACCTCTGTACCACCTCACTCTTTTTCAGCGCGTTGTTTGCACTAACATCGCTGAAACTGTTCATTTTTATTTTAATTAATTTAGCCTTTTTCTAACTCTTTTCTCCGTTGCAGCTTCTACCTAGAGGGTTTTTACGCTGCCTTTTCTCATCCGGCTCGCCTTTTCAAGTCTTTTGAGGTAAGGACAAGGTAGCCATGGGTCCGAGATTCTTCGGCCGACCTACACGACTTTACCCGTGTAGCCTACACTTAGGATAGCGATTTCTGTCCCCATTTGTACAAAGCGAGTGGCTAGTTCGAGAGCGTCCTACTCTCGTGGAGGGTGTTTCAGGTCCTAGAGCACCAGTTGTGCCTGTCTAGGGGACCTCTCGCCCCGGGATTTAGTCTTTTTCCACCTCAGCCCCACCCGCCTCGAGGTGAACCTAGCGTTGTACTATGTATAGTGTTTTAGCATGTTAGGATATTTCAGTACACCTTCTCGTATGCATTAGGCCAATTTCCTTTTTCGATTTTGGCGCATGCGCATTGGGTCGAAGTCACCGTTGGGTGTTCGAGGGGTCACCCTCTAACAACTCCAAGGAGCTACAGTTGTTACAAGAGAGCTTATTTTCGTTTTCACGTTACCAGCGTATGAATATTTTTGTTTTTCTTACACAGATTTGAGAAAAAGTATTTAATTTTCAAGCTTGAATTTTGGGGTGTTGGAGAGACCGGGAGTGAGTCTCTCCGCTGCCTATTTACAGGGAAACTAATCTTTCCTTTTTATCTTTACAGACCTCGAGTACACAGTGGTTGGTGTTTCCCACGCTACTCCGGCGCTTATAAAGTCGTTACGTTGGATGCGTTTTCTCGATTTCTAAAGTTTTTCAGATAGAAAAATTTTTCGATTAATTTTTTTTTCTGTTTAAGAAAGTGTTGTTGTTCTGTTTAGAATGCTATGCCTCATCTCTCTTTAGCGTGTCCGTAAGATCATACTTACTTTGCCGTATTTATGTATGTACGCATGGAAATATGTTCTTCTCTTCTTAAGAAATTTTTTCGGTGAAATTTTTTTCTGTTTAAGAAAGTTTTGATGTTCTGTTTAGAATGCTATGCCTCGTCTCTCTTTAGCGTGTCCGTAAGATCATACTTACTTTGCCGTATTTGTGTATGTACGCATGGATATATGTTCTTCTCTTTTCAGATATAAAAGAAGTTTACTGAGAAGGTTACGCTCTTAGTGGCGTTGCGCCTAGAGCGGTAACGGTAAGAGAGAAAGAGAGAGAGATATAACCTCTTAGAAGAACTATATGCGTCGCCTAAGTTGTAGTAAGATCCTATTGACGGGTCAGTAGGGTTCCGTTGGACGGTCCCAGACGGTTCCGCAGCTCTATTTACGGGCATTGTGCGGTTCCTGGGGCCGGTTCCATTGAGACAGTTCCATAGACATGATTCCATACGGTTCCGTTGGATGGTCCCTGACGGTTACGCAGCCCTATTTATGGGCATTGTGCGGTTCTGTGGGACGGTTCCATACGGTTCTGCGGCCCGTTGTTACGGGGACGTGGTTCCATTGACGGTTCCGTGGTCCATACGGTTCCGCGGCCCGTTATTCACGGGCGGACGGTTCCATTTGACGGTTCCGTGGTCCATACGGTTCCGCCCCGTTGTTACGGGCGGACGGTTCCATTAGACGGTTCCATACGGTTCCACGGCCCGTTGTTACGGGCGGACGGTTCCATAGGGTTCTATTGGACGGTTCCATACGGTTCGCGGCCAGTGTTTACGGGCGGACGGTTCCATTGGCCGGTTCGCGGCCCGTGTTTACACGGGTCCGTATTTAACGGGTTAACGACATCGATGCGGTTTAATCCGTTATACGCCCACTAGTTACAAGCTACGTGGTCAGGTGACAGGTGACATTCTTGACAAGAAGTATAGCATTGACAGCTATTTTTCTTCTTGGTCCCGTAGCCATTAGCTACGCAGTTCCACGGCTCATGTGAACGCAATTAAGACTGTCTACGTTGAACGTTACAAGTTCCGTATTTATTTTCACCAGTATCATGGACATGGAGGACAGGTCCCCGAGTGTGTCGATGTTTTACACACCCAGGATGTCCCGCGATACGTAGCGTGCAAACGCTTCTTTAAATTACGCTCCGGTGACATCCATCTCACGTGTTACGCGTGCAGATTATGCTGCGAGTCAAATCCCTGTACTCTTTGCAGCGATTGGGATCTAGCGGCGTGGTCGGAGCACAGACTCCACCACGACCGGTACTTTCAAAGAGCGGCGGAGAAAGTGGAGAAGCGACGGTCTGATAGGCCTTCTTCGTCTTCACCGCCACCCAGGCCCAAAGCCAGGGAGGCGAGGTCGCCGCCCACTCTCAGCGGAGCGCCTCTTGAAAGACGTACACCGTACGGTTAATCCGGAAGTATAGCATTGAGACAGTTTTTTTTTCTTCTTGGTCCCGTAGCCAAAGGCTACGGCAGTTCCACGGTTCCATACGGTTCCACGGCCCATGTTTACGGGTCCGTACGGTTCCACGGTTCGTGTTTTACGGGTCCGTACGGTTCCATTGGTTGGTTACGCGGCCCGTGTTTACGGGTCCGTACAGTTCCATACAATTCCACAGTCCGCGTTTACGGGTCCTTTCACTTCCATTGGACGGCTCCAGTGAGCGGAACTATACGGTTAACCCGGTTATACGCCCACTAGCTACTACGCTACGTGGTCAGGTGACAGATGACTTTCTTTACAAGAAGTATAGCATCACGACAGCTATTTTCTTCTTGGTCCCGTAGCCATTAGCTACGCAGTTCCACGACTCGTGCGAACGCAATTAAGATTGTTTGCGTTGAACATTACAGTTCCATGATTATTTTCACTAGTATCATGGACATGGAGGACAGGTCTCCGAGTGTCGATGCTCTACACACCCATGATGTCCCGGCGTAGCGTGCTAACGCTTCTTTGATTTACGCTCCGGTCACATCCATCTCACGCGTTACGCGTGCAGATTATGCTGCGAGTCCATTCTTTGTACTTTTTGCAGTGATTGGGTTCAAGTGGCGTGGTCGGAGCACAGACTCCACCGCGACCGGTATTTTCAAGGTGCGACCGAGAGAGTGCGGCTCTGGTGTTCGGATGCGTACGGCTCTGTAGTTTTGTAACGGGATATCGCACACCGTACGATTTACCCGGATATGCACCCACTAGCTACGAGCTATGTGGCCAGGTGACAAGTGATAATCTTCACAAGAAGTATAGCGCCGTGAGAGCTATTCTATTCATGGTTCCGTAGCCATTAGCTACGCAGTTCCCGATCATGTGAACACCATTAATACGATTATCGCGTTGAACGTTACAGTTCCGCAATTACTTTCACCAGTATCATAGGCACGGAGGACAGGCCTCCGAGCGCCGGTGCGTTACGCACCTAAGAGGTCCTGCTATGCATAGCGTGCCTAACGCTTCTCAGACCGCACGGGCCTGTACGACGAAGTTTTTGCGACGGGATAACGTGACACTGTCACGATGAACCCGAAATTAAGTCCGCTAGCTAGGAAGCTACTTGGTCAGGTGATAGGTGACAGTCTTCACGAGAAGTATAGCATCACGAGAGCTATTTTCTTCCCGTCTCTGTAGCCATTAGCAACGCTGTTCCACGGCCATGTGAACTGCCTCTGTAGGATTTTCCGCGTTGAACGTTACAGTTCGCGATGTTTTGCGCCTATATCATCGACACCAAGGGCAGGTCCCTAGTGTCGGTGCGTTATGCGCCTTGACTGTCCTGCGATGCGTCGCATGTAAACGCTTCTTAGGTTGCGCTTTGGTGTTATCGACATGTTGAAACCCGTGTACACCGCTGTGGTCCTCAGGTCCACGATGGAACCGGTAGGCCCACAAGAGGCGACGCCCTACGGGGTCTTACGTGAGTTAGTACCCCTTTTTTATGGCTAGTTGTAGAGCCATTGGATTACTTGCACGGGTCCATTAGGGTCCGTACGGCTCCGGTGATCGGTTCCATACGGCCCCCACAGCTTGTTTTCACGGCCCTGTAAGGGTCCGTAAAACAACTCGGCGGCTCCGTCCGGGGCATGGGATGACGTTTGGGTCCGTAGGGCTGCATAGTTCTACAGCAAGGTAAGCATACAGCGTCACGTCACACCCAATAGTATACCCTTTACCTTTTTAGCTACAGGGTCAGGTGATAGTTACAATCTTAGGAGATCTCCACGTCCGTGTGAGCTGACTTGGTGAGATTTTCGCGTTGAACGTCACGGTTCCGCATAGTTTTTCACCAGTTTCATGGACACGAGGGACGAGTCCCGTTTGTCGGTGCGCCACGCTCCCAGGATGCGTCACACGTGTTAGCGCTTGCTTTCGGGTTTGAGGCCCAGCGCTCGGGTGGTAAGAGTTCCTTCTTTACGGGAGGTATACCATCACAAGAGCTATTCTCTCCGTGTTACGTAGTTCCACGACCGTTTAAACTACTCTGATATGATTCTTGCGTCGAACGAGACCTTCGGCTCACATTCTACAGATATCAACGCGGATTTACCTACAATATACGATAAACCCGCCTAACGGAACTTCGGGATATTGCGACCGTTAGCCGCGTGTTGCAGTGTTTCGCGGTCGTTTTTCTTGCTGGGACGTTTTTAGCGTTTGACGGCAGTCCCCCACGCGTAGCCGCCGGCTACGCGGCTCCGTAGTGATTATATACAAACGGAGTTAACGGCCTACACCAGCAGCGCGGCTGTGTGGTAGAGGACCAGTAGCCATGAACTACAGAGTTCCGGGGCCGTTTTCTCTTACCGGGACACGTACTGAGTACGACGGTAGTCCCCTCTTCCCCACGCAGCTACCGGTTTCATAGCTCCGTGATGAAACAAACTCAGTTTACGACTCGTATAGCTTGCGTAGCACGTGAACTCCTCCGTATTCCTTACGGCTCCAGTATATATATTTTAACTATTCTCAACGGAACGGCACTGAGTACATCTTCCCTACGCGTAGCCACTTACTCGGTGGCCCCGTGGTGAATAGAATTATAATGAGATAACGACTCACGTTACAGGTGTAGTACGTTCACGCTATCGTGGACCTAGACGGTTCTTTTGTACTGATAGCTACTACGTTCGGGACACGTACCAGTACCAGTTATCCCCCTCGCGTAGCCACGAGCTTTTTGCTCCGTGGTGCACAGAGACATAGTTGGCGGATGACTAGTGGTTTTTACTTGTCATGCTGACGCCTTTGTAGACCCATAACGGATCTATAATACTTAACGGGGTTGCATACTTTGTACGGCAAAAGTCCCCCCAGTAGCCATGCGCTTCTCAGCTCCGTGGTGCAGGGTGTTTAACGGAATTAACGGTCCGTGTAGTATACACAGGACGTCAACTCTTTCGTGATTTCTACCGTGATTTCTACAGTGCTGGGGTTTATGACTCATATGGTTGACGTAGTACGTTACACCCTCCTTGTCAATGTTAACTCCATGAAGGATATTTTTCTTGACAATAGGTGGCCTTTTGATAGACAACCTTACGTTTGGGGTAGCTATTACCAACAACGGCACGTATGGTTCATTCCATACTTTGACACCTTAAAGCAGTTTCCATGCGGTTTTACGGCCTGTTACTTAACTGCCCGTACAGACATACGGTATTAGTTTTCTCCGCACCCGTAGCCGTAGGCTCCGTGGTTTCAAGGTTGTTACTATACGTAGTACGTTAACACTTTTCCAGTCAACTTCTTAGACAAGTTTCGCTGTTGATAGGTGTGGCCTGGAGCTACGCGGTTCCGCAACTGCTACAGTTTTCAGACCCCGCTTGGGTGCCGTCGAGAATGTTGTATGGCTCTGCGGTCTTACGACCCATACCGTCTCACAGCTACATAGCCTTACACGGTTGGCAGCCCTTCTTGTATACATTTTATATTAACGGCCTGCCTTTTATTTCGCTAGCCTTTGATTTTTAGTCAGTAGGTTTAAACAACCTTTGCTCAGGGTCGGCAGTTTTTTCTGGACTGCGGATGGTGTCGTTCAGTACCTCCGCTTTACACGTTCAGTTGGTGGTCACCCCCCTTTGGTGGTGGTGCGGGTGCTTCCACCTAGTGTAAGGAACGAAGTTTTCACCCGTCAGATTTCACCGTCGGTGCCGACGGAGGCTTCTTGATCGAGGTAGGGGCACTTTTCTTGTGACCCCTTATGTCGGAAACTTGGACGGGTACTTGACCTTTTTCGACAGGCAGAATGCCGGGGTTTTTCGTTCACCTTTTTACCGCTAGTGCTGAGCGAGGCTTTTCAGTTTCCCGCTGTTTTTGCGCCACTGTTGTGGTCTCCTTTTCGGACAGAGAGGTACGGACTCCAAGAGTTCTGGAATCGTTCCTCTCGTCTCGGCGCAGGACGAACTTTGGCTGCTCAAGACCTTGCAGGCTTCACGTACGAGCCTCGGGTCAGGGACAATTTTTGTCTCTTTCCCGGGCTCCGGCGGACTGCAACTCAGTCCCGGAGCGCTTGGTTTGATAGTGTGGCCTTGGCCCGCCTTTCCTCGACGTAGCATGGTTTTTCTGAGAGGTTGTTCACCCCCTTCCCTTTGTGGAGGTGGGCCTCTCTCAAGCTTGGTTCCGTCATGAGCTCTGGGATAACTTGCAGCTATCCACGGGGGTTTTTCCAGTGGGGTCTCACGGTCTTTGACTCGCAACCACTGGAAAGTTACTGCGAGATCTCTTCGTAGTGTGTCATGTGACATTTTCCTCCGATAGATCGTCCAGTGACTTTCTTTTAAAGTAGTCTGAACTGTTCATAGAACGCCGCGGTGTACACTCGGGTTCGGGCATAACCTCTTTTCACGGGATCTCTCGTGTCGCCATTCGGGAAAACGCTATTCGCGGTTTTTCTCTTGTTTTTGGTCTGACTCACTTTTCGCGTTCGTGCTCCCCGCTAACTTTTGCTCTTACGTTATTCGCGCTAACGAATTTTCCTTTGTCCGGGATTTCTTCAATTCGTTTCGTTGGTACAACCGTTCCCGATCGTAGTTTACTCGCGGTTCCGTCTCGTGGACGAATCCGTGTGGTTTGTGGCGTTTTTGTGGACACTTTGCTGTAATTGTGTCCAAACGCTCTTCGGTTGGCTTGTTTTTCTGGGTTTTTGCTCAGGTTCTTTCGATGTTTGCCTCCGTTACTGTCAACGAATGGTGCCTTGTTCGGTTTGACTGTACCTCGCAGTGGTTTACTATGTTTTAGTTCTTTCCACTCTTGAGGTCTTTCATCCTTCAGAGGAAAAGGAATTTGTCCTTTAAACGGGATTCGATTCGTGTGAGTTTCGTACCCAGCTATTAAAAAAAAAAAAAATGTGCGCGACCTGAACTCCCTTCCTTCCTATCCTCGGTTGCAATCTGATTGCATAATTATAGCATGGAAGGTAAGGTATAACTTGAAGTAAATTTACCCGCTAAGCGTAGCGGGGATATTTATGAGAGTTATACTTACCTTCCATGCATCCTGCCCGCCTCCCCTCTCGTTCAGGACTCGGTGAAATGTTGAGTGAGGTGGTACAGAGGTATTATGGAGGTCAGGGCTTGGCTGGTTACTGCGTTTTTTAGGGTCGGTTAGAAGTGCATTAGAATCAGGTCGTGTGACCAGATTGCATAATTATAGCATGGAAGGTAAGTATAACTCTCATAAATATCCCCGCTACGCTTAGCGGGGTAAATTCATTACGAACAATATGCCAAATGTGCACCACATTACGCTGCACACTGAGCATTTTATCTTCAGTGATCCTTGATGGAGCACCTTTAGCTCCTTGGAATGACTGGTTTGTGTTGCTTACATTTATTTCATCTTCTTCTGATATAGATTGCAGAAATGGCTGCTAAAGGTACGAGCATTCCACCAAAGCTGAAAAGTTTTATACAAGAAAAAGCAGAAACTGCTAAGGGCTTAGAGAGGCTGCTGAATACAGACAAGACAAAACAAGGTCAGTCTTATTGGCTAACTGTACCTCAGTTCTAATGATTTGATCAATATTGCTGGAAATATTGCTTCAAAATATTTTTGTGATAACTAATTAAACAGAATTAATTAAGAAAAATCAGATTTATACAGTACAAAGTAGACATTGGTTTGTAAAATAAAGAATGCACTTTTGCACAAATAAACACTATGACACAAGATGTATGAATGCAAATGCAAAACTGGCTTTCTAACCTTTTGTTCTTGAATTTCTCTCATTCTCCCCGTTTCCCTTTCTTCTTACCTCTAGAATGATCTGACCTCTCAGGCACAATTTGACCCTCGTTGTCGTGGTGCCGTTAAGCCCTCATCAAACAAACAAACAAGATATACACAGTATAAACTAACACTGCATCTAAATTATATCTTGATTGTAGGTTTTCATCATGATTATAATCATTTGTGTTTTTTATTAGCTTACATAGCAAGACTTGTATCAACGGAGGCAACCTATGCAACTTTAGCAAAACAGGCATCGCAGTCAGGTGACAAGGTGAGTGAGTGTGCTAGTAGCATTTCTTTTAACTTTAAGAATAGCAAACTGAATTGTAGAATTACTTCAAGAGGTAGACCTCCTTCAATTTACTCTGTCACATATATTGCATGTTGTCTTGGGAATTGATCAGCCTTAATTCCAAAACAGAAGTTAAATTCTTTGTACATTTGAGGAATTTTACATCCAGAATTTGATGCTCTTTCTCCAAGCAATCAAACAAGATTCTGGAATGCAAGGAATCTGAGACATTGATACATATAATCGTTTAACGTTTCTGAATAACAATGGTGCTCTTCACTATTCTCGTTTTTCAAAGATGATATTTTCTGAAAGTTTAAGGCATTTGGTACTTTGTTCAGCTTTGTCCAGCAATTGTCTCACACTATTGTAAAAATGGAATTATCCATGTAGGAGCTATCTCCATAGCTGCACATGTTATGTGTACTGATGTCCACATCTCTATGTTTTACTTTCTATATGGAATTGTGACTATATCGTGGGTTGTTGCAATGAGGTCATGAATTAATTATGTAAATTATTCACATCTTAAAAATTAATTTGCAACAGGTGACTAAGGAATAGAGACCTGTATAAAATGACCGGGAGGAGAAGAGGGGGGAAGGGAAAAGGGAGGGGGGGGGGGTATATTTCTCTAATAAGTATGAAGCATCATGTTCTTTTATCTTATATATTACCTTGTACATGTGCAAACCTATATTTCTGGGTCTCAATGTCTGAAAAGCAAGGAGAAATGTCATCACCAACATTCGACAAACCTATATTAATAGACCAATGACATTTTTCTGATTGACAATGAAATTAAATTGCTGCCTTAGCATATCAAAGTAGGTTATTCAAGGTCATTGTGTTATCTAGAACCAATTGTAGATCTGTATTGCTTCCTTGCTTAACCACAAAGGTATTTATTATATTCTGCTTATGGTTTCCCCTTTAGATCCTCAATTTATACAAACTGCAGGTTATTGCAATCATTTTTCATTTGTTTATCCCAGGAAAAGGTTAATATGTACCTTACCAAGCGGAAAATTGTGGAAACTGAGGTAAGAGAAACACATTGATACAGTATATTATTACATAGATAAAAATTGAATTCCTTTTGCAGAAAAGTGTTTAGTTTGTGGGAGTCTCTCCCATCATCAATCTCTATGATTCTAGCACACAATATCATTTAAAAAGATTGCAGCATTTTGAATTTTAGGGCTGTATTATAAATAAATCATGCAAAACTAATTTAAATGTTTACATCATGAAGAGAGAGTACTTATTTTATATTTACTTATTGCTTTTAAATCCTTTCTTTGAATGAGAGCATTTGAATATGACCAAGACATAATTTGAAGAGTATTCTGTACAGAATTTAAGCATTTTTAGTGAATATAAAATCTCTACCTGTTCATATACCCTTAAGGACATTACTGGTTTGATATGCAGGTTGGTGTGTATTACATGCAGTGTGATTTATCACATGAACTGCCAACACAAACCAAAGATGATGAAATAAGTAAAAGGTGAAGGAGCACTTTGAAAGTATATTGAATCGACCAGCACCTATAATTGAAGCATGTAGATGAGCAAACGCCTGATGTTGACTTTGAAACAGGACCTGCAACGCATGACGAAATTCAAGCAGCTATTAAGGGAATGAAGGATGGAGCAGCTGGTGGTATTAATGGATGATCTAACAGTGGAGCTGTTGAAAGCAGATATAGACACAGCAGTAAATGTTCTACATCAGCTCCTTCTCAAGATATGGGAGCAGGAGATGGTGCCTAAAGATTGGACTGATGGGTTGATCGTCAATCTACCTAAGAAACTGGCAGGAACCTAACTGACATCCACAGCGGAACTGCCTTTGCTGGCTGCAGGTACCACCTTGACATCCATCAAGCTACCCAAAAAAAGGTGACATAAGTGACAGCGGGAACTGGCACGGTATCACCTTGACATCCATCAAGCTACCCAAGAAAGGCGACCTAACTGACAGCGGGAACTGGCGCGGTATCACCTTGACATCCATCAAGCTACCCAAGAAAGGCGACCTCACTGACTGCGGGAACTGGCACGGTATCACCTTGACATCCATAGCTGCAAAGATCCTTGGAAGAGTGATCATCATAAGAACAAGAGATGGGATTGACACCAATCTGTGTCAAGAGCAGGCAGAATTCAGGAAAGGACATGGAACTGTTGAGCAGAACTGTGTCTTGAGAAACATTGAACAAGTCATTGAGTGGAATGCAAGTCTCTATGGGGCTTTGTCGACCTTTGAAAAAGCCTTTGACAGTATTGACCGCGAAACTTTATGTAAGATTATAAGATACTATGGCATTCCATTAAAGTTGATGCAAATGGTCAAAGCTTTCTATGAAGGAAGCAGATGCGCAGTGATCTTTGACTGGTTCAATGTAAGGACAGGTGTCAAACAAGGATGTTGTATGTCAGAGTTTCTCTTCCTTTTTACAATCGATTGGGTAATGAGGAAGACCACTGATCATGACAGAGATGGCGATTCACAACCAGGCTGGAAGACGTAGATTTTGCTTATGACTTGGCACTGATATCAAGCACAAGTGAAAATCACAAGCAGAAGATCAAAAGACTCTGTGAACATGGAATGAAAACAGGCGTAAAAATCAATTCTACTAAAACTAAAATGATGAGATGGAACGCAGCAACAGATACAAAGATAAATTTATTGGTCATGATCTATAGAAAGTGAGGAAGTTTACTTACCTTGGGGCGACTGTGACATCTGAAGGTGGTACTCATGATGATATCTGCCCTTGGGGCCACTGACATCTGAAGGTGGCGCTCATGATTATATCTGCCCTTGGGGTGACTGACATCTGAAGGTGGCGCTCATAATAATATCTGCCCTTGGGGCCACTGACATCTGAAGTTGGCGCTCATGATGATATCTGCCCTTGGGGCCACTGTCATCTGAAGGTGGTGCTTATGATGATATCTGCCCTTGGGGCCACTGACATCTGAGGGTGGCGCTCATGATGATATCTGCCCTTGGGGTGACTGTGACATCTGAAGGTGGCTCTCGTAATGATATCTGCCCTTGAGGCGACTGTGGCATCTAAAGGTGGCGCTCATGATGATATCTGCCTTTGGGGCGACTGTGACATCTGAAGGTGGCGCTTATAATGATATCTGCCCTTGGGGTGACTGTGGCATCTAAAGGTGGCGCTAATGATAATATCTGCCTTTGGGGCGACTGTGACATTTGAATGTGGGGCTCATGATGATATCAGCCCTTGGGGCGACTGTGACATCTGAAGGTGGTGCTCATGATGATATCTGCCCTTGGGGCGACTGTGACATCTGTAGGTGGCGCTCATGATGATATCTGCCCTTAAGGCGACTGACATCTGAAGGTGGCACTCATGATGATATCTGCCCTTGAGGCAACTGTGACATCCGAAGGTGGCACTCATGATGATTTCTGCCCTTGGGGCGACTGTGACATCTGTAGGTGGCGCTCATGATGATATCTGCCCTTGAGGCGACTGTGACATCTGAAGGTGGTGCTCATGATGATATCTGCCCTTGGGGCCACTGACATCTGAAGGTGGTGCTCATGATGATATCTGCCCTTGGGGCGACTGTGACATCTGTAGGTGGCGCTCATGATGATATCTGCCCTTGAGGCGACTGTGACATCTAAAGGTGGTGCTCATGATGATATCTGCCCTTGGGGCGACTGTAACATCTGAAGGTGGCGCTCATGATGATATCTGTCCTTGGGGCCACTGACATCTGAAGTTGGCGCTCATGATGATATCTGCCCTTGGGGCCACTGACATCTGAAGGTGGCGCTTATGATAATTTCTATGCATGACTTGGAAAGGCTAGAGCTGCCTTTAGCAGCCTAAACTCTACTTGGAAAAATGGCCAGTGTAACAGGAAAACCAAATTGAAAGTCTTTAAAACAAACGTCTTGGCAGTACTGCTTTATGGAAGTGACACTTGGTGAATGACTAAAGGGGATGAAGCCAAGCTTGAAGTTTTTTCTCCACAAGTGTCCTAGATGTATACTGAAGATTCACTGGCCCATGAAGATCTTTAATAAAGGGTTGAGACACCGTGCAAAAATTGACATCAAAATGAGCAGATCTGGCGAATGAGGTAGAAATTGATTGGCCATATCTTGAGAATGAGAGAGCATGAGCACTTTAAGACAGCCCTCACTTGGGCACCTGAGGAGGAGAAGGGGAAGGTTTCAAGAGACTTGGCGGAGAACTGTTGTGAGAGAAAGAAATGAGATGGGGTATAGCACCTGGGGATAAACAAGTGTAGTTGCAAGTGACAGATAGGACAATGTGGCGAAAGAGAATTCATGGCCCTATTTCCTCAAGAGGAAGAAGGAACTGATGACTGCCAACACAACTGTTATGATAAAAGGGACCATATTGTTCTATATATTTTGAAACCGGTTTTTAGGTCGTTTTATAATCAGATTTTGTTGGAAATTAACAAAAGACAAACTGGAACTGGGTGCAAATGATTTGACTATGCAATTAAATTTATTTAAAATTAAAATGAAGATCATGAGGATATATCATTGTTTTTGGAACCAGTGCATTGAAATTGTCCAGTTTAGGCCTAATGTTTTACTGGCTGAAGAAAAAGTTCCAAAAGAACGATTTGTACAGCCCATGCTTGACATTCTGACATAATTTTTAAAACTCATGAAGAGGAAGAAGGAACTGATTTGATGACGTTGACAAGATAGCCACCCCCATATGATTCGTATATCAAGTAATTAATATTTTTATTATTTAAAATAAAATATCACGGAGCACTTTTTAAAGTACCCCAGGGTGGGTATAGTGTTAAGAATATATGTTCACACATAATAGATAAGAGAAATCTGTGGGTTTATGTCTCCTTTAAAGGAATATTCCTGTGAATTTGAATTCATATGATAGAGGATTATTAAGAAACAAAGTGATGAGCAAAAAACACATGTTGATATCTTATTCCGTTTATGAGTTACTGCATTTCACAAATTTCACCACTGTGTTGAAAAGTGTACTTGCAATGTAAAGTAATTGCAGATAATTTTGTTTTATTTGTACAATCAAAATTTATTTTTCTTCCATTTAGAGTGTAAGGTTTATGAGCAGATGGGCAAAGCATGTTCTTGTAAAGTTGAACACCCGATGTCAGTTGTCAACAAACAAAGCTTCCAATAACTTAAAAGGGACAATTAATTTTCAAAGAAATACATCAACATTATCTTAGATCTGCAATTGACATCACACTGCACATTGCAAGGTCACTTTTCAATACAATTGAGATCTTTAAAATATAATAACTTCAAAATAAGATCTCAACATGGGCTTTTCACCCATTAAAAAAAATAAAAAAATATATTATCACATACAAAAAATGAAAATTCATGGAATATACCTTTTACATCATCTTCGTAATGCAATTAAATTCAAGTGTGTGGCATAGCTGTGTATCATTACTTTCTTGAGACATACTTAGTACACAAAAGCACACAAATTGGATATTGGACTTCAATTTTGTATACTCACATGAGTTTCAATATTTATTGAAGTATTTGTACTGGTTTAGACTTTATACCAATGGTGGTGATGAGGCATAATTTTGTTTGTTTGGCTTATTATTTAGTTAATGTAATCTGAGCAGACAATAGCATTACTGGCGTAATGTATACATCAGCTGATTATTGAAGAAGCCTTTGGTTTCTAGTACTTGTTTCTAGTGGCTTGTTTTGTAGCTCACTTCAATGTTGTGAATGTGATAGAGAAAATTTATCATAATAATTTTGCTTATCTACATTAATAAATGCATTAAAGTTCTTGTTGTTTTTCGAAATATTTGTTATGTATAATCAATATAGCTTGGTATGCTTTAACAAGTGAGAACTGTGAAGTAGCCAGTTATGACCAGAAAATAATCAGTAATTCACTATGTGATTGTCATGTCTGGGACATTTTGATGGAAATCATTTGGGCTGCAAGAATCATGAAAAGTTTCCCAGCTGAAGACCTGAATACTATCCCAGGGGTAGCCTGCGATGGTTCGCTGTCGACTTTAGTCATATTTCCTGAGTACTGCAGCCATTTAAAGAAATAATCCTGTGATTCTTCATGTGGATAGATATTAAAAAAGCAAAATCCACCAGAGCTCATTATAGGCTCAAGAAGCCGGTGCGTATCCCCGGTTTCAATGGCGCAGGCGGATAAAAGTACATGACTCCCCTGGACAGGAAGCCAGTCCATCACAGATTAACTCCCCAGCAGTCCTGGTACTCATTTTACAGCTGAGTGCACAGAAGCAAGTAGTGTCTTGCTCAAGGACACAATGCAGCGGTTGCGATGGGAATCGAACCCGGTAAATTTTGAATACAAGCAAGACACCTTAAACTACTGAGCCATTGCACCTCTGGATAGATACTTCTGATACCATTGCACCTCTGGATAGATACTACTGATACCATTGCACCTCTGGATAGATACTACTGATACCATTGCACCTCTGGATAGATACTATTGATACCATTGCACCTCTGAATAGATACTACTGATACCATTGCACCTCTGGATAAATACTACTGATACCATTGCACCTCTGGATAGATACTACTGATACCATTGTACCTCTGGATAGATACTACTGCTATCATTGCACCTCTGGATAGATACTACTGATACCATTGCACCTCTGGATAGATACTACTGATACCATTGTACCTCTGGATAGATACTACTGATACCATTGCACCTCTGGATAGATACTACTGATACCATTGCACCTCTGGATAGATACTACTGATACCAATGAACCTCTGGATAGATACTACTGATATCATTGCACCTCTGGATAGATACTACTGAAACCATTGCACCTCTGAATAGATACTACTGATTCCATTGCACCTCTGGATAAATACTACTGATACCATTGCACCTCTGGATAGATACTACTGATACCATTGTACCTCTGGATAGATACTACTGATATCATTGCACCTCTGGATAGATACCACTGATATCATTGCACCTCTGGATAAATACTACTAAAATCATTGCACCTCTGGATAGATACTACTGATACCATTGCACCTCAGGATAGATACTACTGATACCATTGCACCTCTGGATAGATACTACTGATACCATTGCACCTCTGGATAGATACTACTGATACCATTGCACCTCTGGATAGATATTAGAGGACAGTCTGGACAAAGATAAAAACATTGATACCATTGCACCTCTAGACAGAAAAGTTGGTATCTTATTCCAGTTAGATAAAAAAATGGTGAAAAGTTGATATCTTATTCCATTAAGAAGGTACCACATATCTAAGGCCCTAAATGTGTTGAAAAGTGACTGCTGTACATATAATTTAACACTGATGTCATAACTGTACTTTTAAGACATGAAGATTTGAAATATAATCACCTTTTGTTAAATTATTGGTAAAATAGTTTGTATAACTATTGAGATTATACTTGAATTTAAAGATTAGTTCAGCATGTCCATCTTTTATGAAACAGGACTTCAAAAGAAACAAAATGTTGATTGAGAAATCTTATTCCTTTTAGATATTCAATTTTTAAGTTTGGTTTCATTTCTATAGAAATGACTGAAATCAGATTATTTATGTCAAAGCCTCAGATTCCTCAAAGTCTTTTATGTATTTTAAAGAAAGTTTATTTAATGTTTTCACTATCTAAATTATTTTCCTTCAAACTTTCTTCCGGTAGTATATTATAAATACCCTTCCTAGATTGTTTTACCACTTTTTGGACATATTCCATGGTTTTTAAGCCACAAAATCGCAGGACAAAATGTGATAAAATACAAAAAGACTGAGGAATCTGAGGCTATGACATCACAACAAGTCTGATGATACCAATCTTTAAACTTAAATATTTCCTTAACGGAATAAGATTTTTTTAATGCTTTTTTCACCATTTTATTTTTATTAGAGTCCTCTTTCAAATAAGATGAACTAAATTTATCACTGAACTAATCCTTTAACAAGAAAATGGTTTGCCCATCTATTCATGTACATTGTATTCTTAAAAGCAATTATGGAAAGCATTTGTTTTTTACAGTGTATGAATAAAAGTGAATAAAGGAAAATCTTCCCACGAAAAAACATGACAGGAAATAATATTAACGTAGTAAATACATCTTTATATCTTCCCCCTCTCCCAATTTAATGTACTCTAATGCACAGTGCACAATTACACGAGGGATATTTTTAGAGCAAACATTTACCACATATACTGTTGCTCACTCAAGAAATTATATAATATATATATATATATATATATATATGTATGTATATATATATATATATATGTATATATATATATATATATGTATATATATATATATATATATGTATATATATATATATATATATATACACATATGTATATATATATATATATATATATATATATATATATATATACACATATGTATATATATATATATATATATATATTTATATATATATATATATATATTATATATATTACATATATATATATTTATATATATTATATATATATATATTTATATATATTATATATATATATATATATATATATACATTATATATATATATTAAATATATATATATATATTACAAATATATATATTACATACATATATATATATATTACATACATATATATATATATATATATATATATATATATATATATATATATATATTACATATATATATAAAATAACATACATAAATATATATATATTACATATATATATATATAACATACATACATATATATATATATATAACATACATACATATATATATATATATATATATATATATATATATGTATTACATATATATATATATTACATACATATATATATATATATATATTACATACATATATATATATATATATTACATACATATATATATATATATATATATTACATACATATATATATATATATATTACATACATATATATATATATATATATATATATATATTACATACATCTATATATATATTACATACATATATTTTATATATATATATATGTTACATATATATGTATATATATATCATACATATATATATATATATATTACATACATATATATTACATATATATTACATACATATATATATATATATATATATATATATACATACATATATATATATGAATATATATATATTATATATATATATATATATATATATATATATATATATATATATATATATATATATTACATATATATTACATACATATATATTTATATATATATATATATATAATTTATTTTTTTCTTTTGGAAAAAATTATTCTGGTGAATTCCTGTTATAAACCTTTTGAATTGTATCTGTTTCCAGGGCTAGTACATTGAAGGAAAGTGGTTGTTTCTTACTACCAGCATGGCAAATTAACATTTCATAACATTACTATTTTGGAAATATTTCTTTTTCAGCTTGCAAGACTTACAAAACAGAGATGATGGAAGTGCTAGAGAAATATTTTAAGGATTCTAGCTGCCCATGTATTTTCCTAGTTCAGATTTCTTATAAATTTTAGATATTTATACTTGTACAGGTGATGTTTGACTGGTGGTAAAACTACTTAACTAAAGACTAGCATGCTAAGACATATTTGCATATCGCAGTGGCATGTAACTTCTGGCCTTCTAAATTACATACCCTTTCCACCCTCTTGTTGTGCCACTGATGAAAACAATTGGGTAAAATTTTATAACATGGGCAGAGCTGAAAACAGTCATTAAAAATTCTTGTTTCAGACAGACAGGTGTTGCCTATGTACAATGAAGATGTTCATGCAGAATTAAGAGTAAGCCAACAAGTCTTTTGAGATGGAGATTGAATAACTTTAAATCCATCCAGGCCAAAGGGCTTATCCTCTGGTTTCCAAGAAACAGCCAAAGGGCTTATCCTCTGGTTTCCATGAAAGCGGAAGATTGACTCCTGTTGAGTAACATAGTTTAATAACAAACTGTTTGTTTATCCCCAAGTTTTAATTATGCAAAGTGTCATCCTATCAATTTTTTCATCGTCTAAAGACTTGTAATTTGTTTGAATATCATTAGGGAATGTTTTCTTTGCTTTGTCAATTTCTCTTGAACAAATTTGTGAATTGAGGCAGTGTGCCATATTTGTGATTGATATATAATAGTTGATGATAATTGATAGAGATTTATTTCAATGTTAATTTACATCATCTTTGAATTACAACAGTGCCCCCTCTGATGTTTGCCTGTCTGTCCTCACATGCATTGTTCAGTTACAGGAAATAATGAAATTCTACCTTTTGAAAGTATTGTGTTACTTTGCATTTGGCTCAAATGAAATTTATATGTGAGACTCGCATCAAAGAAAAACATTACATTCAGGATGTGGGGAAATGAGCCACTACTGTTTGCAGTTTTGTTTTTTATACAGATTTGGTGTAAATGCTCGAGAATAAAACTGGCTATTTTAAAAAAGTGAGAAAACTGTACAAAGTTCATTATATTGCATTATAAGTGTAGATTTCTTGTTATAATTTTGAAGTGTATAATACAAACTGTTTGTCCTTTGCATTAAAATGCAGTAAAAGTGGAACAATTAAGGCACCAGATTATTTCAATCTTTTTTTGACCCAATTGATGATACATTTCTATTAAAGTGAAATATTACATACCATTTAGTTCTTCCTATTCTTTAACAAAATGCAGTAAAGATACAGTGCACTTAACAAAAATGTTGAACAATATGCGGAATTGTGTCCATTCTTTAAAAGAATGGTTTTACATTTAGGTATTTTTGTACTGCTGTCTTTCTTACAAACAAATAAGTACAAATTGTAAACTTTTCTGTATACAAATGGTTACTCATAAATATATCTAGTGAATGTAATTTGTTTTTTTATGTTGTTAATTTGTTTTCCTACAGTCAGTGGCACTGCCAGGTTTTGATGCTGGGGAAAGAGGGGCAGTTTTTTTTCATAAAGGAGGGGGGGGGATGAGGGAGAGGAAAAATCCTACAAAATATGCCACTTACAAATGCTCCGAGCAAGGAGGGCAAATACCCCCATAGTGCTGCTACTGCCTACAGTACCTCCATTACATGACTGCTTGTTACCCCCATAGTGCTGCCACTGCCTACAGTACCTCCATTACATGACTGCTTGTTACCCCCATAGTGCTGCCACTGCCTACAGTACCTCCATTACATGACTCTGCTTGTTACCCCCATAGTGCTGCCACTGCCTACAGTACCTCCATTACATGACTGCTTGTTACCCCCATAGTGCTGCCACTGCCTACAGTACCTCCATTACATGATTTTGCTTGTTACCCCCATACTGCTGCCACTGCTTACAGTACCTCCATTACATGACTCTGCTTGTTACCCCCATAGTGCTGCCACTGCCTACAGTACCTCCATTACGTGACTCTGCTTGTTACCCCCATAGTGCTGCCACTGCCTACAGTACCTCCATTACATGACTGCTTGTTACCCCCATAGTGCTGCCACTGCCTACAGTACCTCCATTACATGACTCCTTGTTATCCCCAGTGCTGCCACTGCCTACAGTACCTCCATTACGTGACTCTGCTTGTTACCCCCATAGTGCTGCCACTGCCTACAGTGCCTCCATTACATGATTTTGCTTGTTACCCCCATAGTGCTGCCACTGCCTACAGTACCTCCATTACATGACTCTGCTTGTTACCCCCATAGTGCTGCCACTGCCTACAGTACCTCCATTACATGATTTTGCTTGTTACCCCCATAGTGCTGCCACTGCCTACAGTACCTCAATTACATGATTGTGTTTGTTACCCCCATAGTGCTGCCACTGCCTACAGTGCCTCCATTACATGACTCTGCTTGTTACCCCCATAGTGCTGCCACTGCCTACAGTACCTCCATTACATGACTACTTTTTACCCCCATAGTGCTGCCACTGCCTACAGTACCTCCATTACGTGACTCTGCTTGTTACCCCCATAGTGCTGCTACTGCCTACAGTACCTCCATTACATGATTTTGCTTGTTACCCCCATAGTTCTGCCACTGCCTACAGTACCTTTATTACATGATTTTGCTTGTTACCCCCATAGTGCTGCCACTGCCTACAGTACCTACATTACATGACTGCTTGTTACTCCCATAGTGCTGCCACTGCCTACAGTACCTCCATTACATGACTGCTTCTTACCCCCATAGTGCTGCCACTGCCTACAGTACCTCCATTACATGACTGCTTCTTACCCCCATAGTGCTGCCACTGCCTACAGTACCTCCATTACATGACTGCTTCTTACCCCCATAGTGCTGCCACTGCCTACAGTACCTCCATTAAATGACTCTGCTTGTTACCCCCATAGTGCTGCCACTGCCTACAGTACCTCCATTACATGACTCTGCTTGTTACCCCCATAGTGCTGCCACTGCCTACAGTACCTCCATTACATGACTCTGCTTGTTACCCCCATAGTGCTGCCACTGCCTACAGTACCTCCATTGCATGACTGCTTCTTGTGATTTCCTTTAGTCTAGTTCACAGAGGATAAAGAGATAAATCTTGGTAAAAACGTTGATAAAATGGTAAGTCCAGCGGAGTAGCATGTTCATCTTACAGAAAGAAGGTATTACAATGATCAAAATGGTGAAGAAAGCATACAAATATCTTATTCCAATAAGATACAAAGTTTAAAATTTGAACAGATTTGTATCTGAAATATCATATTCTGCTTGTTTTGGTGTAGTTTCAATAAAACAGTAAGATTTTGTGGCTAGTACAGATGGGTAAACTAGTGTAGTGAAGTAACTTTAATAATATCATCTTAATCCTTTAAGGACCAGTCACCCGTGTCACGATTGATTTGGGTGCCCTAACTATAAACCCACCTCCCAAGCCCATTTTCAAGAAAGCACCGATCCTTTTAAGGGTTAACGAACCCGCGGAAAGTGTGCAAACTCAAAAATATATGCAGCATGATCCCGGTGGGCTGGCCACTGAAGCGGACAAGCCTGACTATGCTGCTTGGAAAGCAGAAAGCAAGAGGACCCTTCAGTAATCAGCCTGGTGCTTAAAACCCTTTAAAGACCAGTCGCCCATGTTACAATCAATTTGGGTGCCCCATCTTTGACTCCGTCTCCCAAGCCTGTTTTCAAGAAAGCGTTGGTCCTTTATGGGTTAAGAAACAAAAAAATGTTTCAATTGGGACAATATGTTAAATCTTTTCATTAACAATTGTAAGGGTTTAAAGTCATTCTTCACCTTGCTCATGACATTTTTAAAACTTGATAACTCATGGACAGAACAAAATATCTGAACTAATCCTTTAAAAGCCACAAACTTCTCTTTTAGAAAGTGTAATACAAGCACATAAATCTTTAAAGAATCTTTAACTTCAAATTGATTTTTGAAAAATAGGTAGTGAGCAGTCATTTTTCAAACTTGACCTCTGCCAATAGTAGTGTCTGGCACTACCAAGAAATGAGACCCCGGCACTTATTACAGATTAAATTTGTAAAGGATCCTAATCAACCTGCTCGGCCATAAATCCTGCATCTATAAAATGCTTTTGAAACTTTGATCAGCCATAACTTGAGGTACTTTCTGGATCTTTCGTGTAACTGGTGATAGTACAACAATAAAGACTCAAAATAGACAATTCATTTCTTCAAAGTTTATTCTTATTCCTTTATTATCACCATGTCCAGTATCACAAATCCAATTTAATTGAAGTTCAAACAAAAAGTATATGTATAAGGAAGGGGCTTAAATGAAGATATTTCAGTTGAAAGATCAAAAAGTTCCTCTACATAACTATTTTAATCTCTGCTTAGCCAACAAAGCTTTTAATATTTAGAGTACCTTAGACAATTTACAAACATAAATGATATGCACAAAAGTATTACAGCCAGAAAACGAAAATGTTTAGTGGTTCCAATACATTCTTTTATTGTTGGTTGATTTTACAGTTTTATACTGGCTGGCATTGCGTATCACGAAATGTGCTAAAATAACATATTAATTAAGCCTTGCCCACTCATTTATATGCATGATATCACCACCAAAACCAATAGGACACATATACATACCATGGGCTATTTGTGTACCACATATGACATGATTCCATTTTATTGTTCTTTAGATATTGTGTTTACCAGCTCTTTTCAGCAAATTCACAATAAGCCCCACCTACAAAGTAATATTAATGAAATTGAACTTTTGTATACAATTACTACATACACACTGGATAACAACATAATTATTCCAAATATGAAACAAAACAGACCTGTGATTGTTAAATTTGAGCATTTCAAGATTTTTTAATTTAGCCCCATCTACTCGTTAATATGCATGACATCACCACCACAAAAAATAGTGCACATCTACAGAGCGTGGGCCATCTGTGTGCCACATGTGACATGAATCGAGGTTACCATTCTTGAGATACCATGCTGCTATACATGCTCTTTTCAGCAAAATCATATCAAGCCCCGCCCACTATGCATATTAATGAAATTCAATGTTTTTAAACCATGAACATGTGCACAATAGCTAGCATCATAATTATACCACTTATGAAACAAAACAGACATTCGGTTGTTAAAATATCAACTTTTCCACATTAAGACCTGCCTTCTCATTAATATTCATGACATCAATACCAAAAACAATAGGGCACATCTACAGACCATGTGATAGCTGTGTACTCCATATGACATGAATCCGGTGTATTGTTCTTGAGATCGTGCTTACAAGCTGTCTCAGACAAACACACAAGCATGACTGTATAGGTTCCTTATGCTATTAGCATCGAACAAAAAATGACATTAAATCGTTAATAAAAGATTTTCATGATAAGGATAAAATAGCAAAAAAGATTTACAAACTGAGAAATAGCAAATCTTGGAACAACAATTTTACCTAATGGTGAAAGCTCCAAAGAGGACCAACTATGGAGACAGATTTTGTTTAATGAGTATGACAAAGACGGCTGCTCAAACAAGACAATATTTGTTTGCTATAATTTACATTACAAGATAAGTACTATAAATCAATTTATAATCAATGGAAAATGAATTTCAAACATATTAGTTCATCAAAATATTCATAAAATACATGGCTCTATTGATACTTTTTCTTGATCCATATACTCTCTGAATTGATGAATTGCTAAAGTCTGGCCTGAAATGTTGAATGTAGACATTCCCTGACAAGTCCGACTACATCTTCTGCACATCCCCAGTGAAGGGTCACCCCAGAACCACTGTGACCATAGTTGTGTACAATCTGTGATTGAGGAACACAAATGAGATAATTGATAATAATGATAATACTTAGTCTTATATTGTGCTTTTCTGTGCAAGTATAGAGACTCCAAAGTGCATTGCAATGGAAACATTGCAGCTCAAACATGCAGATAACATGATGCACAAGCCTGTACAATTACCCTACTCTCAATCCCTTAAGCTGCAGGACCAAGCGAGAGGGCAACGGGTAACATTTGCTAAAGAACATTTTTAAAGTGTATTATAAAAATGTAAACAACATTAGTAAACTGCTTTAATAGCTATTAAAATCCATGAGGGCAAAAAATTTCATCAAAATGGGTAAAAAATTGACAGTTTTAAATTGTCTGAATTTTCAAACAACACTATGCATATTTCCATGGATATTTGTCGTGCATAGAAGGGCCACTTTGGTATTTTCTAAAGTATGTTAGTACTTTTTTTAGTGTCTGTCATAATTATTTGATGAAGAAGGGTAAACAAATTCAAACCAAAAGTTTTGAAATTTTAATTACCATAACCTGAATCAAATTCCACCAGGAACAGACTTTCCAATCTGTCTGCCCAGTAAAATTAAACATATATTGATAGTGATAAAAGTATGATTGAAGATAACTAAAACACTGCAAGTGCTATTTTTAAAATTCAAAACCAGATTTACTCAAGATTTTACAACTCTTTCAAGCAGTATAGTTTGCTATGTGCTCATAGACCTTTCACAATTAATGAGATGACCAGGAACACCCAGACAAATAGCCTTGGGTAAATAACAATTTATCAACTAATCTAGCAATTACATTCAACACTTCTAAAACCTGGAATTTATAATGGGAAACATTCTACCACATTTATCCAAGCTACTGACACACAATCAGGGCCATAACTCCTGCAGGGACAGGGGGACATGCCCCACTTTTCAGTATAATTTATAAAATTTAGTATATTTTGGGGAAAATTTGCCTCTTGCCCCCCGACTTTTTGGATAAGAGGCCATGTCCCCCCACCTTCACCTCAGATAAGAATTACGACACTGCACACAATACAACTTTGAACATTACAGAATTCAGTACAGCAACAAAACAGTTCACTGACAGCACAGAGAAAGGTATAGGATAAGTTTGTATGTGTACGACAAACACAAAATACATTATAACCAAAACATAAATGAACCAATTTTAAGCATCGGAAGACATTTTGCTTAATCTTATGTCAAGTCATTGTATCACAAAAGCCTTCACCCATTCCTTGAACAAATTTGTTTCGGCATGCACTACTGTGACATGTACGCAACAGGTTTGGTCCTTGCCAACGCACACACATCACTTGACAATTGTAACACTCACATGAACTTTATGGCCACCAACTTGTTTGGTTTCTCTTTCCAGTCTGACACCATTTTTTCTCCATGGTCTCAAACCAATCCACTCTTTGACTACTGTTGCATGCTGGGAAAAATGTGTATTATGCATGAAATTATAAATACCTATTCTGAATACTAGTCTACAATTTCTTCTCACTTTCCTTGTTTAATTGCATATACCTATAAATTGTTGCTATTAACATCACTATACAATTTCTTTTCTTCATAAAAGTACTCTAATACGGTATGCAACAGGTTTTTCAGATGACTTCCTTTCACAAAGCTCCAGTTAATATTTTCTAACACATTTCACATGATTATGAACAGCGAAAAATTGAATTAAAACGAAACAATGATAATTCCAATAGTATCAGCACAAATATGGACAAGACACGTGTGATGTCCCCTGCCCTCACCCTTAAAAAAATAAAAACCCTCACACACAAAATGACCAAAATAACATATTATCACATTGTTAAAGAATTGGATTAAGAAAGAAACATTCTTGCAACAACCCAACCCCTCAATAAAACATCAACTAAGACACTTTTCTGATGGTACGTTTATGACAAAGAATGGAGAAACCATGCAACATTCAGAATCAGTACTAGCTAGCACTGACCACAACTGCACTAAAATTGACAAATGGCATCATTATCCACTCTACCATTCTATACATTTTGTGTTTCAAACCATTTAAAGCCAAATCATGTAACTATGCTTTGCCACCTCAAGAATATTACTAAGGTCAGTCTTATACGACCCCAAGACTTTCCTATACTCAATGCCAGATCCACCACATCAAGTTCAAACTATAATTATAAAACTCAAATATTATGAACAATTGTTTTTTTAAAAACCACACCTACTCATAAATATTCCTGATATCATTCCTTTTGGCTAGCATAAATGTGACCTTTGTTCCACAACAGGCTGTTGAGAGGGGCTCTTAACTTCTATAAATAAGCAATGGGACATGTGGTAATACTCATGGGTAAGGTGCATAGGTTGAGCTTACCTTCAAACTGGGCATTAGAGTGCAGCACCTCTCCATAATTTTCCTGCTGGTTTCTGGATTGAGATCTGTATTCCAGGCACCTTTTACAGCTGTCCCACCAAGCACCACATTATCTCTCCTTCCAAATAAAATAAAAGTTTCGGTTTTTACAAAGGTAAATAAAACCTTTACGACGATTTTGTACAGAATCTTTTTTCTCGCTTTAGCATACTAAAATGTGTTTGGCCACATACAAACATGAGGCTACCGCTCCTCCACAGCAAGGGACGATGAGTAGTGTACATAAGAAAGCTGTAAAGTCCGCTTACTGACCTTAGTCTGGTGTACGAGGTGATACTTAATTTTAGAAACTTCTCTGAGGGTTGGTGATTGCACCAAAAACAACCTTTACTAGATTCACCCACCCAAGGTGTGTGGGGATTCATAAGGGGGCATCAGCGCAGAAGGGTTATGACCAGGGGAATGAAGTATGTAATTCAAGTACAGAAGTATTTTGTTGCACAGCATTGAATTAACATGCTGTGTTTACAATTCTTGTGTATCTGTTTTCATATGAAGCACTTATTGGCAGGACCTTGATGGAAATTTGTAGAAAAGATATAAGCATGACTAAAATTGCTTTCACATCACACTTTCACTTTACACCTAGAAAATTAAAGCGGCTCAAATTATAATTTAAGGTAAACAGTGAATTCCCAAATTTCTATGAAATGAGTAACTGGATGTTTATGTGTTAAACAATCTAGAAAACAACAGCTAATTAAAATGTCAAAGGGTAAAAAAGGAGCACCCCATCAAACTTAGGATAAATCAAACAGGGGTGGTTGGCTTGGTCCAAACAGGGGTGGTTGGCTTGGCCCACACAGGGGTGGTTGGCTTGGTCCAAACAGGGGTGATTGGCTTGGTCCAAAGTTGGGTGGTTGGCTTGGTTCAAACAGGGGTGCTTGGCTTGGTCCAAACAGGGGTGGTTGGCTTAATCCAAACAGGGGTGGTTGGCTTGGTTCAAACAGGGGTGGTTGGTTTGGTCCAAACAGGGGTGATTGGCTTGGTCCAAACTTGGGTGGTTGGCTTGGTAAAACAAGGGTGGTTGGCTTGGTCCAAACAGGAGTGGTTGGCTTGGCCCACACAGGGGTGGTTGGCTTGGTCCAAACAGGGGTGGTTGGCTTGGTTCAAACAGGGGTGGTTGGCTTGGTCCAAACAGGAGTGGTTGGCTTGGTCCAAACAGGAGTGGTTGGCTTGGTCCAAACAGGGGTGGTTGGCTTGGTCCAAACAGGGGTGGTTGGCTTGGTCCAAACAGGGGTGGTTGGCTTGGTTCAAACAGGGGTGGTTGGCTTGGTCCAAACAGGGGTGGTTGGCTTGGTCCAACCAGGGGTGGTTGGCTTGGTCCAACCAGGGGTGGTTGGCTTGGTCCAAACAGGAGTGGTTGGCTTGGCCCACACAGGGGTGGTTGGCTTGGTCCAAACAGAGGTGGTTGGCTTGGTTCAAACAGGGGTGGTTGGCTTGGTCCAAACAGGGTGGTTGGCTTGGTCCAAACAGGGTGGTTGGCTTGGTCCATCCAGGGGTGGTTGGCTTGGTCCAAAAATTTCAAACAATATGTCCACTTTAAAATTGTACCACCCAGGGGATGATCCATGGGAAAATTTTTGGTCACTTAAAATCCATGGATATATCAGTACCTACCCCCCTTCATCAATTTCAGATGTGAAATTAAACATGAAATATCTACAGGCAGTGTTTGTAACCTGCAAAAAAAAAAACACACAAAGAAGCGATATTTTAATTATCTAAGGACATGCAAGGGTAACACAAGCTACTTGTTTCACACACAGTGCCAAAACCATGAGTAAAGCAAAATGATGACAGTACTTAGTGACTTGGCTATACCTACAACCAACATTCAGCTGAAAATATGTCCTTAATACACAACCTCCCAATCATGCTCATTTGAACAGTACCCATGTCCTCTACCCCTATGCCAAGTTACATCATTCATAACTTTTAAGTTATGAAAACGTCAACCAAAAAATTTACCCAAAACTCTAATCTGACAAATATTTTCATTGTTATATAATTTAGCTAATTAGTATGCACACACAACCCCACCCCCCCAATCATGTTCATTTGAACAGTACCTACGTCCTCTACTCCTATGTCAAGTCATATGAATGTACACCATTATAAGTTATGAAAACTTGAACCAAAAACTGTAAACAAACCTTTAACCTGACAAATATATTCATTGTTATGCAAATATGCTAATTAGTATGCACACACAACCCTCCAATCATGCTCATTTGATCAGTACCCATGTCCTCTACCCCTATGCCAGCTCACATGAATGTACACCATTCATAACCTAAGTTATGAAAACTTAACCAAAACTTTACCAGATGCCGACACGGGGGGTAGTAAAATAGCTCTACTATTCTTTGAATAGTCGGGCTGAAAAGAAAAAAAAACATTGTTGAAGTTTTCAGAAAAAAAATTCAGAAAATTTCGCCAAACTGGTACTATCCATAGCTACTGCAAAATAGTTGCATGTTAGACCAAAACTAAGTAAAGAATGTCGAAAAAGCAAATATCCTAAGTTTCCTGTAAGGTTGGTCAGAAATAAAGGTGCATGGTCATTCAGATGCAGATATAAAATATTGACAAATGTGTTGTCTTCTTGACACTTCATACATTTAAAAAAGTACTGCTCAAAGATATAGGACTTAAAAGGGAAAAAAAAAAAAAAAAGATTTCTGTTAAAAATGAAAGTCTGATTGCCTGAATGTTTTAGGGGTTATTATACTCACTCTCAATACTTGTCCCTGTATGGGCTGCATGGCTGTGTCTCCAAACAAATGGTATGATCCTAATCCAGAGCAGTTCACTATGATGTCATATTTACCTGCAAGCTGAAAACAACCAAATATGAAAATTCAACTATTTGAGGGATAAGAAACCCATAGTTTTTCACTTGTACAAGATACGAGAGCTCCAAAGCAAAAAATTATTGAAATCAGTCTCTGAAAAGTTTGTTCTACTATCCAGATATATTTGAGAGTAAAGGAGGGTAATCATATTATGATACTATTTGAGAGTAGAGGGTAATCATTATGATACTATTTGAGAGTAAAGGAGGGTAATCATTATGATACTATTTGAGAGTAAAGGAGGGTAATCATTATGATACTATTTGAGAGTAGAGGGTAATCATTATGATACTATTTGAGAGTAAAGGAGGGTAATCATTATGCTACTATTTGAGAGTAAAGGAGGGTAATCATTATGATACTATTTTAGAAGGTAATCATTATGATACTATTTGAGAGTAAAGGGTAATCATTATGATACTATTTGAGAGTAAAGGAGGGTAATCATTATGATACTATTTGAGAGTAAAGGAGGGTAATCATTATGATACTATTTGAGAGTAAAGAGGGTAATCATTATGATACTATTTGAGAGTAAAGGAGGGTAATCATTATGATACTATTTGAGAGTAAAGGAGGGTAATCATTATGATGTTATTTGAGAGAAAGGAAGGTAATCATTATGATACTATTTGAGAGTAGAGGGTAATCATTATGATACTATTTGAGAGTAAAGGAGGGTAATCATGATACTATTTGAGAGTAAAGGAGGGTAATCATTATGATACTATTTGAGAGTAAAGGAGGGTAATCATTATGATACTATTTGAGGAGTAATCATTATGATACTAAAGGGGGTAATCATTATAATGTTATTTGAGAGTAAAGGAGGTAATCATTATGATACTATTTGAGAGTAGAGGGTAATCATTATGATACTATTTGAGTAGAGGGTAATCATGATACTATTTGAGAGTAAAGGAGGGTAATCATTATGATACTATTTGAGAGTAAAGGAGGGTAATCATTATGATATTATTTGAGAGTAGAGGGTAATCATTATGATACTATTTGAGAGTAGAGGAGGGTAATCATTATAATACTATTTGAGAGTAAAGGAGGGTAATCATTATGATACTATTTTTGAGTAGAGGGTAATCATGATACTATTTGAGAGTAAAGGAGGGTAATCATTATAATATTATTTTAGAGTAAAGGAGGGTAATCATTATGATACTATTTGAGAGTAGAGGGTAATCATTATGATACTATTTGAGAGTAAAGGAGGGTAATCATTATGATACTATTTGAGAGTTAAGGAGGGTAATCATTATGATACTATTTGAGAGTAAGGAGGGTAATCATTATGATACTATTTGAGAGTAGAAGGTAATCATTATGATACTATTTGAGAGTAGAAGGTAATCATTATGATACTATTTGAGAGTAAAGGAGGGTAATCATTATGATACTATTTGAGAGTAAAGGAGGGTAATCATTATGATACTATTTGAGAGTAAAGGAGGGTAATCATTATGATACTATTTGAGAGTAAAGGAGGCAATCATTATGATACTATTTGAGAGTAAAGGAGGGTAATCATTATGATACTATTTGAGAGTATAGAGGGTAATCATTATGATACATTTGAGAGTATAAGAGGGTAATCATTATGATACTATTGAGAGTATAAGAGGGTAATCATTATGATACTATTTGAGAGTAGAGGGTAATCATTATGATACTATTTGAGAGTAAAGGAGGGTAATCATTATGATACTATTTGAGAGTAAGGAGGGTAATCATTATGATACTATTTGAGAGTAAAGGAGGGTAATCATTATGATACTATTTGAGAGTAAAGGAGGGTAATCATTATGATACTATTTGAGAGTGAAGGAATGTAATCATTATGATACTATTTGAGAGTATAGGAGGGTAATCATTATGATACTATTGAGAGTAAAGAGGGTAATCATTATGATACTATTTGAGAGTAGAGGGTAACCATTATGATACTATTTGAAAGTAAAGGAGGGTAATCATTATGATACTATTTGAGAGTAAAGGAGGGTAATCATTGAGATATACTATTTGAGGTAAGGAGGGTAATCATTATGATACTATTTGAGAGTAAAGGAGGGTAATCATTATGATACTATTTGAGAGTAAAGGAGGGTAATCATTGAGATACTATTTGGAGGGTAAAGGAGGGTAATCATTGAGATACTATTTGAGAGTAGAGAAGGGTAATCATTATGATACTATTTGAGAGTAAAAGGAGGGTAATCATTATGATACTATTTGAGAGTAGAGGGTAATCATTATGATACTATTTGAGAGTAAAGGAGGGTAATCATTATGATACTATTTGAGAGTAGAGGAGGGTAATCATTATGATACTATTTGAGAGTAAAGAGGGTAATCATTATGATACTATTTGAGAGTAAAGGAGGGTAATCATTATGATACTATTTGAGAGTAGAGGGTAATCATTATGATACTATTTGAGAGTAAAGGAGGGTAATCATTATGATACTATTTGAGAGTAGAAGGTAATCATTATGATACTATTTGAGAGTAAAGGAGGGTAATCATTATGATACTATTTGAGAGTATAGGAGGGTAATCATCATGATACTATTTGAGAGTAAAGGAGGGTAATCATTATGATACTATTTGAGAGTAGAGGGTAATCATTATGATACTATTTGAGAGTAAAGGAGGGTAATCATTATGATACTATTTGAGAGTAAAGGAGGGTAATCATTATGATACTATTTGAGAGTAAAGGAGGGTAATCATTATGATACTATTTGAGAGTAAAGGGTAATCATTATGATACTATTTGAGAGTAAAGGAGGGTAATCATTACGATACTATTTGAGAGTAGAGGGTAATCATTATGATACTATTTGAGAGTGAAGGAGGGTAATCATTATGATACTATTTGAGAGTAAAGGGGGGTAATCATTATGATGTTATTTGAGAGCAAAGGAAGGTAATCATTATGATACTATTTGAGAGTAAAGAGGGTAATCATTATGATACTATTTGAGGGTAAAGGGGGTAATCATTATAATACTATTTGAGAGTAAAGGAGGGTAATCATTATGATACTATTTGAGAGTAAAGGAGGGTAATCATTATGATACTATTTGAGAGTAAAGGAGGGTAATCATTATGATACTATTTGAGAGTAGAGGAGGGTAATCATTATAATACTATTTGAGAGTAAAGGAGGGTAATCATTATGATACTATTTGAGAGTAGAGGGTAATCATTATGATACTATTTGAGAGTAGAGGGTAATCATGATACTATTTGAGAGTAAAGGAGGGTAATCATTATAATATTACTTTAGAGTAAAGGAGGGTAATCATTATGATACTATTTGAGAGTAGAGGGTAATCATTATGATACTATTTGAGAGTAGAGGGTAATCATGATACTATTTGAGAGTAAAGGAGGGTAATCATTATGATACTATTTGAGAGTAGAGGGTAATCATTATGATACTATTTGAGAGTAAAGAGGGTAATCATGATACTATTTGAGAGTAAAGGAAGGTAATCATTTATAATATTACTTTAGAGTAAAGGAGGGTAATCATTATGATACTATTTGAGAATAAAGGAGGGTAATCATTATGATACTATTTGAGAGTAGAGGGTAATCATGATACTATTTGAGAGTAGAGGGTAATCATTATGATACTATTTGAGAGTAGAGGGTAATCATTATGATACTATTTGAGAGTAAAGGAGGGTAATCATTATGATACTATTTGAGAGTAAAGGAGGGTAATCATTATGATACTATTTGAGAGTAAAGGAGGGTAATCATTATGATACTATTTGAGAGTAAAGAAGGGTAATCATTATGATACTATTTGAGAGTATAGGAGGGTAATCATTATGATACTATTGGAGAGTATAAGAGGGTAATCATTATGATACTATTGGAGAGTATAAGAGGGTAATCATTATGATACTATTTGAGAGTAGAGGGTAACCATTATGATACTATTTGAAAGTAAAGGAGGGTAATCATTATGATACTATTTGAGAGTAAAGGAGGGTAATCATTGAGATACTATCGGAGGGTAAAGGGGGGTAATCATTATGATACTATTTGAGAGTAAAGGAGGGTAATCATTATGATACTATTTGAGAGTAAAGAAGGGTAATCATTGAGATACTATTGGAGGGTAAAGGGGGGTAATCATTGAGATACTATTTGAGAGTAGAGAAGGGTAATCATTATGATACTATTTGAGAGTAAAGGAGGGTAATCATTATGATACTATTTGAGAGTAGAGGGTAATCATTATGATACTATTTGAGAGTGAAGGAGGGTAATCATTACGATACTATTTGAGAGTAGAGGAGGGTAATCATTATGATACTATTTAAGAGTAAAGAAGGGTAATCATTATGATACTATTTGAGAGTAAAGGAGGGTAATCATTATGATACTATTTGAGAAGTAAAGGAGGGTAATCATTATGATACTATTTGAGAATAAAGGAGGGTAATCATTATGATACTATTTGAGAGTAAAAGGGTAATCATTATGATACTATTTGAGAGTAAAGGAGGGTAATCATTATGATACTATTTGAGAGTAAAAGGAGGGTAATCATTATGATACTATTTGAGAGTGAAGGAGGGTAATCATTATGATACTATTTGAGGTAAAGGGGGTAATCATTATAATACTATTTGAGAGTAAAGGAGGGTAATCATTATGATACTATTTGAGAGTAAAAGGGTAATCATTATGATACTATTTAAGAGTAAAGGAGGGTAATCATTATGATACTATTTGAGGTAAAGGGGGTAATGATTATGATACAATTTGAGAGTAAAGGAGGGTAATCATTATGATACTATTTGAGAGTAGAGGGTAATCATTATGATACTATTTGAGAGTAAAGGAGGGTAATCATTATGATACTATTTGAGAGTGAAGGAGGGTAATCATTATGATACTATTTAAGAGTAAAGAGTGTTATCATTATGATACTATTTGAGAGTGAAGGAGTGTAATCATTATGATACTATTTGAGAGTATAGAGGGTAATCATTATGATACTATTTGAGAGTAAAGGAGGGTAATCATTATGATACTATTTGAGAGTAAAGGAGGGTAATCATTATGATACTATTTTGAGTAAAGAGGGTAATTATTATGATACTATTTGAGAGTAGAGGGTAATCATTATGATACTATTTGAGAAGTAAAGGAGAATAATCATTATGATACTACATGTATTTGAGAGTAAAGGAGGGTAATCATTATGATACTATTTGAGAGTAAAAGAGGGTAATTATTATGATACTATTTGAGAGTCTAGGAGGGTAATCATTATGATACTATTTGAGAATAAAGGAGGGTAATCATTATGATACTAGTTGACTCGATACCTCAAAATTCCTGAATCTCATGAATTTACATAATTAGTATTTGGTTTATTTTAACAAAATAAATAATGAATTAACTGCAATTTCAAAATAATTATCAGCTCAGTAATTTAAAAACTTGATGATTAAAACAAAAAAGCTGTAACCAATTACATAGGAAAATTTTAATTGATGACAAAGGAAATATGGCCCTATATAGCAACACATTTCCGTCATCTCAGTTTATTTTACATGTACCCAAGACCATTTAGGAACATGACATACCAACCTCTTGTATATTTTGTACTTTTCTCTTCATAATTATCCCTCTTCTTTGTTGTATTCTGCACAAAAAAAAGATTATTTTGTTCACGTTTTCTCTTGATGATTTGTGTATTACACTGAGAACACTTTATGAATTAAAGCAAAATATTGTCCATTTCTGTCAAAATTTTAATAATGTAACTCTGCACTGGGTGTTACATAACCAGCATTCGATGTTTAGACCAAATTGGCATTTGTAACAATGCATTGGGTAATTCATGAAAAGAATTGTTCTAAATTGTGTTCCTCTTCTTATGAAAGTACATGTAACCAGGCCTCCCACCCACTTTTTGAGAAAAACAATTGTATGATTTTATGCCATTTTTGTGAAAACTTATACTTTTTTATGCTATATACTGGCTATAACAAAATTATGCTTTTTTATGCTTCACCAATTTGTTTACATGAAATTTGTAATTTGTATACAAGAAGAATATGGACAACGGAAGATATCAGTCAAACCTCAACTTGAATTTTTTTTCAACTCAATATGCTTTGTTCCCTGTTATGGGATGTACAGTATCTGTATTACATAACAACAATATAACAACACAAAGGTTTCTCCAGCTAATAAACTGGTTTTAGATTTTAAGAATGCTGACTTTGCTGCACTTCAGGATAATTTGTCATTTGATTGGACTTCTTTGCTCCGTGAATTAGATCTTTCTAAAACATGGAATATTTTCTGAAGTATAGTTTTGGAGGGTGTTAATAGGTTTGTCCCATTAAAGAAAGACTGTAGGCGTAATTGGCCAGTGTGGATGTCTCGGGAAGTTGTGGCATTGTTATAAATGTAGTGGGTGTTCTACGGAGTTTGCTAGGTATAAGGATCATGAAAAGTTCACAAAGGGTTTGATATTAAAGAGATACTAAATTGCTTTTTGAAAAACGTTTGTCCAAAGAGGTTAAGATTAATCCTAAGTCGTTTCATTCGAACGTTCGCTCAAAGTAAAAAACTAAGAAGGATGTTGGTACCCTTCAGGGTAATGATGATGGTGTGACTATCAATAGTGGTAAGAATATGGCTGAGGTTTTGAATGACTACTTTGTGGCTGTTTTTAAAAAGGAGTCCCCTGCTGATGATGTTGTGGATTATCTTAGTGTGCACTCTCCAGTCTCCATTAGGAATGTTGATTTTTCAGTTAATGTTGTGTCTAAGAAGTTGAAGGGTTTGAATTCAAATAAAGCACCCGGTTCAGATGGTATACATCCTACTGTCTTATGTGAGTGTTCTGATGTTCTTTCTGTTCCCCTGAGTATTATCTTTTGAAAGTGCTTTGATGCTGGTGTTGTTCCTAGTGATTGGAGAATTGCTAATGTCACTCCTATTTTCAAAAATGGCAGACCACAATCTGCCTTGTAACTATAGTCCAGTTAGTCTAACTAGTGTTGTGTTCAAGGTCATGGAGTCCGTTGTTAAGGATGTTGTACAAGATCATTTACTGGTCAATGATTTGTTGAATTTGTCCCAGCATGGATTCTTACCTAAGGTCTTGTGTTTCTAATTTATTGGAGTTTCTTGATGATGTTACTAAACAAGTCTAATCTGGTCATAATGTGGATGTTATCTATTTAGATTTCCAAAAAGAATTTGATAAGGTTCCATTAGGCAGGCTCATAATGAAAACAAGAGCACTTTCTGTGGATGGAAAGTGTGCCAGTTGGATATATTCTTGGTTAGTTGACAGGTCACAAAGAGTTGTTCTTAATGGTGAAGTATCTCCATTAGAAGAAGGTTACAAGTGGTGTTCCTCAGGTTCTGTATTGGGTCCGCTTCTTTCCCTTATCTTTATTAATGATATTGATTTTTCCCTTGTCTGCAGTATTTGTCAATTTGCTGATGACACTAAGCTGAACAGGTTTGGTGATGATGCTAGGGATTCTTCACTTTGCAAACTGATCTGGATAAGTTAAATTCTTGGTCCCAAACATGGCAGATGTCATTCAATGTTGATAAATGCAAAGTTATTCATTTTAATTAGAACAATTTGGCTTTTGATTACTGCATGATTGGTTTAATTCTTGGTTGTGTTGATCAAGAAAGGGATCTAGGTGTTGTCATTACTAGCAATCTGAAGCCTTTCTAAACAGTGTGCTTTAGCAGCTGCAAGGGCAAATAGGATGCTTGGTTTGATTAGAAGAAATTTGTGTTTTCTTGGTAGAGAGGTTGTTCCAAATTTGTATAAGCAGTTAGTCAGGCCTCACTTTAAGTATGCTATTCAGGCTTGGAGTCCCTTTTATGAGAACGATAAGTTCATTTTAAAGCAGGTTCAGCGAAAGAGCCACTAAGACTTATTCCCTGAAGTAAGGAATCTCTCTATAAATCTAGGTTGTGAATTCTTGGTTTGACCACGCTTGAGTTGAGAAGAGTACGTGGCGATTTGATTTAGGTCTTTAAGTTTCTATTTGGTAGTGATGCTTTGACTTTCTGTTATTTCTTGCACGTTTCAGCTAATCCTCATGTGACACGTGGTAACAGTTTGAAGTTGACCAGAGTTCTCACGGATACATATTCGGCATTATAGCTTTTCGCAAAGAGTTGTTACTGAGTGGAGTGGTTTGCCTGAGTGGGTAGTTAGCTCCAATTTTGTTCACAATTTTAAGGTCTACATTGATAAGTTCTTTACTAACTCTGGGCGTCTTTGATTTTTTGTGGCGGTGGTGGTGGTGTTAGTTTGGGATTTGTATGGGGTGACTAACTCTTCTTAGCCCATATTCTTGTTATGTTATGTTGTCCATTAATTCTATAGTTCTTGTTTTTGCATATTGTGCAGTGTGCAATAAGTTGGTCCCAGTGGCATGTCTAAATGGGCTATAGTTTCCAAAAAAAAAAAAATGATTTAGATCCCCAACTTTTTCAAACCCAAACATATAAGTAACTGAAATATTAAATGAATCAGAGAAAACAGAGATGTCAATGTTCTATTCATACAAATGAATTATAGTTAATTTAGACCAAAACCTGGGTTGCACCATAAATCTCCAATTTTGGACTAAAAATCTTCAAAATTGGACACAAAATAAAACCTTCAATTATGGGCCACAAATCTTCCAATTTGAACAAAAAATCTTGAACCATAAATCCTTAATCTTGGACCAAAAACCGTCAATAAGGTGGAACACAAATCCCAATTTTTGGAGAGAAAATAATTACAAAAGGCGAATAACCAATTCTGGACCTAGATAGGGGATGTGAACATCCAAGTAAGATGTGTTATTCAGGGGCTTTTAAGTCCCAAAAAGTAAGAGCTAGACATGCCCCTGGCTGGTCATTCATTACAGGCTTGAACTATAGAAATTCCCTCTACCAAGATTCACAGTAAGTGGTCTTGCCCATTGGGTAGGAACAATCATTCACCATCTTATTCCAACCATGATGAAATAACCATCCTTACGAGGAATGGTCCATCCATTAAGTGTGCAAGCTCTTTCCTTTCAGTATGCTATCATAGGAGCATTAATAATATGCCCAACGTGCATCAGATAGGAGACGTGTGATGTGCAACCGTCGATTTTGGCCAAAATCGGCGGTTGCAGTGCATACTAAACGGAAAGTGGAGGTACACGTAATGTCAATCATTCATGGGTTTTGCACAAAGTTCTTCCAAGCATATAATGTATATTTTTTAATTAGGCTCTGCCAAGGATTAATCTGATTCACATCACTGAACAGCAGTTATGTGTCTTGAGCCCAAGATGAATGACCTATTGAGTAGGGTGTAACAGTAGCTGGTTGCTAACAAGTGAACTGTGAATAGACTATGAAGATGTTGTCAGTTAAGAAGGTATGCATTACCCCTGTGTTGTGTATGGTGTAACAATACCTGGATGCTAGTCAATGAATTGTGAAGAGTCTCTCGGGTTGAATTACCCCTGATTTTGAGAAATCGGGGGTGTCATGTTGGAGAGGTCAAGGGCCAAAACTTCTTAATGACTGGAAGAGATATAAGACCTGTGAACATCCTAGTCATTAAAGGAATATTCCCAATGCTGGGCTTCTAAAATAGAGTGCAATAAAAGAAACCAAACTGGGAGGAAACCATGCTGATATCTTATTCCTACAGGGAGTTATTCAATTGTGTCACAATTAACAAAGTAAGTGGTGCAGTAAATCTGATAAAAATATTTCTTAGGAGCACTTTCTTGACAATATGTCATGTATTTTAAATGTTTTATTTCTTTGTATATTATTAAAAACAATTCTAAATGATTGAGATTGGGTATGGTATACACTTTACACAAACATAATTTCTCATCTTTTGTTAAACCAAGAGTTTTAATTTGAACAAGAGCATCACTCTTGGTTATCAGGACAAAATACCAAACAGCAAAAGTGCAAATCCCACATATAAGAATTGCTAATGTTTACATAACCCCATTTACGGAAGTCCGCAACCTTGGAATTACTATAGATTCATCCCTTTTTATGAGCAATCACATTACCTCTATTTGCAAAGCTGCCTACATTTCCATTCGGAATATAAGTCGCATTCGCAGTTGTTTAAACCAAGAAACCGCGGAAATATAGGTACATGCCTTTATTACTTCAAAGATAGATTTTCGAAATTCCCTGTTGTATAGCATTACAAAAACACAGCTAAACCGGCTTCAAAGAATTCAGAATATTGCAGCAAGACTTATAACCTTCACTAAGCCCTCTGCTCATATTACACCATTTTTGTGTAAACTTCACTGGTTACCAGTTGAACAGCATATTGTGTTCAAAGTAGCCTTGTTCGTTTACAAAATTTTACATGGCTCTGCGCCATCTTACCTGTGAAAACTCGTTGACCTGTATGTTCCAGCACGTAAGAACTTGTGTTCATCGTCTCAGGTTCTGCTTCAGGAAAGAGTCGCGAGAAACCAGTGGGGATCAAGATCATTTTATGTCGCAGCGGCCAAAGTGTGGAATGGTCTCCCACAAAGTGTAAGATCCACTAGTTACCTGGACAGTTTCAAAACTGGTTTAAAAACATTCCTTTTCAAATAACTTTCTTGTTAATGTTGTACTGTTGTATGTTTATTCCAGCCTGGGATGAGTTTGAACTGTTTAACTGGCTTGTTTTTTTGCAAAGCGCTAGAGTGCCTTTTGGCGGATACTGGCGCTTTATCAAGTATACATTATTATTATCACTGATGCAAAAGCTCAACCTTGAAATTTTGAGTAAAGTTTTTGATTGTCCAGTTGTGGTGATTTGTTGTCAATATAAGAGAAAGATGGCATGATGAAGGTTATTGATGTCAAGTCCCCAGTCCTTTAAAATAATGTGCCATGTTTTTATTGAGAAGATATTAATTGTTTGTACTTGAGAGCTTTTTAATGGAATTCTTTAAATTTTTGTCCTAAATTTCAGTCACTGAAAAACTGACCAGTTTCTCCTGCTATACTTTGATGGAGCTTTATGTAGGATATATGATGGAGATCAAGGTCAAAATTTCTTTGTCATATTTAAGTGCTCCCATTCAAATAACGTTAAATTGAAAAACAATAAGGTAACGACTTAACATATGGAGATTGATAGGTTCTATGATTGTGATATCACAAAATTTATATACGATTTCCATTATTTTTTACAGCATGGCCTAAAAATGATGTAACTAGGTCAATTTTCACTGTTTTTGATAAAAATGTTGACTGGTTTCGTGTTTTGTGGCATATGTTCTTCCAGTAAAAGACAAGCTACCCATCCATGAAAGTTTCATACAAAGTGGCAACTTGAACAAAAATAAAATATATTACTGGAAAGGACAACAAATGAGATAAGGAAGTCCCAAATAGTATCTCCATGTTTCAAATAAGCAATGGATCATATATCATGGTGGTCTGCTGGTTAACTGGAAGAAATTACCTGATGTCTATTCATGCACAGTGGGCAGTTTAATCATGGAAGAAAATGCTTACTGAGTGCAAAACATGACACCATGGAGTGCTCCATGATGACACTAAAAATATAAAATAATTGCATCGTTTTTAACTCAAAAATTATATTGAATTACTCTTAGAAAAATACAAGCTTTCATATGCATGAAAACATCTCACATAAGCCAAAATGTCAAGACCAAAAGTGTTCAAACTTAGGAGGTAACACATTTTAAAGAGTAAAAAGTGAGAAATCTGTGTTGGTTGAGCTAATAAAATGTTGACATATCTTAATTTAAACACATAACAATTTTAAGGGAATGTGTTAATGTGATGTCACCCTCAACCTGTAACCAGCCGTTGTACACTTAACTCTCTCAGAGATTCAAAATGAATACTGCTAGCAGGAAAATGATAACAACATTTTGTTTTCTTCACCAATTTGTCTATTTTAATTCCGACTGTTTTGAACTTGATTTGAAAAACCATGGGCATATTCCGTTAACAAACAGTACCGCATGACAGCACACAGTAAAATTACCCCTCCCACATTCAATTCCATATACAAATTGTGTATTAGCTCAACATGTAGAGAATGATGGCGAGGCTGGAGTGGTCAATCTAAAGTGGTACCTCCATGGGTCAATCTCCTCATACGACAATGACTGTGATAAGCTTGCTTGTTTGCATGGCGATTTTCAAAATGAGCACACTTCCAAAGTTTTGTTGGTGGGTAATTAATCAGCACCAGAATGGCCACATTTGCCAATATACATAGGTAGTCTCCAAAAAGAAGGGAAAATGGGAAGGGTTGCATCTTCAGCAGCCTTGTGTAATCAAACCTTTTTCAGGGGTACCAATATGACTAAGCATCCAGCAGTATCTTACTAACAAGTGTATTAAATACTGTAGGTTTGGCCTTGTGAATGATCAGGAGGACATATTTACAGCAGAATCAGAGAAATGGCACAGAATGATTGCCTTAGTTTCAATAGAGAAAATGGAGCTCTGGAATATTATAGATTAAACAATAAATGTATAATAGTCATAACTAAATGATTTATGCAGAAAATAACTTTAGATGTCATGTGTACATGAATATGCATAAGTATAAACTTGTACAAATGCTAACTGCAGCCCATATATGAACTATGTGTATTACAATACAACTGATGTACCATTTTAGGGCATGCTCTAGTGATTATACAGTTCTTGACAGGGATTTGGATACTTCTTGTTCCGCACTATCATAATTTTCACTGCATGCACATGAGAAAATATGCAGGTAACATGCTGCTCTACAATGTCAAGAACATGCAAGGCAAGTACATACATGGTAATGAAGCCCAAACATAAACTCCAGTATGTAGAGTACAACAATAATATATACAACCGTTTTTGACAGGGAATTGGCTAATCTGTGTCCATGATGTCAAGTTTTCCACAAAATGTTATAATTTTCGATGTACGGATCCAAATTTTTGATCCGCCGAACGGATTTTGCCGGATCCAGGTTGAAATCGGCGGATAAAATCCGGCCGAACCGGATTTTTCATTGCTTACAACAATTCTCATAATCTTAAGAACCAAAGGGAAAGGGGTGGGGGCAGGGATTGTCAAGTTGGCTACTAATGGCTAACAACCTAATTTTTTTGAAAATAACAATTATTGGGCATATTGTGATGAAATCAAATCAAAATTAGTGAAAGTTCTGGATTAATCCTAACATGTACCAAATTTGGAAATTCAGGCAAAATTTGAAGATATTAATAAGAGGAAAGATTCTGGGTACTGTTTTAAGAAAAGTGTGATTTTGCGTGATTGTCTCAGCCCTATCAAGATATTAAAGTATGAAAACAACGAGCAATGTCTAAAAATTGTGGCAAAAATTACTGTGCACCTAAAGAGAACTGTCTATCCTCTTCATTTATCATCATAAATGGACTGTTAAAATTCCAAGCCATACTTAATACTTTTTGGGGAAGGGGAGGGGAGGGGTGAGGGGATTAAATTCCCCATCTAATAAAAAGTATAATAAGTTATACATGCTTCTACAGGCTGTAGCCTAGGCTCTTTACTATAATTGCATCTCAAAACATTTGATAATGTTTAAAAACTTTCAGCCATCATTCAATATTTCAATGACATCTGGATTGGTCCTACTACCTAAATTTTACCATTCAGAAGTTCAAGTTTCATTGTAGCCAAGTAAGATACTTAAGAAAAACAGTGATCCCAATCTCAATGTGATGCTGCTGACTCATAGACCAGACAGGAAGTCTACAAGACAAAGGGTCTATTGTTCTTTTTGAGGCAATATGTGAATGCATTTCATGATATTCCTTTCTACATGTATATATGAGGTTTGAAGTGTTGTTTTATGCATATTAGAGTTACAGTGATACAGAGGAAAGACTGAATATAGGCATCATAAAAGAACAAGGCATCCTCATTCATTTGGAAACATTTTACTGTCCAAGATCAAGCTGATGAAATTGCTGAATGTATTTTGTGCAAAAAAGGAATTAGGAGAGGAAAACCAGGATCCCTGCCAAAGAACTTTAGTACTTCACCTTTACACAAGCATCTTCAATCAAAACATCCTGCAACATATAAACAAGCTAAACAATCAAATATTGAGGAAAAAATCAATCTTCAATTGTTAAAATTGCCAAAAATCCGGTTCGGCCGGATTTGGAAAAAATCCGGCGGAACCGAACCGGATTTTTTCCCAAATCCGGCCGGATAATCCGGCCGGACCGGATAATCCGGCCGGACCGGATAATCCGGCCGGACCGGATATCCGGTACATCCCTACCCCCCTTTTTTATGCTATTTTATGCTCATTGTCAATTTTGATCAGAATTTTATGATTATATGCCAGTCTAGGCCTGATGTAACATTCATTGCAAAGATGGTTTAATAAAAAAAACAGTCTTTAAATGTTGTCTTTTCTATATACGTACATGTATTCAATGCTCTGCACTAGCATTAATTCTTCCATCAGTTTGATAGAACTCTATTTGAGGCACATAGCTACATGTAGGAGAGCCTCAAGGTATGGGAAGGCTTATACCACCTTACCTTTCTAGAGATGATACTATATTACTAACGCAATCAATGTAATTGAAATTATCAGATACTCCCTGGAGTAAATGGGTTTTCATTCAAAGTTTTTGCCCTCAGAGGATTTGAGGACAACTAAAAAATCAAGAGTGGGTTAAAAACCAAAATTAATCCTCTATTTTTAAGTAGTTGGAAACATTTCTCTGTCTAATTGTTGAGGTATGGTACAAGATAGATGTCATAAGAACATGCTTTGTCCATGTTCATATGCATAACATTTTTAATAAGGAAAGAGAACAATTTTCAAAGAAATACACAAAAAATGTCTTGGAACCTAATTTATGACACTTTTTTGATTAGGGTTACTACACCCATTGTTTTGCAACACACTAGTAGAGTCTTTACAATGTGATGAATCCTAACAGGAATAGGGCTTTTCACTCTTTCTTTGATATTTCACTCTTTCTTTGATATTTCACTATTATATAAATCCACAAGAAAATTCATGAGAATAGTTTTTTAATACAGAAGGCAATTCTCCCCCAACTACCCTGACTTGTCTTCTTGATAACCACTGAGTCATGGCACTAGTTGTTACAAGTTGAGCCTGTAATTTATTCTGTCTGCTTTAGGCCTCTGGCCCATAACATAATAACAATATTTTCACATACATCAATTGAGAGGAGATTTACAAAACAAAGAAATATATACAAAATTCTAATTCTTCGAGACAAACGCTTCCAAGTTTCAAAGCATGCAATATTAGATACATACTTTTTCTGCTTAAGCTGCATTTTAAAATTATGAAATGTAGGAAGTAGTGCAAGATTAGGCAAAAACTAGATTTTTAAATCATCATAACTAGTGCAAACGGACAGAAAATAAAATTCATCTTTGACACTTGTGCTACCACATAGAGGACATATACGACAATCTCTGGGAGTTTTTTCTTTTCTACCTTCTTCAAATTTTAAGTTATGCCCTGAGCATCAATAATTAGCAAATACAGATCTTTTCTTATAATTCTTTATGTTCAAGACGTAAGGTTCAACAACAAGAAAACTTATGAAGGAACAATAGGTGTATAAGTTATCAAATGAACGGATTCTACTTTCCCCATTTTGTGAATTGATGTCCATAACTCTTTGTCAGAAAATACTCATAAAATTAAATTATTTGCTCTTTCCTTATACAACCAAACAAAACCAAAACAAAACTTTGCAGAATATAATTTCACAATTGAGGTCCAAGTTATTTGTACCTACATGCATAGCCTGCAAGATGTGGGTTAATTCTAGCATAGCGAGTTTCAAAACTGAACGCATTAGTCTGGTAAAACTTTATTGCTGGAACTAATACATAATGAATGAAGGTGCACGGTGAGGTGATACAATGCTATATAACTACAATGGTAGATGGGAGAATGGCCTAATGTAGCAAGCCTGAAAAATCAGTGTTCAAGACGGTAAGTCTTTGAAAAAACTCTCCAAGTAAGTCAAACAGCAATAGCCACTTACCTACCTCTTTTCATTGACTAAAGATTGGGGAATTGGTCATACGGTAAGACTCGATGACCATGTTTTTCTTTGCTTTTCAAAGGATTTGTATTCTCAACTTGGTCAAATTACTTAGGGAATATCATTTTAGATTTGTGCCAAACAGTTGTGCCATTAATTGAGGCTCCTTGCACCGTTTTCTTTTAACCAGAACCAAAAGGTTTTGTGGTTCCATGCTTTTTTTCATGATTTGCAAAATTTGTTTTAACTGAGATGTCATTGCATATCATGATCATATGTTCAATGATATTTACTCATAAGCCACAACCACCATGCAGATCAATAAAAATGTTGACAACATTGGCTTTTGCACAATAATTAACATTATCATAGCAAGTATGATGCAAAAAACAGCTGCTCATTAATTATTTTTTAAAGAATTTTTCAGTAAGCCCTGCTTATTCATCAATATTCATGACATCACTACCACAACATTGGAAAATATGTACAGACCATGACCATCTGTGTACCTGAAATAGCATGAATCTGATATATCATTCATGAGATACAGCAGGGTGTTTCCATCATCACTTTCACATTAAGCCACACCCACCATGCATATTAATGATATCTGCTGATAACATAAGCATGTACACAATAACCAACAAAATTATCACGCCCAATATAACCCAAAACGGACATACATTTGCTAATTTATCACTTTTTCAAAAATTTCACTTTAAGTCACGCTTACTTATTGATATGCATGAAATCATCAAAAACAATAGGGCACATCTACAGCCATGGGCTATCTGTTTATGACATGAATCCAGTTTACCATTCTTGAGATATCGTGTTTACAAGCTCTTTGCAGCAAAATCATATTAAGTCCTGCCCACTATGCATATTAATGAAATTCAATGTTTTTACATCATGAACATGTACACACCAGCTAACATCATAGTTATACCAAATATTAAACAAAACAGCCATGCGGTTAGCTAACATTATAATTACACCAAATATGACACAAAAAAGACGACATACGACATGAATTCAGTGTATTGTTCTTGAGATATCACTCTTACATACACACATCCCCACACACACACCATCATGACCGCGTATGTTCCTGATGCTATTGCATTGGAAGCAAAAATGCAACATTCAGCTTTTTGCTGAATGTCTTTCTATTCTATCTGCATTCAGACAAAATATGTATGGTTATATTACATCCTACCCCACAAAAATAACATTTTCTGCAGAGGTGGGATTTAAGGGGGCAATTGGGAAACTTTCTCCCCCTCCCCCCACCCACTTTTTTTCAAACTTGTATCTTTTGTATAGTAATTTCTTGCATCTTAGTATGATTTTGTCTTTGTTCACCCCCCCCTCCCTCCCTCCCCCCTATTTTTAGTGGGCAAGTCACACCCATGATTTTCTGGTTAAGCTTTTCTAAAACACTACACTTCTCAATTTATGAATATTATTAAACAATGGAAACAAAGAAACTCCTCGTTTCTGTTCTTACTTGTTTTGTAGCCATGGAAGATATCTTTCAACACTGCAGATAATTGATGAATAGAACCAGCCATGTCTGTAAAATAAAATACAAACATTTCATTAATGACATGAAATTAATATCTGATACTGGATGATCATTAAGCTCATCAGCAATCAATTTGTTACACTACAGGTACAAGTATGTGTAAAGTAACAAGATTTGATAAATTCCTTCATCAAATCTGATTTGATACTTGATGTAAAGATATTAAATATGTAGAGAAGAATCTTTATGATTAATAATGTTTCTTAACAAATTTTAAAGGTCTTTAGATATAAAGGGAGCATTTGTTAAATTGTTGGAAATATCTGTCAAAAACTATTAAAAGAGCAAGAATTCTTTCTTTGAGGTTAATAATGTTCCCACAGGGTTCCATCAGAGTATTTATGTCAAGCACCCACTGCCATTTTAATAACCACTTGTGGAGTGCTGGATGGAGACATACTGGGGATTCCTTGTCTCTCCATCCTATGGAAAATACTTGAACAAGAGCAAATGATCTTTACAAATTTATTGTTTGATTAATTGTCAGTGTATAATCAGCAACATTCAGCTAACATCTGAGAGATGAAATGGTAACTAAACATAATCACCACATGTGGTTAATTCAAACAATATCTAAAACAAATGACATCATCATATATCATAGGTAACTATTTAACACAAATCAAATTCACCTCGCTTTTGGACATAATGTATCCAGCTCCCTTTGGGTTGCATGACGAAAGCCGAAGCATACATCCTTCCAATGGGGATCATCCTTGTAGAAGAACACAAAAAATAATTGCTTTCTCATTTTGACATAATGACAAATGTGTAATGGGGTTTACTGGAAAAGCAATTTTTTTCTTTGACATACTGACGAATGTGTTTAAAAAAATATTCCTATATATAATAGTATTATGTTTTCTTTTGTACTACTATTGGATTATCTATGTTGTCAATTATCACAATGAGACAATCACAAAAAAATATCTCTTGCAAACATTTACATTAAACAGTGTTACTCCAGGTTGTAAGTTGGAAATGAAAAAGTCCTGGTGCTTGAGGGTGGGGTTACAATGGAAAGATCTATATTTGTATATATGATCTTTGATGTTCAAATTTATTGCTAGTATATACACTTGCATCTATATTCATATACTGTTGTTCTGTTAAGTTTTTCACACATCTTGTTTGATTTTCTGTTAAAAAAATAATAATAATAATATAAAAAAAAAATCAAATACTAAAGAACTTTTTTTGATTTTTATTCCAAATATCAAAACGCTCTGGAAATCTGAGATACTGGTTACTACATATTCATCATTATGTAACCAGAACCAAAAGGCTTTGAAGTTTCAATGCTTTTTCTCATGCTGATTGATTTTTTATTAACTGTTATGTCATTGCATATCACAAAATATTTGAGATATCGTGTTTACAAGCTCTTTCAATAAAATCATATCAAGTCCCACCCACTAAGCATATTAATGAAATTCAATGTTTTTATAAAATGAACACGTACAAACTAGCAAACATCATAATTCTACAAAATATGAAATAAAACAGACATGTGGTTGTTAAAATACGAGCATTTCAAGATTTTTACATTGAGCCCCGCCCACTAATTAACATGCATGACATCACTACCAAAAACAACAGAGCACTTTTACAGATCATGGGCTATCTGTGTACCGCACATGACGTGAATCCAGTTTGTCCTTTTTAAGATGCCATGTTTACAAGGTCTTTTGAGCAAAACCATATTAAGCCCCACCTACTACTAGCTAACAACATAAATATACTGAATATGAAACAAATCAGACATGTGATTGTCAAAATAAGAGCAATTCAAGACTTTTTATATGAAGCACCGCCTACTCATTAATATGCATGATATCACCACATGATATTACAATAGACCATGGGCTATCTATGTACCAAATATGTCATGAATCCACTTTACCGTTCTTCAGATACCATGCTTACAAGCTCTTTTCAACCAAATCTGCCCACTGTGCATACTAATGAAATTCAACATTTTTGTACCATGAACAACGTTGTACACACTAGCTAAAAGCATAGTTACACCCAATAGAGGGATTTAATCACATGACTTTAACTCAACTCAGTCTACTGGACTCAATTTTGCAAGGCAGAGCATCATTGCACTTCACACAGCTCAGTCACATGACACGTACAACAAACTCACTACATGCTATGCTACCAGTACCATTTCAGCAAATTTTACTAATTGCAGTTTTTTGCTCGCTTCCAATTTTTCTTCATATTTTCCTTAAGTAAGTTATATTTTGTGTGCAAGGCCTACTGTAGGTTGAAAGTTATTGCATCGTACAGCAGAAACCCACTTCGAACGTCGATGAGGGTCAGATGGAAATCAAGAAAATGTTATTTTATTCCCCCATACACATCTATCAGTGTAACCAACAGCACAACAAGATTCCAGCATAATTATCTTACAAAAATAATCTTATATAACAACATGCAAATGTATGTAAGTCTAATTAAGTGTACAGCAAAAAGCAGTAGTTTTGACCGACAAAATGGCGATGTAAACAAGTCACAAGTAAACTGTGTACCACCACATATGACATGATTGCGATATATTGTTCTTGAGAAATCATGCTTACGAGCTTGCTGTCACAATCACACATACATACATACATGTACATACACACATACATATACATGCCAGCATGACTACATAGGTTCCTTATACTATTAGCATCGGAGCCAAACATGGGGACGATTAAATCCCCTGTGCTGAAATATGTGAAGAGAATATTGTGTTGAAACCATAATCTTCCATTTTTTATCAACAAAATTTGAAATATTAAGGTATACAGTACAACACAAAATCATCAATCTCTACATGTATATCAATCTCTACATGTATATCAATCTCTACATGTATATCAATCTCTACATGTATATCAATCTCTACATGTATATCAATCTCTACTTGTATATCAATCTCTACATGTATATCAATCTCTACATGTATATCAATCTCTACATGTATATCAATCTCTACATGTATATCAATCTCTACATGTATATCAATCTCTACATGTATATCAATCTCTACATGTATATCAATCTCTACATGTATATCAATCTCTACATGTATATCAATCTCTACATGTATATCAATCTCTACATGTATATCAATCTCTACATGTATATCAATCTCTACATGTATATCAATCTCTACATGTATATCAATCTCTACATATCAATCTCTACATGTATATCAATCTCTACATGTATATCAATCTCTACATGTATATCAATCTCTACATGTATATCAATCTCTACATGTATATCAATCTCTACATGTATATCAATCTCTACATGTATATCAATCTCTACATGTATATCAATCTCTACATGTATATCAATCTCTACATGTATATCAATCTCTACATGTGTATCAATCTCTACATGTGTATCAATCTCTACATGTGTATCAATCTCTACATGTGTATCAATCTCTACATGTGTATCAATCTCTACATGTGTATCGATCTCTACATGTATATCGATCTCTACATGTATATCGATCTCTACATGTATATCGATCTCTACATGTATATCGATCTCTACATGTATATCGATCTCTACATGTATATCAATCTCTACATGTATATCAATCTCTACATGTATATCAATCTCTACATGTATATCAATCTCTACATGTATATCAATCTCTACATGTATATCAATCTCTACATGTATATCAATCTCTACATGTATATCAATCTCTACATGTATATCAATCTCTACATGTACATCAATCTCTACATGTATATCAATCTCTCTATATCAATCTCTACATGTATATCAATCTCTACATGTATATCAATCTCTACATGTATATCAATCTCTACATGTATATCAATCTCTACATGTATATCAATCTCTACATGTATATCAATCTCTTGATGTATATCAATCTTCACATGTATATCAATCTTTACATGTTTTCCTTTGTTTCCTACTCAAGAGACATTTATTAAAGGTATGGCTAAGATCTAAAATTGAAAGGATTGAAAAACACTGGATTGGTACAAGCATGAAAGTACACAAGACTGTGCACAAGCCCAAGTACGCATACACTTTTATGTATGAAGATCTGGAATTAATAAAGCTATAAAATGGTTATTATCTAATTGAATAAAATGAATTAATCACTTTTATATGGCTTTTGATAGATCTATGCTAAAAAGTATTTGCCATAATTATTAACCAGCTTTGTAGAAAGATAATACTTGTAAATACTTACTACTACTTTATAGAAGAAATTATACCCTGAGACTACATCCACTCCAGCTGGTAGACCTTCCTCACTACACGTCAATCTCATAAAGTATTCAAACGTTGATTCACTCCATTTTCTGTACAACGGAAGATAGAATGATGTATGAGAGATGATAGATGGTAGATAGATGGTAGATGATAGATAGATGGTAGATAGATAGATGATAGATAGATGGTAGATAGATAGATGATAGATAGATAGATGGTAGATAGATGATAAATAGATGGTAGATGATAGATAAATACGATTAAGGCCTATGTATAAATCATTTACAACAGGTATACGATTAGAATATCAGGAAAATTACACACCTTTGTGGCAGTGTGTTAAAGGCACAGACAGCAACATACGGTATGTTTGTAGAAAAAGGCCACAATTCTCCTTGAAGTAATTTTGCAAAAATTGTTGCTGAAAATTGGCCAATGAAGAAAACACTACCATTACTTACATCCACATACCAAAATTTCCCCTCAAAATCAGCTTTAAGAATTTTCATTTTCTTTTCAATTCCATTGCTACACACATGTTCTACACCTGCTGTGGTTCATCATGGTAATACATAGTACTAATCTAATTTCTAAAGCCCTATCTATGGACATGTAGCAAATTTCTATGGTTGAAACTTCACAGAGTATTTGATATGAGCAGATGGGATTTGGAATAAAAAAATACAAAAAACAGTTTGGTGTTTGAGTTATGGCTGGTTGAAATTTGATCAGTTTTTAATTTACCCGAAGTTTGTGATGTATAAATAGGCAAACTGCTAATTATCTTTCAATTTCTTTCCTAAATCGAATGATGGGAGAGTCTATTCCTGTTATAATTGAATTGGGGATAATGATAAAACACTTTGGGTTAGAATCTCCTACCCCACTTAAAAAAATTATGATAGACATTTAAAAAAACAAAGGATTTTGAAAGAAAATAACATTACACAAAATTTGTATAAAATATGCAAATTTATGTTTGTTTGTTTCTTAACTGCACCACGACAACGAGGGTCAAATTGTGCCTGAGAGGTTAGATCATTCTAGAGGTACGAAGGAAAGAAAACGGAGAGATTGAGAGAAATGCAACAAAAGTCAAAAAGCTGGAATTTATGACAGAATTAAATACAGCAGAAAATGGTCAATGTTTAACCAATTTTGATTTAGAAAAAAAAATACAACTATGGTTTTTGATAGATTTTTTGGCAACTTAACTAATGTTGTCTCTACACATCACATGCACCTTTACTTATTGATGCTCTCATAAATTGTGTTATGGATGAGTAGTGCCTACTACATTATAATTACTTAATAATCCCACCCATGAAGTACTTTATGATAAAACAAACCACAGTAATACAACACACAACTATATGGTTATCTACAATATTTAGATAAATTCATTCAAATGTCATCATCATCAAAAAGTTTTTACTACCTGACTAGATCAACCGGTGTAATGGAAATCAAATACGGTTCCCAAAATCCCGCAGAACCATCTCCTACAGTGTCTGGAGTCAAATCTGCCCCCATGACGGTCACATGGACTGATGGAAAGGCCTCCAATATCTGTAGGGCTGATGCCAGACCATTCACCCCTGCCCCGATTACACAAACATGTATTTTATCTGACATGGTGGATCTTTTTACTGAAATCAAACAAAGGAAAATTCTTCAGAGGCAGGTCCACATTTTCACATCACAAAAAGGAGAAATGAAATCAATGGTAAATGAAGTTCATGCTCAAAAACCCTGCCATTATATCTGGCCATAACATATTGACCCCTCAGACACACTTCTAAACTTCAACAGTGTGCCACCATCATAACATAGTCTAGGGCCATACTTCCCAGGGTGACAGGGGAACATTTCCCCCACAGGCCCCCATTTTTTAATAAAAATATTAAAATTCAGTACATTTTGGGGAAAAATTTGCCTCTTGTTCCCCTACTTTTTGAATAAGAAGCCATGTTGTCCCCTGGATGAGAATTACAGCCCTGTAGCTGTCTCAAGATATATGTCAGTCTTGTTTTTAATATTTATGTGTGGAGTTCCACTTTTTTGTCAAGTGCAGGGAAACTCAAGACTCTGCAGTATATAAGCAACAGGAAAGCAAGGAATTATTAATAAATGCCTGCCAAATATACACAGAATAGATAGTAAAATTTGTAAACATCTCTATCTATGTTTTGCACGACTTATTTGATATTTCAGATAATCATTAGGGCTTATGTGAAACACCCTGTGAAGTTTTACATTAAACCAGTAATAGACGATAATTCCCACAAATTCATCAATTGTTTCAGATACGAAAGAAGTCTCTATATAACAAAAGTTTTAAAATAAATGCACACACTTTCATCCATACATGCTGTACTTTAATATCATAGGCCTACTTCACATACAGCAACCTGACATTTGTTTTGTTTTTTTGGTATAGAATTTGAAAATAAATTAGTTTTCCCAAACAACATTTTACCACGGTTTAGATTACTTTGTTGATATATTAAGGATTAGTTCAGTGGAAAAATCATGGGTTATAATCGTTGTTGGACTCGAATCTGGACCCTCCAACATTTCATTCTCAGTTGTATGCTCAACTGACTTACACGGACTAACAGGGTATTTTTGCACCAAGTAAGATCATGTCATTCATTTCTAAAGCAAAAGTGTCAACTCTTCAATAATTTGAGGGCATCTTTCATTTTGTAACTTTAGGGCCCGGGCACTTTCTCAAGTGGACAGAAGAACCTTTCCCATTTAAGCAGTTTCTTTGCATCATGAGTACGTAAGAAAAATTGTAATAAGCATAGGGTTTATTCTATCAATTTTGATTTTGAAAGATAGAAATAAAAGTTTTAAATGGAACTATCATAATATCCCAATTAGGCATGGTTTCTTTGCATCATAAGTAAGAAAAATTGATATAAGCATAGGGACCATTTCATCAATTTTGTATTTTAAAACAGGAATAAAAAGTTTTAAATGGCTATCATAGCGATGACATATTAGCAACTAACAAGCCATTCTACCGCTTGTAATTTTGAAAGATTTTCAATAAATTGAGGGGGAATTCTTTCATTTTGAAAAGTGACAATTTTTGTCAATTTTCAAAACAGTGGGGGGCATCCCTCTCCCCTGGTTCCTTCACTATAAAACAAGGGGTTCCTAATGTTAACAGATTCATCAGCCTAATTGTTCTACCAATATCTGTCACTACTGGTTTTTATCTGGAACTTCAGGCATATAGTAACAGTAGGTGAGGATCATTCATCATAGGTTCTCTGTTAATGCTGTGAATGTTTGTAAAGATAAAAAAGTGCAAACAACTCCAGGTGGAAAATCTTTAATTTTGGGAAGCTTATACAGACCACCAAGAAGAGATCTTAACTGGAAAACATATGCAGAGAATTTAAGGATGTGGTTAAATAAAATAAATTTATAAGTGTATAGATGGGTGGAGACCTTAATCTACCCGATATTTCCTGGAACTTCTTAATCAATAATTAAAAACAAGTACCTAGTAGCTCTAAATAACAGGTTTTTAGATGCAATATGTGATTGCTGTTTCGTGCAAGTGGTCCTATTCCCAACAAGGATTAATACAACATTGGACACCTTCTTGAACAGAGATGTAAGCCTGTACCAGGCATAGGGAACATGATATTGTCTTTGTGAACAGTGATATAACTGCTTCTTGCAAAATTCATACACGGAAGAGGGCAATTATGGAGGATTTATCAGCCAGTGCAAAGAAATTCGCTGCTATTTTCAAAAATAGATACAATCTTCCTAGTCCTGTTTCAGATATGTGGGATTTCATTCACACATCTCTTACTGACATACTTTACAAATCTGTAGCATCTAAAATGACATGAAGTAGATTTCATCAAGCAGAAGGAAGAAAAGCTTCATAAAAGCAATGAAGACCAGTAAGTTTGCGGACTTTCTGTGGTATAGACAGTTGAAACAAAGTCTCTCACAGAGAGTGTAAGAAGGCACTCTACCTCAAGATTATAATCAGCCCAGGGCATAGAGGCAACCCTAAGAAGTTTGGAGCTTTATTCAGAGTAAGAAATGCGAGAAATACGGAATAGCACCTTTGAAGAATGTGGATGGCATCACTTACTCCGACAGCCGAATGAGAGCTAACATCCTAGATGAGCAATTTACATCTGTCTTCAATCGCAATGGGAACAAGTCCACCATCAAAGACTTGTTCCACCCATGGCTAGTATACATATTAAAAGGGAGGAGTCCTAAAATTGCTGAAGCATCTTAATATTCACAAGGCAGCTGGACCTGACAATATACCAAATTGCTTGCTGAAGACAATTGCTCCCCAAATCATTGATGTCTTCACCAATCTCTTCCAGGCCTTTATCAATCAAGGCATAATACCACCTGACTGGAAGAAAGAACTTGATATTGTTTCTATATTCAAGAGAGGAGATCTAGGATAAGCTGCCAACTATCGCCCAGTTTCATTGACTGTTGTCTCATGCAAGATCTTAGAGCACATCATCTACAACTCTGTTATAAAACACTTTCAAAGATAAAACACATTGACTGATGCCCAACATATGGTTCTAAGAAGTAATGCTCATGTGAATTACAACTGATCCTTACAATACAAAACCTTGTAAAGAGCATCAATACCAAAGATCAAATAGATCTGATACTTCTTGATTTTTCTAAGGCCTTTGACAAAGTACCACGTGAAAGATTGCGAAGTTATCATGATGTACAGAATTGTTCATGGCCTTGTTGCAATACCAACTACTGTACCATGCTGCAGCCTGTAATGACATGCACAAGAGAACATTCGCAAAAAGTACCTATTACCTTTTTCTACTGAGAACCCTCACCTACAAATGCAACTTTTTTCCTGACACCATTAGGCTATGGAATGGTCTACCACAAGACCTGGTACACGGCACATCCCTTGATATATCAAGGAGTGTACCAGATATCCCTCTGCGGCCTTAATTATCTCATCACCCACATGTAATATTTAATGAATATATATAAATATACATAAATATAAATATATATATATATATATATATATATATATAAAAATATATATATATATATACATATATATATATACACATACATACATACATACATACATACATACATACATATATATTTATATATATATGTGGGGATGAGATTTGTACTCACTTTGCTGTATAGGCAAATAACTGCCTATACCTCCTACACTACATGGCCACCCCCCTTGTTATTAGGGTGGTGGGCCACCAGTGGGTGACCTCATATTAGGGCTTAGGTGTCATAGGTTTTTGGAACGGGACAAATTGGGTTATTTCTGCCCTAAGTTTTGGGGTACAAAGGTCACATGATACAAGTTTTTAGTGATTGCTGTATCTTTTGAAGAAATTACTTGGTATCTTTACAAATTGCATAAGTGTTTAACATTCTAACAAAAATATAAAATGCCTGGAGATCAAAAGGTTATGGGTCAAAGGTCAAATAAGTGTTTAGGGGGGTTTTTTATGCAAAATTTTGCACCATTTTAATCTAAAAAAGTACAAGACATTTACCAACGCTATGTTGTACCCTGATACCTTGGTACATGAATTTGTGTCACATAGACTCAGAGATCAAAAGGCAGAGCTATTGACCACTTTTCACCATTTCCCCCGTATAGTTATGTAATGATAAGTGTGACATTAGCATGAATGGTGTCATAAAGTAGAGTACGTTAAATGTGAGAAATATCAGAAGTTAATTTAGTGATTAGGGTCAGAGGTCAAATATGTGATTTTAGGGAATAATTGAATTAATTAAATGTACTAATTTAAAGATTTTTGTGCCACTTTAAATTCTGAAAGTGCAAGACCTATACCAATCCCATGGTTGTATCATGATAATGTGGTACATGAACTTGTGTCCCCTAAACTCTGGGGTCAAAAGGAAAGTTTTTTGTGATGGCTGCATTTTTTAAAGAAATTACTTGGTATCTTCATTAGCTGGTCCTGTCCTTAAAAAAATAAACACTCAGACCCGATGTCAAAGTTAAGCAGATCGGGCCAGACATTTCCCTTTCATTTAAAAAAAAAATCTTTTTCCTTATTTTGAAACCACAAGCAATTAAACTCAGGTTCTACTCGCTGATAATATTCCAGACACCAGTTACTCAAATTACACCCACATGTCCAAAGATAATTGCACACAGTAAATACAGTTCATAAAAGTTCACACAGTAGTTAAAACTAGTTCTGGCAATAAGGGAACCATTGTTTTCTTTGATAACCCTAACTGACCTTTTAATTAAACAAGGTTATTCATTATATGCATGCCATATGAACTGTCAATCATTTGGCAAGAGGTTTATTTTAGGCTAGGGATGTACCCGATCCAAATTTTTGGATCCGGCCGGAACCGGATTTTGCCGGATCCAGGTTGAAATCCGGCCGGATAAAATCCGGCCGGAACCGGATTTTTCATTGCTTACAACAATTCTCATAATCTTAAGAAACAAAGGGAAAGGGGTGGGGGCAGGGGATTGTCAAGTTGGCTACTAATGGCTAGCAACCCAAATTTTTCGGAAAATAACAATTATTGGGCATATTGTGATGTAATCAAATCAAAATTAGTGAAAGTTCTGGATTAATCCTAACATGTACCAAATTTGGAAATTCAGGCAAAATTTGAAGATATTAATAAGAGGAAAGATTCTGGGTACTGTTTTAAGAAAAGTGTGATTTTGCGTGATTGTCTCAGCCCTATCAAGATATTAAAGTATGAAAACAACGAGCAATGTCTAAAAATTCAAAAATTACTGTGCACCTAAAGAGAACTGTCTATCCTCTTCATTTATCATCATAAATGGACTGTTAAAATTCCAAGCCATACTTAATACTTTTTGGGGGGAGGGGAGGGGTGGGGTGAGGGGATTAAATTCCCCATCTAATAAAAGTATAATAAATTATACATGCTTCTACAGGCTGTAGCCTAGGCTCTTTACTATAATTGCATCTCAAAACATTTGATGTTTAAAAACTTTCAGCCATCATTTAATATTTCAATGACATCTGGATTGGTCCTACTACCTAAATTTTACCATTCAGAAGTTCAAGTTTCATTGTAGCCAAGTAAGATACTTAAGAAAAACAGTGATCCCAATCTCAATGTGATGCTGATGACTCATAGACCAGACAGGAAGTCTGCAAGACAAAGGGTCTATTGTTCTTTTTGAGGCAATATGTGAATGCATTTCATGCTATTTCTTTCTACATGTATATATGAGGTTTGAAGTGTTGTTTTATGCATATTAGAGTTACAGTGATACAGAGGAAAGACTGAATATAGGCATCATAAAAGAACAAGGCATCCTCATTCATTTGGAAACATTTTACTGTCCAAGATCAAGCTGATGAAATTGCTGAATGTATTTTGTGCAAAAAAGGAATAAGGAGAGGAAAACCAGGATCCCTGCCAAAGAACTTTAGTACTTCACCTTTATACAAGCATCTCCAATCAAAACATCCTGCAACATATAAACAAGCTAAACAATCAAATATTGAGGAAAAAGTAAATCTTCAATTGTTAAAATTGCCAAAAATCCGGTTCCGGCCGGATTTGGAAAAAAAATCCGGCCGGAACCGGATTTTTCCCCAAATCCGGCCGGATAATCCGGCCGGACCGGATATCCGGTACATCCCTATTTTAGGCAGGATAATTGGTTATATAAGTCACAATATTTAGGTTTGTGGTTTGGACTGGCTGGAACAGAATTTTAAGGAGAGCCACAGCTAATGTTTACAAATTGCGTAGGTGGGTAGGGTTTAACATTCTAACAAAATTAAAAAGAATTGGAGATCAAAAGGTCATGGTCAAAGATCATATAAGGGCTTTTTATGCAAAATTTTGTGCCATTTTAAACAAAAAAAGTACAAGACCTACTATACCAACCCTATGTTGTACCATGATAATGTGATATATGAACTTGTGTCCCGTGAAGTTTGGGATCAAAAGGTCAAAGAGCTAGTGACCCCTTTTAACCATCCCCCCACCCCCATAGTTTGAATAATTTGAGTGTAGGCGGTGTTATATAGTATGGTTAGATAAATGCAAACAAATCTGAGTTGTTTTGGTGATTAGGGTCAAATGTCAAATATGCAATTTTAGGGGTAATTATGTCTCCAAGGGTTTGGGGTACAAAGGTGATATGAAACAAGTTTTTGGTGATGGTTACATCTTTTGAAGGTTTTACTTGGTATCTTTACAAATTGCATAGGTGGGTAAGTTTGAACATTCTGACAATAATTCTTAAGTAATTGAAGGTCAAATTTTATGGGTCAAAGTTCAAATAAGTGCTTTTTATGCAACATTTTGTACCATTTTAAACTCAAAAAGTATAAGACCTATACCAACCCTATGTTGTACCATAATACCTTTTGTACATGAATTTGTGTCTTGTAGACTCTGGGGACAAAGAGTTATTGACCACTTTTCACCATTTTCCCTACAGTTATAGAATGTTAAGTGTGACGTGAGCATGAATGGTGTCATACAGTAGAGTACGATAAATGTGAAAAATTTCAGAAGTTGTTTGAGTGATTTGGGTCAAGGGTCAGAGGTTAAATATGTGAATTTAGGGGGTAATTATGTACTAGTTTGTACATTTTTGTGCCAAAAGTCACAGCGCTATAGTGACCCTGTTAGCTATTTCCCCCACTATGCTGTATGCTTCAGGTGATGAGATTAGAAACTCCATGGATTTGCTTTCTTATCATTAGCTATTTCCCCCACTATGCTGTATGGACCTAATCCACCAAATGAAAAATAACGTCATCCAGCGACAATTTTGTAAACAAACCAAATTTTGGTGGGCAAAGCGCAGAGCAAAGAACCAAATCAACAAAAAATGTAAATAAACTAGATTCTCAGAGATTGATCCAAGGCAAATTTTGCCTTTAAGAAACTTTTTGACTCACTGACAGCCATACATATTTCACTCAAAAAGAACTGTTATTTTATTCTGGAAGCCTAATTTGGCATCATAACCACAATTTTTAATCAATTCTCACGAGGAGAAATATAAGGACAAAGGACAGATTTGGCTGAAGAAAAAAGGAAGAAAGAACTGTTTTTTTATTCTGGAAGCCTAATTTGGCATCAAAACCACAATTTTTCAATCAATTCTTACGAGATATATATGGACAGATTAGGCCAAACTAAAAAATTCAGCCAACTTGAGCCTAACGTTAGATATTCGATACGTTAAACTTCTACTTATCTCACAAGTTACATGTCTTAATAGACTTACTGTAACATTAGTGTATTTCATTTTTGCTGAAAGAAGAAACAAAAAAAGTTTTCGCATTTAAAAGAAGCATAGATTTCGTTCTTAGATTTTGACTAAATTCCTCTTCAAACAATAACAGGCCTACACAGTATTAAATTTGTGCATGGCATAAGATTCAATGCCCAATATAAACACAAACCAACTAGCAAATACTAGAATAGAAGATAGATAGGGCAGAGCTTGCAGTGGTATTTAGGCCTTGAAGTTTAGAAAAATATACATGAAGCAATATCTTTCCTTAAGAGAAATGGTCTGTCATCATTCAGTTAACGCACACATCACCTCAGGCATACGGTACATAGTGATTTTTATCACTAGTTTGAATACAAATTTTTCACACTAAGACACCTAACACAGATGAGTGATTTCAATCACAAAGGTGCCCTGTGTATTCAGCACTAGCTTTCTGTAATCTTATACACACAAATTTACCTTAGGCTGCTTGGCTGTGGTGTGAATGGGAATGACAGATAAACAATCATTGTTTGGAATGGAAATACAATACACTGAACAGGAAGTCAAGTTGGTTATTGCCATACCTGAGTTTTCAGGATAAACTCACGGGTGCGGGTAGGCTTAAGGAGAAACTTTTCGGCATGTATGCCTTAATATGTTAACAGATTTTGGTCACTACGTGATTTGGGCATGAACATTCGTGCTACAAATTACAATTCAATTCAAACTAGGCCCAGTTAATAACAACAAAATGCAAATATGGTACTGCATTATTAGCCCTTCAGTTAAGTTTAAAGTTTGATTTAACTCCAGCATTGTTTTTTTGCAAGGTACCCACTCATTTTTTGACTACATTTAGGCCTATCTCATTAACATATATTTATGAACCTATTAGGCTTATAAGCCTATTGTTTTCTTTTTTTTACTCTAATAATTAGGACTGTCTACTGACTTTTTGTGAGTTGTAACACTACATGTAGTTAGAGCCTTTCATATCTGACAAGCAGCACTGAAATGCTCAGATAACTTTTTATTGACCAACCACATTTGGGATGTAATAAAATTATGTTTAAACTGAGCTTAACCTTCCTTTCATACAGTATATAAGATTTGGTAATTCATGTTCTGTTGAAGTCAAGTTTAGGCTAGTCAGTCAACATAGGAAATACTGGCAAGGGTGTGGCAAAGTTTATTCTCATTAGGAATAAGACCAGTAGCTTTGCCAACTACATTGGAAACAATTTCCTGTCCGGATTGAGGGTTGTGGTCACAATTTATCCCTAAAAACTAAAAACAAAATAGTGATTGCTTATATATCATATGTGATGAAAACACTTTTTAGTATTGTTTGGAGTGAATATAAAGAGGGATGGCAGACCTGTGAAAATCTCAAATTTGCCATGGAAATATCTATAAAGGCCTACATCCATTTTACATCATTAGAAAAAGTGTTTGCACTACTCTTTGTAAAAGTTATTAAAGAAAATTCTGAGTTTTGATTTTCTCATTTGATAATATTCCATGAAGATAAGAGCTTTACATGCATGCAGGTACAAAGTACAGTATAAGCAAATAAACATATTGTAATGTGGTTGCATTACTCACACTAGACTCAAATTGGCCTTATAAATAGTTAACGACTTGGAATAACCTTGTCCCCTTGAACTAAGAATATTTTTGGTATTGGTGTGCAACATGCATGACCACAAAGAGTAATTAGGAATAGACAGTTTTGTGCCTGTCTCAGCCTGGTCTATGTTTGTGGGTTGGACATGATAATAGTACTAATTTGTCCCATTAATCATGTTATTCACTGTATCATTATACTGTGCATTAATGATAAATAAATGTGTACAACTAGCTGTAAATAGAGCAGAATTGGATTGAGATTCAGAGGAAGGAGGAAGTCTCAGATCAGTCAATCATGTAGCTCAAAATATATTCTACTTAATTCCAATATTGCTGTGTTATAGTATTTTCTTGAATATGTGTTTCGAGACCACCACAAAGACTCGACGACGCTACAATATCAATATTTGACTTTATACGTAGATAATAATTTTCCAGAAAGTGTTTCACATTTTTAATGACAATTTTGTCTTCAAGCATGCACAAAGTTCACCTATTAAGTAAATTACTTGTGTAGGCATAAGAAGAGTATGCATAGATGCACTGCTTATATGTTCATATGTATTATACATTTCATACACTATAATTTCATACATAAAACTATGTACACATCTACACTATCAAGTTGCATAACAGGTAATTTAAGCAGGAAGAAAAATCACATTTGGATGATCATGCATATAGTCTGAGAATATGATCTTATGTGATCAATTAGACCATTTCTATTTTTTTAATATTTATATCACTCAACTTCATACAGGAAAGCTCATTCAGGTGAAAACTGGTTAAGGCCTTGTTAAAATAATATATATAATAGGCAAATATAAAATCAAACATCAGTAAAAGATTGGCAAAAAGACAATTACAGCAAAAGTATTTATCCATACATAAAAATGTATGATAAAATCTGAGACATTTAAAGATGTCCACTTTCCATGTTTTGATGATAGAAGAACTATGTTAGCCTGTAACAGTACTTCATTTCAATCTTATTTCCTCTTGAAGTTTGATATTTATTGTACTTTCAGTGGTGGAACCCTACACAAATAGGCCTAGCTTGATATGGAATAATAATTTCAAAACAGTATGAACTTGGTGAATACATCAGCAGGTAGTATTTGCAGTCATTCAAATGATCAATTTTGCATTGCGTGATTTCTGGTAGTGCTTTCAAAACCATTCCCTTCATAAACATGAATATCAAACTTTTTTAAAAGTACAACAATTCTTGGCATTTATGTCTACAATTTATAGCCATCCTATACAGGTATGATCTTATAGTGTAAATAGAACCTTAATTCAGTGGCCCTTGCTTAATTAAGAAAACACCCACAAGGTTCACCGTACCAAAAAGTATATACTGTATAAATCCCAAAGAAAAATTCCTGATCAAATCCAATCACATGCATAACCAGATAAAGACATGAAATGTATTTATATATAAAATAAACATTCAATCAATTTGATATTTACCTTGATTTAGTCATATGTAATTAACTATTACTCAGTGATACTCTCTTTAATTTTGGATGGCCTAACTTCACTACAGTGGGTTTATGTTTCAAATTAGTAGGTAGGCCATACCGGCTGAAAAGATAGGGCCTAGGTCATATCTGCAGTCTTTTTTTTACTGTACTGATTCTGGTCCTACTTGGATTTTCAGTAGTTAGGCCTGTTTGGTTTGGTTTGTTGATGTTCAACAGAACTGCGACAGTCAGAGTCAAATGTGCCAAGAGGATGTTATAAACTAAGGTGCTTGAGCTGGGACAGAGAGGAAAGAGAGGTGGGATGGAGGGGGCAGGAGAGGTGAATTAAGGAAAGAAAGTAAGGTAACAAAAGGAAGATGAAGAAGGTAAGGCAGAGAAGGAAAGAAAAAGGAGGTTTAGATCAGGTGGAATAGATTGCTGGTGAGGAGAAAGGTGATGAAGTTGGAGGTAGGATCAGTACCCTACCCAGCATTTTCATATTAAGAGGGGAGGGGGTTGGGGGGGAATTGAATCGACCCTATATTTAGTGTAGTTGAGGTCACACCGAAGGTGTCACTTTAAATGCAAAGTGCTGGACTTGTTGGTGTGGGGTCCAGGGGCCCTCTTAAGGGCCTCTGGTGGGGTCCAGGGCCCCTCTTAAGGGCCTCTGGTGGGGTCTAGGGACAAAGCCCCGGTAGGGGTCCAGGGGCAAAACCCCCGGAAGCTCTCGCAAAATTGACATTTCAAGGGCAAAAAAGTATGTCACAACACATAGTAAGAAGGTGTATTATACAATTCAAAATTCATGTCAAAGAGAGCTGTAATACACCATATACAAAACACAAAATCATGAAAACGCATCTGGAAATATAATGTTTTGTTGTTTATGTTTGTACATGGTTCGGTTTCTTGTCACTCTTTAAAAAATATGGTTTGTTGATATTTAACGGCACCGCGACAGTCAGAGTCAAACGTGCCAAGAGGGTGTTAATAAATTATGGTGTAAGAGTTAGGATAGTAAGGAGGTGGAAGGTTTGTAAGGCAGATGAGAGGGGAAAGCAGAATGTGGAGAGAGAAAAAACAAAAATTAATGAAAAGAAAAGGGGTATGTAAGATTAGGTGTAAAAAGGGAGGGGAGGGGGAAGTTAAATGTGGTGGAAGAGGTTGTTGTTGTGAAGAGCTTTCGTGAGGAGAAAAGAATGGGAAGGGGGTGAATAGTCCAGATGGGTGTAGGTGGGATGGTGTATCTGACGATCGAGAAAATGTTGATGTTGGCTTTGGAGAAGTGGGAGTGCATCTGAATCCCAAAAGGTGGGGGGATGCGTTTGTTGAGATTGAAGAGATTGGTGAAGGAGGGAGAATGGATGGAATGGGAGCAAGGGTTACGTGGATCGGTGAGGATGCAGAGAGCAAAGGAGAGGCCGAGGGAAGTTCGTTGGCCTTGACGTGGAGACTGGTGAGTGATAGGGGAGGTGTGAGTGGCGCCAAGGCAAAGCCTTAGGGCAGTGTTCTCAGAGACCTCCAGGTGTTTCAAGCGAAATTTACAGGCGGAGGCGAAGATGAAATTGCCATAGTCCAGCCTAAACATGAGGAGGGAGTGGTATAAGGTGAGCAGAGTAAGCTCAATTGCTCCCCAGTCAGTGCTTGAGAGGACCTTGAGGAGATTGAGGATTTTGTGGCATTTTGTTTTGAGGGTTTTGATGTGGGGGAGATAGGAAAGTTTGGAGTCGAGAGTGATTCCAAGGAAGCGAGAACTGTCTTTACTGGGGATTATGGAATTTTTGAGGCGGAGATTGGGTCGGAGGAAGAAGGAGTTATTGTTGTTGAAATGGATGAGAACAGTTTTGTCTTTTGAGATGTTGAAACCGTTGGAGTCGCTCCAGTGAGCCAGACTGTCCAGACAGTGTTTCGGTTATTTTGGAGAGTATGGAAGCATGAAGAGGATGAGTAGATAGTGAAATCGTAGACAAAGAGAGAGCTTTTGATGTTGGGGGTGAGAGTTTTGGTGATGCTGTCAATTTTGAGGATAAAGAGAGTGGGGGAGAAGATGCTTCCCTGGGGAACACCCAGGTGTTGGGTGTGCCTTTGGGAGTAAGTGTTACCGATGCATACTCGGAAGTGGTGGGAGTGAAGGAAGTTCTGGAGGAAGGTGGGGAGGGAGCCTTCGAGGCAAGAGGAGTGAAGGTCTTTGAGGACACCATACCGCCAAGTGGTGTCGAAGGCCTTTTCGAGGTCGAAGAAGATAAAGATGGCGTGATGATTTCTGACGAGGGCTTCACGGATAAAGGTGTCGAGTTTGAGGATGTGGTCCAAGCAGTTTTGGTTTTTTCTGAAGCCATTTTGAGTGGGGGAGAGAATGGAGTTCCTCTCGACGTACCAGCAGAGTCTGTAGATGAACAAACGTTCCATGATCTTGCAGAGGCAGGAGTTAAGAGCAACGTGTCTGTAGTTTTTTGGAATCTGTCTTTGTTAGTTTTATGGATTGGGGTGATAATGGTCTCTCTCCAAGTAATGAGGAAAGAGATTGAAGACCACAGGTAATTGTAAATCTTGAGGAGTATTTCTAAGGAGTTTCTGGGGAGATTTTTGAGTAGATTGTAGTCGATGCCGTCAGGGCCTTGTTTGTTTGTTTGTTTGATGAGGTCTTAACGGCACCACGACAACGAAGGTCAAATTGTGCCTGAGAGGTCAGATCATTTTAGAGGTAGTAAGGAAAGAGACCAGGGGAAGAATGAGAGAAATTCAAGAACAAAAGCCAGAAAGCTGTGATCGAGAGAGGAGGTGCATGGGTAAAACTAAAAACAGAGTAGAGAGGGGGTGGAAGAGGAGGATTAAATATGGTTGTAGAGGGATGCATGCTGAAGGAAGGAGACTATTTTATCTGGAGGATTTTTTTGGAAGAACTCAGCAATTGAGTTGTGGGGAGCGAGAGAAGCTCTGGGAAGGTTGTACAGGGGCAAGCAAGGAGAACGTGTTGGATTGTAAGGATGCAGTGGCAATTGTTACAGAGGGGTTGGGGAACCAATAAGGAGGTGGGAGTGAGTGAGGTGGGTGTGACCAATTCTAAGACGGGTAATATGAACATTGTCGATACGAAAGGTTGTTGATGGTGGATTTGATCGGGATTGTGGGCTGGATAACATGGAGTTTGTTATCAATTTGGAAGTTCCATAAGGTTTGCCAGCGGTCACGAACAAGAGAAGCGATAAGCGGTTTGATGTCAGAAAGGGTTTTGGGAAAAGGGGAAGGGAGGAGGTTAAGGGCAAGCTTAGCGGCTGTATCAGCCCTGTCATTGCCAGGGATGCCAACATGGCTGGGTATCCAGAAGAAAAGAACACTTTTCCTGCAGAGGGTGGGAGAAAAGAGTTTCCGGAGGAGGAGGTGGCAGGTGAGGTTATCCCATTTAAGATTGAGTAATGAAGTAAGAACAGCCTTTGAGTCAGAGAAAATGGCAAAGTGACTAAGAAGAGAGTACTTAATAAAGTTGAGGGCGAGGAGAATGGCCTTAGCCTCGGCTGAAAAGATGGATGAGTGGTCAGGAAGTCTGCTACTGAGGGTGATGTCTTGGATGATGGCAGCAGCAGCTGTCTTGTTGCCTTCCTTGGAGCCATCAGTATAGATGGAGGTGTAATTTGAGAGTTGGTCTTTGATTTGGTTGTGGAGATTGATGAAGAGATTAGGGTGAGTTTGAGTTTTGTTATAAGTGGAGAGGTCTAGGTGGACAGAAGGAAGGGGGGTGGCCCAAGCGGAAAAGTGGGCCAGGAATAGGTGCCGAGAGTGGCGGGGTTGATGCCAAGTTGAAAGAGGTCTGATTTAATGCGTAAGCTGAAGGGGGGCGATAGGGTTTTAGTCCTATCAAAGAGGGAGGAGAGATTGGGGTACCTAATGAGGTTGTAAACAGGGTTCTGGGTGTTGGTGAGGACTCTAAAACATAGGAGAGGCTAAACTTTTTACATCTAAGTAGAAAGGGGGTTCGTTGGCTTCAACATGAAGGCTAGTGATTGGGGAGGTCCTGTAGGCTCCTAGACAAAGCCTGAGGGCTTCATTTTGGATGGTGTTAATGTGGTTGAGGTATGAGTTGTGAGCGACACAGTAAACAATATTGCCATAGTCAACCTTGGCACGAATGGTGAGCTTGAAAATTTTGAGGAGAGCATAGCGGTTCGCTCCCCAAGTAGTGTTGGAGAGCAGTCGGAGGAGGTTGAGGGAGCTATTGCATTTTAGTTTCAGGTTGGTGATGTGTGGCTTGTAGGTGAGCTTGGGGTCTAGAGTTAGACCAAGGAACTTTGAGAGGAGGACCCGGATTTTTTTAGGGTGGATTAGAGCTCGAAATAGGTCAAAGAGAGATTGTAATTTCCTGATTGTTGGACTGGAAGTTACTAGGGTTCTTTTCAGGCTCCATTTTCTGGTTGGCTGAGAAAGATTGTCATTTGAGGAGGTATTGGCAAAAGTGGAGGCTAGGCAGTCAGTGATGTCTTTGAGGTCGGTGATTACGGTGTTGTTGTGGATGGGGTTAGAGATGTTGTTGGAGGAGCTTTTCCCTTTGAAGTTACAGATCATATTCCAGACCCAGGTCTGGAGATCCAGGGACAAAACATAGGTTTCCCAGGAGACATTTTTTGCTGTTTAATGGTCTTCCTGGCTTTGGCTCTGATGCAAAAGTTGTCAAGGGTTTGGGGTGTGGGGTGGGTTTTGAAGAGACAGAGGGCTTTGTTCTTGAGGGAGATGGCTTTTTTGCAGTCGGTGGTAAATCAGGGTTTGAGGGTCTGTAGGGTGAAAGTGGAAGTGGAGATATAGTGAAAAATATGGGTTGTCTAAAAGAAAGATTTTCAATAATTTACTACAAACTTGTTTAAATGTTGTCAAACTTTTAAAATAAGCCTGTTCTGTATCACGTGCACTCCGACAACCACCGCCACCTCTCTTCTCCCTCCCTTTCTCTCTCTCCGTGTCTTAGTTCATGTATTTAAATACAAAATCGCACGAATGTTTAATATATTATTACCGAAGAACCTTTTTCTGAGAAAGTGCCCTTTTGAATTCTAAAAACATAGTAAACACCTGGAATGTCAAAGCTTGTTGAACCGACAGCACCAATCTAAACCGACGAATTAAAATCTGGCCTTGGTTAAAAACTCATGCAAAGTTCAAGTTGGAGCTTAATTTACTTGCGAAACAAAACATTTTCTGTTAAAATCACAACCAACTGTGTAGATCACCTCCCACTACTATTCTGCATACAAAATTTATGACTAAATTTAAGTGTTTTGTATAAAATCATTAATGAAATAGGTCAAAATAACACACTTTACATTGATTTACTTAATAAGCAATCCGACACAATATGCATTGTTTGCGTACGCTGCGAAAAGTTTCCTGCATTGCACTGTGCCTACCAATTTGCTTGTGCTTGTAAAGTTCCCGGATGGTAAACAACATTTGAATCAGGTCTATGCTTAAGGTGATGAAATCAGTAAGTTGCTTTCTTGTTATCACCCACATATACAGATATGTGGGGATAAGATATTGTAGTCACTTTGCTGTTTAGGCAAATAATTGCTTATACCTCCTACACTTCATATTAGGGGGGCTGGTGGGGACCACCAGAAGTCTCATATGATGATCTCATATTAAGGTTTAGGGGTCATAAGTTTTTGGAACTGAACAAAATTTGGTAATTTTTGTGTGTGTCTGTGTGTGTGTTTGTTCACAATGGCATAACCCTATCGTGCAAATGTGAGCAGCTTTTAAATCTATAGAAAATACTATGTGGTATAATAAGTGCTGAGCTCAGAAACTATGTGAACTGCATTCTTGTTTGATAAGTTTATAAATCTGGTAAATAAGTTTCTCTTCTTTGACCTAAAAATATGTGTTTTTTTTATATTAATTGATTGATTGATTAATTGATTGATTGATTAATTAATTACTTAATTTAATAATTAATTAATTAATCAATTTATGAATGAATGAATGAATGAATGTTTTAAATGATAAATTGCTGCAAATGATAAGTTAAAATGTGATAAGTTGGAATAAGATAAGTTAGTGCTTTTCCTATGAATGTCACAAAGAAACTTAAGTTTGAAAAATAAACCTGAAATCCTTCATAGTTTTGCTGAATTTCCTCAGAAATACAACACAAAAACCTTAAACAAATAGTTTGTAATATAAGTAAGCCTACCGTGACATTTAATATTGACATTTTTAGCTGTCATGAAAAAATGGCGTTGTGGGAGGTATGCCCTTTTAAATTAATGTGAATTAGACTCGAATTGAATAACACGTGAAACTATATTATAGTGTTTAGTGGCACTAACTGTGTCAGATGTTGTCCGAATGCCTATGTAAATGTATTAGACAGTTATGCATGAAAATGTGGAACAGAATGCAAATGTGCCGTGAATATTAGAGCGCTGGGTCAGCAAGTAATGGCCTGTTTACGCCGGGCGTGGAGCCTTCCGCCTCACAATGGGGGATATGTGAATGTAAGCTTAATTGCTGTGTTGGTGGAGATGATGGGGTGGCAGAATGCATTGGAATGGGGGTGTGACCTAACATAGCTTAAGTTGACGTGACTGGAAAGCTAGATTTGGTTGTAGGGGCGTAGCTTACGGAAGAAAGTTAGTTGTGACCAGAGTTCTAACTACAGTGGGCGGCGCTGGTCCGCCCAGGACTTACAATTCCTGCCCAGCACTTGGCTCTAAGATTCACTCTTCCGCCCGGCATTCAAAAGTGCAATTCGATTAATAAATTCAATGTTTAAACAGATCTCCTTTTAATCTCGCTCTATTTATGTCATCTGCTGATTTACACACATAACATGACATACATTACGCACAATAAATTCTGATTAAAACAAGCGAACTATATGGGATCTAATGCAATTCAACGTACATATTATCATAAAATCACCCATACATGAAGCTCTTTGCATAAACATACGTGCATACACACAGTTCAGGTTCATGTTTTAATCCTTGTGAATCACTGCTGGCAGCTTGCCAAGTCCGTCACTTACTATACAAACAAACTTTAACAAAGTAAATATTACACCCCCAAGAGCCCAAGGCGTGCTTATAAACCGGTCCAAATGTAAGTAACCAATCACATTTAATATAAATCACATATGCACTTAACATTATATCAGACTGATCGATATTCTTTTGATTTGTGGGAGATTTGATATTGATAAAAGTTGTTGCATAGTTCATAGGTACATGTGCCATGACTTTCGTTGAACGATACTGGGACGAAAATAAAAGCGGTAAAAAGTTTGGGCAAGATGAATGACAATAGGAATTGAGAGAAGAGTTTCCAGTATTTCCGAGATTCTGCGAAGACTCCATTGGTTGACCAATAGACCTAAAAGGAATTGCCATTCTTTTGTAAGTTGCTTTTTTTCTTCATACTTTACCCTCGAATAAACGCCCCCGTTTTCCATGTGCAACTACCCGGGGGCGTTTATTAGAAAAAATACGGTATGCACAACTTTTTCTGAGGGGTAAGATTTTGCTTACACTTATTCATTTTCCAAGGGGTAATAATTTTAGCCATACCTACGGAAGACTTTTTCCGAGGGGTACGATTTTTGCTTCAAGATATGGACAACATTTCCGAGGGGTGACAAAACGGGCAATGTCGTCCATAGGCCTAGGAGGGGGGATCGCACTAAATCTAGAATGACCCAACACGCATTGGCGTAGGCAGGTTTTTTGTTTGGGGGCTACTCATTGGTATGAATTTTGACCCGTGACAGTATCTAAGCGGAGCGCCACCATGGGTTGGCGCGTAGCGTTCAGAGAAATTTTTCCAATAAATGCTGCCTATAGATTGCCGGAAATGGCACTTCCCAGGCCAAAAACTTGCAAATTTGAGGCTGTTTTTTTTTTATTGTTCACAATTTTGCCCGAATTTTGCTGTACATTTTGCCCGAATTCTTGGTTGCCAAAAAAATTGGGAGAACTGTGCCACCTGCCCCTGCCACATACTTGCGAAGTACAATTTTTCAAACTCTATTGCGAGCGATATAGGGGCAGTTTGGGTTGATGCCTCCCGAGTTTTTATGGGGAAGGGGTGGTACATGTCAAAAGAAGATATTTGTAAAGGAAACAGAAGATCATTGATCACACTTGCACACCTGGCCAATATTTTTGACTCCAGAATATTGAAAAATGAGGGGTTGAGTGAGGTGGCATTGTACTTACTTGTTACTTGGAGTCGAAAGGTTGGAATAAGATTTGACAATCAAACTTACCAAATCATAATTTTAGATTCAACCGCCGCGCTGATGTTATGGCAAATCTGTCGATGACTGATTCCACGTCTGGGCAATGGGCCCTATGAATTTGTAATAGAATAAGTGCCTCCAGTCGGCCTTCCGTCATTATTGACCGAATAGCTGTAAGGGTTCTTTTCATTTTTGAAAAGACTCTCTCGGCCTGTGCAGAAGTCACTGGCAAAGTTGCCAGCAACTGGAGCAACAGTGATATGTTAGGAAACATTTCAGAGCAATGATCCAGGGCACAGACGGATGAAGATGGTCGGGACTTGACAGGAACATTTTCCCATTTCTTCCTCCATAACATGTATTCGCCCTTAACAATCATGAAAGGATCTCTGATCAAACTTGCATACACCTCAATAGCAGGAGTTAAATCATTCCACTGCCTCTCACCGTCAGCTTGTTTGGCGAATTCCATACAATTTGGTACAAGGTAGTTAAGTTTCATAATCTGTTGTTGATGTGGTCCAAATCTGTGCTTGAGGTCTCCAATAATGGAGTCTATGGCTGGATAAAAAAGGTGTTGTTGATGTGGTCCAAATCTGTGCTTGAGGTCTCCAATAATGGAGTCTATGGCTGGATAAAAAAAGTTGACTCTGTAATAGCCTTCGGTAGTGTTGTCCGATGTTTGAGCATTTGGTCGGTATGAGCTTCTAGCTGCAATGCGTGGTTTTCGCAGTTCCACCTCTATCACATCTTGTGCGACTGATTCTGCCTTTTGATACAGGTTATGGAACTCCTCTTCACTTCGCAATTCTTTGAGAACAGACTGGAGACGGTAAACTAAGGCTTACGCTTGGGATAAATCTGCCCCCACTGTTTGTAAGACTCAGGAAACTGGTAGCATCAATCCTGACAGTTTCTCCAAAATGACTGAAGCAACTGCAAATTCTGAGTTGCACACCAATTTTTCAAGGCTTTCTGCTTTGTTTCTGTCGCAAGGTGATGCCCAGCATTTGATTTTCGATAAGGCATCTAGTGTATATTTCAGAAGTTGCATAAATGTTACAACTGCTGTGTGTCGTTCCACAGAACGTGTTTCGCACAACGTAATCAGGTGCTTCTTGGTCATGGAAATACCATAGTCACCTTCTATGAGGCTCTTCAACAGATCCGGTTTTTTTGCACTTGCTCAAAAAGTCGATGAAATTTCTCGCACAACATTGCGGAAGCACTCAAATTTAGGCAGTGCATGGCGCAATGAAAATAAAAGGCCAATGGAGCTGCCTTTTTTATTGTTGCTGAAGCACCAACCCGTTCACTGGCCATGGTTCCTGCCCCATCATAGCCTTGTCCCACACAAAGAGACAGATTCAAACCGAGCTCACAAATCTTTCTTAGCAACGTTTCTCCAATAGCTTTGCCACTCAACTTGGTTTCATTATGCTCAATTTTACCAGGATTATTAGAAACTCCAGAATCGCTAGGTGAAACATATCTTATAACAATTGCCAGTTGTTCCCTTTTTTGGCGATTCAATGTTTCATCAGCTATGATAGACCAGAACTGTGCTTTTTTGATGTTAGCAACAACACTTTCCCTAATCATGTCACCAGCAACGCAAATAGGTTCATTTTGAATCAAGGATGAAAGGTAGGTTGCATTAGCATGGGAAGTTTTTATATGGTCCTTCAAAAGTAAATCCCCACTACGAAGTCGAAAACGAAGTAACCCTAAAATTTCCGTCATTTTCTGTTCCCGCCATCCTATTTTTCTCGACTGTGAACATATATAAAAAATGTGAGTTTGCTTCACCCACACCGACGATGACAAATAGCTTTATAAAACTCGTGGAACTAAGCCTCTATTAAAGACGATAGAAGAACAACAAATGGTCACTTATGTATACATATCATTAATATATTTACTGGACTGGGCATACATTACCTTCATCCGTGTTTTCCCTTTTCCTTTTTGAAAAACCATATGCGAAAAGTGACATTTTCAAAATTCAAGTTCAACCGAACTTAATTACCGCCTTCAGAGTTTAGACAAATTGATTTCTATTTGTGGAAAGTTTTGAGCAAAATAATGGGGCACTTGTAGTACTTTGTTATCGCAAAGCAGTAGCAGAATGGCGCCATCTTCCATCGTCATCCATAAGAACAGGCTTGGCAAGTTCACGGCTCTTGAGAAATTAAAAATTGCATCAAAATTTCATTTAAAAATTTGAATTATTTTTTGTTTTGTTTTACAGGGATGCAACGAATTTACATTACAGGGAATGCAGGGAGATTCGCATTTCATGTATGCGCATCTGTACGATACATATAGGTGTAATTTAATTTTTGTAAATATGGGATTGGGGGAGGGGGGCCCATGGCCCCCGTGGCTCCCCTCTGGCTACGCCAGTGCCAACATGTACACCTGTAATGATCAAAGAACAAACACATTAAAAGGCTATGTTCACTTCCTTTAGGAAATTGACAAATGTTACCCCATTAATTGCACTTATAAGATGTTGAAGTCAACAATCGCCGATATTTTCGTTGTTTTGCTGACTGTAAAGCCTCGTTGCAAAGTATGCAGTCGGTCATGATTAATTTTGAAGTGTTTTAAACTTATTTAGTCAATAGCCTCTTTATGGAATAATTTCGTGCGTAAATTCGAAGCCAAAAAGCCCGTGAAATTTTCTCGCCCGCGTTGCTTTTTCTCTAACTTGTGTAGGCCTACATTACCTGCGTACAAAATTCAGTAGTACAGTAGGCCCCCAGCTAGTGAGCCTACACCTTAATACAATGATGTTACGCAATGTCCGAAAGTGAAACAACAAACTTTACTTCCGATGGCTACCAACTTCTCTCCTTACCTTGTAAACACGAAAAATGTATTCCTCGTCAAGGAGATGTTTCCGAATCAAATGATCATGATATCACCGAGTAAAGCTTATTGCTAGACATGTATCAAAAAACTTGATTTTCTGGAAGTTTTACTTTTAGCTCCGTAGTGTAAATTACAGAAAAATATCGCGTCGTGAGTAGGCCTAGTTAGTTAGCTCCAATTCTCTTCAATTTCAAGGTCAACCAACATTGATAAGCTTTTCACAATGGGCGTCTTTGATAACGTTGCACGGTACTGGTGAAAGTTTATTCAACTCTAAATCTACACACATTTTTATTACAGACATCCATTTGTTACAGGGGGTAAATATATTTTCCAACGCTAATAATGTCCGTATATTAAGAGAATTTACCCCATCGCAATAATATGTAAGTCTTGCAGTGACTTGCGCATGTGCGTAATTGGCCGAAAGTTTTACATTCTTAACCCCGGTCGATATTTTTCAAACGAGCATGAACAAGACAACGCCAGAAAGCGTGACGTCATTCGGCCTAAATTTTATATAGGCCGAAGGCCGAGAGTCGAAACTCCTATACCTACAGTGTAACAAAATCGTGATACTTTTTTAAGTCAACCATCCATGTTGGTTCTAAGTGAGGGCAGTAGAGAGTCAAGTATTTCAAAAATAGAAAATACCTAAGAAATGTGTAAATTAAATATGGTAAAGAAATTAATTGTTAATTTAAAAAAAAATTACAACCATTTAAATTTTATTTTTACTTTTTATGCACTTTAAATTCAATAATTTTATAAGTCATTAATATAACAACTTTGATTTTGACGTCATCTATGGAACAAGTGCGAAAAAAAAATTGACAAACCATGCACATAATGTAGATACTTTTCGCGATACCGGTACGGTACAGTACGATGCCAATGTGTTTAATACTTATTGTTTTACGTCTAAACTTGGCAGATTGAATGGTTAAAGCATTTTAAAATAATTACTCCCTGACCTTATCGAAGTCGTTTCGCATTACACATAGGTCCTAGCAAGAAGCTCCTTGGTCCTAGTTTAGTTGGTGAAGGTCGGCCAACAGAATAGGCCTATTTAACGAATAACGTTAGCAATAGGCCTATTTAACGAATAACGCTAGCGATGGGCCGGCCCTAGCCACCTGTACACCCCCGGTCCCGTAGTAATTGTAGTCTGCCTGTTTTTATTTTATAAAAGCTAGGCGTACGCAGTCAGACATCTGTATGTGATCCTAAATATTTTACAATGTAATATCAACTAAGGTGGATGAGTATGAAAAAGGTTGAAGAATTCAAGTTGCCAACTTAACCTATTCAAATTCAGACCTAGCCGTTAGGCCTACAAAAAATGTTACATTCTTTTGAGTTATGGATTCGAATCATCTATCATCGTTTGGCCATAATTTCTTTCACTTGAACCCGTTTCTGTGTGCTGACATTGAAGGATTGCTGTTGTTTACTGGTCTGCGGCCTCACGAACGCCATTAGTAATGTCAAAAAGTGTATTGTGCGATCTGAATCTGTTATTGTTAAGTCGGCAAAAATCCTTCAAGAGGACATGAACACCAACCGAGCGTAAAAAGTAAAAGTAAAAAATAATTTTAAAAAAACTAGTTAGCAATACAAGTGTTAGTAAGTTTAGCTTTGAAACAGTTGAGACTTAGTGCATGTACAATGTCTGACGGTAAAGCATTCCAATCCTTTAGTGTGTGAGGGAAGAAAGAGTGTTTATATACATTCTTTTTAGCATAGGGAACCTGGAAATTAAGGTCATGATTATTTCTTGTATTAGTTCTGACGGTGGGGATAAGTTCATCTTTATTGATGGCGACAAGATTGTTATTGATTTTATATAGCATATGTAGCCGGGTGTTGTATCTTCTTGTTTTAAGCAAGGGCCAATCTAATTCATAAAGCATGTTTTTTACACTAGATTTATAAGAGTAGTCTGCCATACAGAACCTGGCTGCTCTCCTTTGAATAGGGATATGACTAATAGCTACATTCTTGCAAGACTACATGCAAGTTAGAACTTAACTAACATTAACAAGAATTTAGGCTATAATTTGCTTCAAATTAGCTGCCCAAACCTACTTAATTCGCCTAGTGATTTGTTGTGTATACTGCTTGAATTTAAACAAAACTTGTGCAAAGAATTTATGGCTACTAGAAATGAAATAACCCATATTTGTGAAGGGAACATTATTTATGCCAAACAAGGTGAAGGCAAATAACTCACACACTAGCTCTATGATACATGCAATCATTGTTACAGTTGGGCTCGTTTTGTCAGGAAAAGCTATTAACTCTTATTATCATATTATAAGGTTCAACCCAATGAATTGGTAGTTTGCCATACCCATCTCAAACCTATTAACTTTGTGGTGTTGAAGGAAACACATTAAACAGTTAAATAATTCAATTGTGTGTAGGGTAAAGAAAGAATAATTTGTAAATAATACAGAAAATATACATCAATTAACTTAAATAACTGGTACAGGTTACATGAAATGGTGTGTAAATTCAGGTTTTAAAAAACAAATCAACATATTATTCTGCCATTAAGTTCTAAAAATCATTCCTTTAAATTTTCATGTACATTTATGATAGAGAAATTGGAACTTCCATTGTGGAGGTAACAAATTTACAAGCTTTGACATCACAATTTTGATTTTCTGCAATGATCACCTGTATAAATTCAACTTTAACAACTGGTAATCAACTTTACAAACATTCCTGACACTTTCCTCATGAGACATCTTGTGTGGATGAACGTACTGCCATAAGTCCTCCACTGTACTTGTCACTACAGCTTTAGCTGAAATCGGCAAACTTTGTGAAGTGATGTTGATGTAGGTATAGATATACCACAGTATGTATTTATTTCACAATATGAGTTTTTAAGAAACAGAAATCTTTCAATTCTGAGCTTCTTCCTGTGCAGTCTAACAACTATAAATCCCTATGATTGTAAAGTGTGGCCTATGTTAATTTGAGTTAAACCTGGTAAAAGACAGTGTGATATTTCATGTCTGTTTACAGCAAATAAAAGCCTGGTCTGCTGGTTTTCATGTTGAATTTTTCATTTGGGATTTGTCTTTTTTTGGTTAGGCAGACAAAATGTTATGTATAAAAACTTGAGTAAAGCCTAGCAAAAGACTGATTTTTTATGTCTGTTTACTGCAAATAAAATCCTGGTCTGTTGGTTTTCATGTTGAATTTCAACTTGGGGTTTGTGTATTTTTTTAGGTTAAGCAGGCAAAATTGTATGTATGAAAAGGGTACACTAAAATTACCATGTCATATCCTCATAACCTGATAATAATACATTCCACCACCAAGAAAAATCATTATATATGTGCCTGGAGTCAGAAAACATTTGGGCAGGGTATTATATACTACAAAATGATATACAGGTATTTAGCTAACCAGTATCTGGTACAAAATTAATTCACATTGCAAAAAATATTCATACTCTGTAGTACAGTCAATGATTTTTAACAATCATACAACATAAAAGCTGGAATACTATTGCACTGTAATAATTTGTTTATTGGATACCAAAGCAAAAACAAATGAGAGCAGAACTAAAGATTGCCTATCAATGAGAAGAGAAATTGCATGAAGCAAAATTCTCTCGAGTGGAGCTTTTTTATCTTCCCAACTTGAGAGCTTGAGAAACTTTTGAATCAAATTGAAAGCAGCTTTAATAGGTAATACACAGAATAAAAAATGCAGACTGCAATACAACATATAAGCCTATTCCAAAGAGTTTTATGATTATTTTTTTATTTAAACTTTATGAATTTTGGGTTTGTATTTGTTGGTAAATGATCTTGAACAGAAAAATGTGAATGAAACTGAAAACTTAATTGTTTATTAAAATTGAAATTAAAGTAATAAGTGAGCAATTTGATCTACTGTATCTCTACCTATCTAAACAAGTTGGCACTTTACTTACTTTTTCTTTGTTTTATACACACCTATCTGCCAGTTTGTTTAGACATTGTTTGATGGGTATTTTGTCGATAACCAACTATAAAACTAATTAGACCTAGGCCTATATTGGTCTCATGCCCACCCACCCTAGGTAACAATTGTAATGCTGCGTCTCAAGCATGGCCTTTTTATCATGACAGACATTTACAAGTCAATACCATGGTAATGTACATAGTCCTAACGTTATGCTACCAAATTGCAAGTGCATGGTTTCACACAATGTAGGCCTAAGTTACACTAACGTTACTGTAGCTTGGCAAGGCAACACAATGACCCAAGATTACCCCGGCAACGCTTTGTGAAAGCAATAAATCGTTACATACATGTCTGAATATAATATGATTTGATAAGCAACTTATTCTTGTTCCTAAATCAAAACTAAAATTATTGCCCATATTTGTCAGCGTTTACGTCGGTCAATTAAGGTTTAACTTAAAGTAACGGTGTACATACGACGTTAGCTAGCTTCAGACTGTTCGACAACATCTGGTACAATTAAAAAAAAAACATTATTTTAGGTTTGCCGAAATTTGTTAAAGACATCTACTAATTTTAATAATTTAATCCTTATCAGAAAGGTTGTTTGTGTAGTATTTTTCTTAAGATATACTTATCATTTAGGCCTAAGTTCGTGCGATACATGCCTGACTACAATCTAACGCTGCGCTAAAGTTTTGCGTTCTGCATGTACTGTAAAAAGAAAACGTTGTTTTTGTCTTCTTACTAGAAATGAAATGAACGTTAATCTTGGCTAGAAAGACAAATTATGATTAAAACTAATGTAAATATAATTAATTTTTATTTTTTAGGTTAAATTTGCAGTTTTCCTATTTTTCATTGACTCCAATTTTCAATGTATCGACATATCTACTGCCCTTAGTTGGAACCAATATTGGTGGAAGAGAACTAAAAAGTTTTACGCACTGAGGTATAGGAGTTTCGACTCTCGGCCTTCGGCCTATACGTAGTATAGGGCAAAAGTATAGGGCGAATGACGTCACGCTCTCTGACAACACAGTGTAGGCCTACTCTTGAAGTTGCAAAATGTTAGGAGTTACGGGGAAAAATAAAAGATATAATTGATTTCTCAACATTATTTTCCAAATTCTTAGTCTGGTCATGTCTTTTAAGGCTTCTAATATTAAGAACAATACTCATTAATACTGAAAGGCCGAAAACCTCTGTGATTTCTGTTCACAACAACTAACTTGTAACTGTTTTGTACACAAATCTACAAATCAACACCAACTGTACAGTAGGCTTACACATAATTTGCAGCTTGTACACTCAAATCATCAATGGGTTACGGCGAAGTCCATGAAATTTTAAAAAACTCACTTTAAATGAGGTTTAATTTTAATAAGATTAGATGGATTATTGAAATTCCACATCCAAATGGCAAAGCAACCCCCAGATTTGAAAGTCTAAGCCATCAAAGGGCCAAAATGAAAGTTTAAAAGAGCTTCAAAATGGCGTCTGGAGCTCATTTTATTATGCCGTAACATTGCGCAATACTGGCCTATGAATCATGGGGGTTGGTACTAGTTGGCATATTAGTTGGTAAATTAATTGGCATATTAGTTGGTATATTGCAATTCAAGTTTATTAGAATTTGGCTTTAATACTGTATCTTAATTTGGCTTTATTTTCGGACTAATTTGGCTCTTGTTTTAAGCAGGGGCCAATCTAATTTATGAAGCATGTTTTTTACACTAGATTTATAAGAGTAGTCTGCCATACAGAACCTGGCTGCTCTCCTTTAAATAGTTTATCCACATCGCACTGGTGATGGGGTCCCAGACTGCGGATGCGTACTCAAGTACTGGCTTGACTAGAGCTTTATAAGCAGTGGATTTAACGTCGGTGCGACAGTTTGAGAGGTTACGTTTTAAAAGGTCAAGTACAGAGTTAGCTTTCTTGGTTATGTATATGTTTATCCCATCTAAGTTCATTATCAATTTCAACACCTAGGTATGGGTGGGAGTTGACATGCTTTAGTGGCTGGTTGCATAAGGTATAAATAGGTGATTTAAAGCATTTCTTAGAAGAAATTGACAAGATGTAGCATTAAGAGGGGTTGAAATTCATTTGCCATTTGTTTTGCCATTGTTCAAGTTTGTTAAGATCATCTTGGAGGATTTGTTGGTCAGAGGGGTTATCAATTGTTCTGTACACAAGGCAGTCATCAGCAAACAGTCTAACTGTGCTGTTTATATTATCAGGGATGTCATTTACATATAAAAGGAAAAGTATTGGACCCAAAACAGTACCTTGTGGTACACCGGATGAAACCTGTTTAGAATGATTCCACCATCACAGACAACACGCTGGATGCGGTTCTTGAGGAATGATGCAAACCAGGACAGAAGATTTACATCAATTTCATAGGCGGAAAGTTTGGATAACAGGCGTTGGTGTGGGACTTTATCAAAGGCTTTTGAGAGGTCAAGAATAGCCATAGAGACGTTACTGTTTTGGTCAATTTGTTTAGAGATCATTTATTGTTAAGAGGAGTTGTGTTTCAGTCGATCTTTTTGCACGGAAGCCATGTTGTAAATCAGTTAAAATATTATGCTCATCAAGGAATTTCATCACATGTGAGTGGATTATATGCTCAAGGATTTTACTACAAACGCAGGTGAGGGAAATAGGTATATAATTAGCTGGGTTTTGTTTATCACCTTTTTTAAAAACGCTACATATGTTTGCTTCTTTCCACTTGTTAGGGATAGTACCATTAGCGACAGGGGTTGGAAGAGATCAGTTAGAATTTCATAGAGGTCATCAGCGTGTGTTTTTAGAAAGCATGATGGTGGTATTTGGTCAGGACCTGAGGCTTTGTTGGGGTCTAGGTTATGCACTTGCTTTTTGACACCTTCTGGGGTAATTATAAGTTGGTTTATTTTGCTGTTGGTGAGTGGCTTAGTTACAGGGATTTGGGAGGTGTTTTTTTCTGTGAAAACACTGAAAAACCGGTCATTTAGATTAGCTTTAGTTTTACTGTCACTGCAGAGTTTACCATTATTTAGTAGATCAGACACCCACAGAGTTACTTCTTAATCTTTTGATAAACCTTTGGGTTTTCGTTAAGTGAGTTTTTAAGTTTATCACAGATGAAGGTGTTTCTAGCTTTTTTAAGGTTTTACGGACAGCCTTCCTAAAGCTTTTTTAGGTAGTCCAGTCATTGGCTTGTTGATTAGTCTTAGCTTTTTTAAACAGTTTATGTTTCTTCCTGCAGAGACGGCGTTGGATACGGGTGAACCAGGGCAGATTTAGTTTAGTTGAGGTGAATTTGTGAGGCGTGTTTTTGTCAATAATCAGTTTATTTTCCTGTTCAAAAAAATTCCATTTTTCATCAACATCAATGGAGTTATTGAATTGAGTATAATATTGCAGCTTAAATTTGGTCAGGTCTTTTTTTATTCGTTTTATGTTAGCTTTTTTCTTTAAATAGATTTTACGTTTAGGCAACTTTTGACGAGGAGGGGAGATATTTAGGGTCAGTTCAACAATATCATGGTCACTTATACCGGGAATGACATAAGCTGAGGTAACAGTTGGTTAATTGTTAGTAAACACAAGATCAAGGATGTTGTTATTTTTGGTGGGTGACTGCACCATTTGTGTGAGATTGAATGAATTGGTCACTTCAAGAAGAATTCTGGCTGCTTCGGAGGAAGCGTTAGTTCCTGAAATAATGTTTTGACTCCAGTCAATGTCAGGTTGGTTGAAATCACCAGCAAGAATAACTTTGTTTTTGTGAGCATTTTTACCAAGCTTTTGGAGGGATTTTTTCAACTCAAGTAGGCTAGTGAGTGAGATCATTGTGACTGGGTCTGTAAAATGTTCCTATATACATGCTCTTTTCCTTAGGAAATTGGAATTTGGTCCAAATAATTTGAACTAATTTTTAGTGAGCTCAGTAAAAACCAGGTCATTTTTTATTGCCTGTAATACACCACCATAACCATTTGAATTTCTATCTTTGCGAACGACTGTATAATTGGCCGGGAAAATTTCAGCGCTGGTAATTTCGGAATTGAGCCAGGTTTCAGTGCCAATAATGACATCTGGGTCTTTTTCTTTGATAAGACTTTTTACGGAGGCCGTCTTGTTTCGAACACTCTGAAAGTTGATAACAAGAAGTTTTAGAACCTTCCTTTTTTCCCTTTTGGGATTTGGACATCGGGATGGTGGTTGGACCCCGAGTCAAGGCCAGAAGAACAATTTTGAAGTGGCTCATATGAGTTAGTACAATTGATGGAATTGTTAGTTGAGAAGATATATGAGAGAAGTTTATGAAGTCACAAGTGTCACATACCCAGGTACAGCCAGAATGCATGAGATCGCTGTATTTTGAGTCGTCAATGCTACAGCACTTAGTGTGGATCGATAGATCACAATTATCACACTACTGCTTTTTCGGATCTCCTCCATTGGAGTCCACACAGGCCACAAGGAGCCAAACATTCCGAACAAAACCAATCATCAGATGATGATGCAAGAGTATTGTAAGCTGCATTACTAATACCTGCACACTTACTATGAACCCACGAGTCACAATCATCACAACAAATACCTTTCTGGTTATTTTCCCAATTGGAACGATCTTAACATATTAATTCTTTGTTCAAGTTTTGTTTGGAAATAAAAGGTTGCTGATGTGTGGAAAATTTTCTACTAACTGTGGTGTAGCGGTTATCATACCTGTCTACAGACCACGAGGCCCTGGGTTCAAGCCTGGGTTGGGTAAACACGCCAGTGCACCACAACTGGTTATCAAAGGCTGTGGACATTGACTTGGTTGTCGATGTTATGTCTGTCCGTACGTCGTACCTGTGTTCTTGTCCGAGTTGTATTAAGCGTTTCGTGATAGCATTGTTACTATCATAACCGAATACGTCGGAGAATTTTCATTATGTGACTTACAGATTATTATTTATAAGGTAAATGTGACATGATGGAGGAAGGCGATAATTTTCTTTCCTTTAGCCTGCCCTTTCGTGTCGAAAGGAAAAATTTACACTCGAAATGTTCAACACTGTTGTGAATTTGCAATATTTATTTATTAACTGAAGCGATTCTCAAACGAAAGTGAATGCATACATGTCTTTTTAAAAGAATTTAAATACATTCTTATGAAAATTTCTTGTTACGATAGTACAAAAAATACAGGCATATTTTATGACAGTTTGGCCTAGAAAGTTCGTACAAAAGTCATAATCGGTACTTTCCCGCTGTGTACTAATGTTTCTGTCCAAGCCTGCATATTGCATATTCGCGAAAGCTGCTATTGAAAGTTCGAGGAATAGCGGGAATATTTACGAACTTCGCAAGTTTTGCAAACATGTCTTCCCATAAATATTATGTTCTTATGAAATTCTGAGGTGATGTACCATGTTCAAATACATATATATTTCTAATAAACAATATTTTTTTCTGATTTTTAGGGGATTTACATTATCTCTTATTATTCTTGCAAGTACCGATACTGACGGTACTCGGCGGTACATTGGTATTTTTTATTTGGTGGTATCGTACCGTACCGGCATCGTAAAGTACCGGTAATTTTCTTAGTACTGGTATACCGTGCAACGTTAGTCTTTGATTTTCTTTTTTTGTTGTGATGGTGGTGTTAGTTTAAGATTTTTATGGGGTGACTAACCCTTCTTAGATAATATATGACTGTGTACTGTAGCCATATGCATCGGCTGTACAGTATTGCAAGTAGGCCTAGTGTGTAGGGCATAACCATAGGTGTTCCTAGCGTCATGGCAACCTATATACTTAATACATATATATATATATATATATATATATATATATATATATATATATATATATATATATACATATATATATATATATATATATATGTATATATATAAATATATATATATATATATACATATATATATATATATATATACATGTACGTCACGTCATTTCATGTCACTTAGTCGCACATGTCACGTTTCACTGTCTTTGACAGACTGCATGATGCGATGATGCTGGTACATACGTACGTGCATCCATCAAAAGGAGGAGGGCTTTCCTAAAAGGGGCGGGTTTTCCAAAACGGAAATTCCCATTCTCGTGTGTCTAAGCTACGTAACTGTGTACAAGCTCAGTACGGTTTTGCCAAGTTGAAGGGAAAACTTTATCATTACAGTCAATGGGATATATTATTTCTTATGAATACTTGTGTCGCCTCAGCCAGTCAGCGAAAATTAATGGTACTCATATATGTTGGAAACTATTATCTACTACACATCATATTTGAAGAAAAATCAAATCTGTCCAGTATTTTTTGAAAAATGACAAAAAATATATTTTGTAATGTTATGTACAAATTTAATATTTTGTCCGATTTGTAGGCCTCCCTCCCCCTCATCACATGAGACAAATTTTCTTCTTATTTTGTCTATGTTCCTGGCGCCGCAAATTGAAATTTATTGGTGGTGGTAGTGGGGAGGGGGGGGGAGGGGTTGGCCCTGATAGCCTACTTTTTTTTAGGGGGGCTTGGCCCTGATAGCCTATTTTATTAGGACCTACTTCTCTGGCTGAAGGCTTGTGATTTTTATGTTGTAGATTCAGGTCCATATTTAAAGTATTTTGATCAAAAATGAAAAATATTTGGTCCACAATTACAAAAATTTGGGTCAAAAATAAAAATATTTGGTCCAAAATTAACAATAATTCAGTCTATACAATTAAAACATTGCCAACATCTGTTTTCTGTATGGTTTATTTTATATTTCACTTAATTATATTGATAGCTTTGCCAAAATTTGGGGGGCTACAGCATTTTTTAGGGGGACTAGTCCAAGTATTTCCCTTGTCGGTGGAGTTGATAGGGTGTTATGCCCCCTTCCCACCAAAATAGGTCCATAAAATTCCTAAAAAGATCAAATTATTTTCCCCGGTGTCCCCCTCCCCTCCCCCTTCAATTTTAATCCGAAAGGCTGGTTTTACTCCCCTGGAGTCTATGAGGCCAGGCACCCGCCATGCGCTTCCCAATAATTTGCAAAGAAGTATATTAAATTCATATATATAAGCTAAATAATGCCATATGACGTGAAAGCTAGAACTCGGGGGGCCCCTCCAGGGGTGGACTGGCCAGTTCATCCATTGTTCAATCAAGCGCCCCTGCTTTTGTGCTGCCTTCCAAATAGTGTCTAATATGCCTCATAAAGTGTGAAAAACCACCAGAAAATGGAGTGTCTAAGCGGAGCCTATTTGGAGGTCAGCCCCTCTAAAACTTACCATAGCCCCCACAAATTTTGTAAAGGCCATAAATATAATTAACTGAAATATCAAATAAACCATGGAATTAAGTTTTGACTAAAACTTTTAGTTTGCACCAAAAATCCTCTATTTTGGACAAACATTTTTAATTTTGGCACCAAAATATTCAATTTTAAACCCAAAAATCTTCACTTTTGGATCAGAAATCTTAAAACCTAAAAAAAAAATGTTCCATTATAGAACAAAACTTTCAAGTTTCGACCAAAATCTACAACAACCAAAAATGAATTTCAGCCAATCCACAATCATTTCAAAGCAATACAATTTTCTAAGCCTTTCAAGCTAATAAAGAAATTTTTGTGAATTCTTCTTGAACTTTCGGATAATCTCCTTGAATTTTCAGGATATTTATATAAATTTTCTTCATTTTCAGAGATTTTTCTTCAACTTTCGTAAAATGTTCATGAATCTTAAAGAAATATTTGTCAATTTTCGGAAAATCTCCTTTGAGAAATTTTCAACTGTTACCAAACTCCAATTTTATGCATTTTTCTTCAATTTGATGTTAATAAATTGTCATGCGGAAATATAAGCATTATCTGGATTGGGGTGGGGGAAAGGGGGGGGGGGGGGGTGGGTGTCCCTAGCTTTCTACACCTATGTCCTCCCTAATCTGAAATCGCCCATGCATAAAAAAAACATTTGGGAGGGGGGGGGGGGCGGGAAGTTAAGCCCCCTCAAAAACGAAAACCTAGACATGCCTCTGTTCTGCTGCAGGAGCGGCCCACCGGAGTTTCAGACTCTCCATCCGTTCAGTCTGTCTTGGCGCCCATTTGGAGCACCTCGACTGATGGAAGTTTAACCTCCTGGACCCCTGCAATAATTAAAGGTCTCCTATGGTCCTGCATGTGGATCCATGCTATCTATCTACATTTTTAAAAAGCATTCGATAAGGTTAGGCAGGTTCATGATGGAACAACAAGAAAATGTAAGGAGGGAAAGTGTGTCAGTTGGATAAATTCTTGGTTAGTTAAGACACAAAGACTTGCTGTTAATGGTGAAGTTTCTCCATGAAAGAAAGTTACTACTTGGTGTTGTTCCTCAGGGTTTTAAACTGAGTCAGTTTTTTTGTCTTTCATAAATGATATTGATGTTTCACTTGGCTCCAGGATTTGTAAATTGTTTTTTGGTCCCAAACGTTGCAGGCAGTGCCTCCTACTAAGAGGGAGGGAGGGGGGGGGGGGGACTGGGGATCAAAGGTGGAAATTCTAATTTGGTAGAGCTCAGCCCCTCCAGCTCAGCCCCTCCAATAATCTAAGATCTCCTACAATCCTGCATGTGTGTCAAGGGGGAGGGGGGGGGGGGGAATTTCATTTTTTTCCTGGGCCTTGCGACCCTCTCGGCAGTCACTCTAATGGCAGATGTCATTCAATGTTGATAAATCAGTGTTAAGTTATATATTTTAGTCAGAGATTTGGGTTTTGATTACTGCATAAATGGTTAAAATCTCGGTTTTGTTGATGAAGAAAGAGATCTCAGGCTTGGTATTGTCATTACTATAGGAATCTGAAGCCGTTTAAACTGCGTGCTTTACCAGCAGCAGGGGCAAATAAAATGCTTGGTAAGATTATAAGAAGTTTTTGTTTTCCTAATAAAGAGGCTGTTCTTCAGTTCTTAAATACTTTGTATAAGCAATTAGTCAGGCCTCACCTTCAATACAGGAGCAAGACCCCCCCAAAATAAATGGAAAATTGCTGGTAAGTAGCTGCTAATCGAGCAATTTCCTTCCTTGGGAAATTTGCTTCAATATAGAAACATTTTTCTTAATTTCAAAAATTTTCTTCAATTTTCGGGAAATTTCCTTTATTTCCTGGCAATTTTCTTACCTTTTCTGGAAATTTTGTTCATTTTCGGAAAATTGCCTTTCCTTTTCGGGCAGTTATTTCAATTTTCGGGAAATTTTCTTTAACTATCGGGATATTTTACTCAATTCAGGAATTTTTTCCTTGCCAATTTTCTTCATTTATGAGTATTCTCATTCAATTTCAGTTAATTTGGCCATTTTTCGGAGAATTTGGCCAATTTTTGGGAAATATTCAATTTCGGGGAAATTTTACCAAAATTCCCAATAATTTCTCAATTTTACCTCCCAACGGGGCAGCAGAAACCATGCAACCACGAAAGTGAAATCTTCTCAGGGGCAACTTTCCCCCACCCCCTTCCCTGCCCCAGCTCCTTCTAGAGTATGCTATTCAGGCTTTTAGTCTCTTTTATAAGATCGACAAGTTCATTTTGGAGCAGGTCAGGGAAGAGCCACTAGACCGAGTTGATAAGTGTATGTGGCGATATGAATATGGTGTTTAAATTCCTATCTGGTAGTGATGCTTTGACTTACTGTAATTTCTTGCATGTTTCAGCTAATCCTCATGTGACACGTGGTAACAGTTTGCAGTTCACCAAAAAATTCCTCACGGATTGATATTCGGCGTTTTAGCTTTTAGCAAAGAGTTGTTAATAAATGAGTGGAATAGTTTTCCTGGGTGGGTAGTTAGCTCCAATTCTGTTCACAATTTTAAAGTCAACGTTGATACATTCTTTACTAAATCTGGGCCCGCCTTTGATATTGTATATTTTTCTTTTGAGGTGGTATTAGTTTGGGCTTTTTATGAGGTAACTAACCCTTCTTAGCCCGCCATCTTCTTAGGTTATGTTACAAGGCATGTTCCCTCCCAAATATTTGCTCCCCACGTCCCCCAAAATGAAAAACCGGGATTAAAAATTACCATCGACTGACAGATGTATGACCTCGATTACAAACATTTCATGTCCCTTTTTCCGATACATACATAGGCCTATCTAATTTTATATAGACTTATACAAATAGAAAAACTCAGCGTGGTCAATGTTTTAGTGCATCTGTTTGGTATGCTTTCATTTGAAATGTAACATAAGTTTCACTATTTTATTGCATAAAACATACAGATTGTAGGAGCACCGTGGGTTTGTAGGGGCATAGACCCTCAGAAATCTAATTTGTTCTGCATATGCATTCAGTCGTAGGCAGTGGCATAAGTAAAGCTTGGATTAAAAACTCTGGGAGTAGGCTGCACTGGCCCAATATTTCAAGTTAAACCAGGGCTATGATTTTCATCCAGAAAGTGTGTGTGTGGGAGAGAGGGTAGCCTTTTTTCAAAAAGTGGGGGACAAGAGGCAAATTTTCTTTAAAATGTAGTGATTTTTGAAATTTCTACTGAATAGTGGGGGTGGGACATAAAAAGTAATGAGGTGTGGAACAGTTTGCCAAATTACGTTGTTTTGTCTAAAGACACAAATCATTTAAAGCTGCTGATCTGGATAGGCACTGGACTTACAAAGAAATGACATATACAATCATTAGGCAATTTTCAGTATCTTGCTGAACACCGGAACTACAAGTAACAAGAGATGTGGAGAGATGTTGCAATCCAACCATTCGCTACTTTTACCAAATGCAGAATTGAGAGGAGACCAACCGCTGGGCTTGATGTCAGTGCATCAATTTGCATTTTGGGGACAAAACCATGGGTTAAATCATTGTTAGACTTGAATGTGGAACTTCCAGCATCTCAGTCTTATGTTCAACCATAAGTTGCTCGTAAACTAACTTAATAACCATAAACAGATAACAAAATACTCATTGTTTTACTAAAGGATATCACAAAATTTTCTTTTGGTTTGATAGAGTAATACAAATATTACTTTTAGTATTTAGAAAATTGAATTTTAGTGAACAAATAACATTCACTCTTGTGCAAATTCAAATAATTCAATTTCTTTTCTATGTTCTTCAAAAAACTTGACGTACCGACAGCACTCCCATATAATGGCATTTTTTGTTAGGATAAGGGAGCTGGCGACTGGAAATGAGGGCATAATTAAATCGAGTCTCATAATAAATCGTATACCTTCCTCCTTACACCCAGTGGTACCCACTGACTTTTGGGATTTTGTTCAATGGTGAGTAATGGTGAACATTTCTGGATAAAACAGTCTATACGATGCAACCTATATTGGTTAAAATTTACATAAATTGGCAAAAACTTACCAGCCGCCAGCTCCTAATCACACCAGTTTGAATAGAACAAAAGAAAAATGTCTAACATTAAAATGATTGAACCATTCCTTTATTACCCTCATACCTCTACCAAAACCAGGAAGATATTCAGAAAAGCTTTTAGAAGCCTATTATACGGAATAATCGTATTTCAGAAGTAAATATTTCTCCATTTTTACCACATTTTCAACATAAAGTCATGATGACTTTAGCCAGTAGCCTTTTTTTTTAGATGGAACTCTTTTCCTCAACATAGATCAATGACTTTAAGAATCACTGCATGTCTACATGGATTCCATATCCAAGTCAAGTTGTTGAGAAAACTTCTTCATTTTTTAATCACATTCCTGATTTTATGTTTGGAAATAGCAATGATTTACTATCAAGCATACCAAGCTTGTTTCATAATTATTAAAGTGCAAAAGGCGCAAGTCTTCAGTTTGTTTCAAGTAAAGTGATATTATGAAAATATTCCCTAGAAAAGAATACTATTTATATAAATCAATACAAACGGTCACTGCAAATGGTGCGTAGTGCAGTCTTATGTATTTAGGGAACTCAATTAAAAAAAACCCCACAAAATCAGAAGGTATAAGATGAAAAGATAGCAACATTGCACAAACAAAACCAATATAGAGCTACAAAAAGATAGCAATATGGCACAAACAAAACCAATCTAGAGCTAGGAAAAAATAGCAACATGGCATAAACAAAACCAATCTAGAGCTAGGAAAAGATAGCAGCATGGCACAAACAAAACCAATAAAGAGCTGGGGAAAGATTGCAACATGGCACAAACAAAACCAATAAAGAGCTGGGGAAAGATTGCAACATGGCACAAACAAAACCAATCTAGAGCTAGGAAAAGATAGCAGCATGGCACAAACAAAACCAATAAAGAGCTGGGGAAAGATTGCAACATGGCACAAACAAAACCAATAAAGAGCTGGGGAAAGATTGCAACATGGCACAAACAAAACCAATGTAGAGCTAGGAAAAGATAGCAGCATGGCACAAACAAAACCAATAAAGAGCTAAGAAAAGATAGCAACATGGCACAAACAAAACCAATATAGAGCTACGAAAAGATAGCAACATGGCACATTCAAAACCAATAAAGAGCTAGGAAAAGATAGCAATATGGCACAAACAAAACCAATCTAGAGCTAGGAAAAGATAGCAGCATGGCACAAACAAAACCAATATAGAGCTACAAAAAGATAGCAATATGGCACAAACAAAACCAATAAAGAGCTAGGAAAAGATAGCAACATGGCACAAACAAAACCAATCTAGCTAGAGCTAGAGAAAAGATAGCAGCATGGCACAAACAAAACCAATATAGAGCTACAAAAAGATAGCAATATGGCACAAACAAAACCAATAAAGAGCTAGGAAAAGATAGCAACATGGCACAAACAAAACCAATCTAGAGCTAGGGAAAAGATAGCAACATGGCACAAACAAAACCAATATAGAGCTAGGAAAAGATAGCAACATGGCACAAACAAAACCAATCTAGAGCTAGGAAAAGATAGCAGCATGGCACAAACAAAACCAATCTAGAGCTAGGAAAAGATAGCAACATGGCACAAACAAAACCAATCTAGAGCTAGGAAAAGATAGCAGCATGGCACAAACAAAACCAATATAGAGCTACAAAAAGATAGCAATATGGCACAAACAAAACCAATAAAGAGCTAGGAAAAGATAGCAGCATGGCACAAACAAAACCAATCTAGAGCTAGGGAAAAGATAGCAGCATGGCACAAACAAAACCAATCTAGAGCTAGGAAAAGATAGCAGCATGGCACAAACAAAACCAATCTAGAGCTAGGAAAAGATAGCAACATGGCACAAACAAAACCAATCTAGAGCTAGGAAAAGATAGCAACATGGCACAAACAAAACCAATCTAGAGCTAGGAAAAGATAGCAGCATGGCACAAACAAAACCAATCTAGAGCTAGGAAAAGATAGCAGCATGGCACAAACAAAACCAATCTAGAGCTAGGAAAAGATAGCAATATGGCACAAACAAAACCAATAAAGAGCTAGGAAAAGATAGCAACATGGCACAAACAAAACCAATCTAGAGCTAGGAAAAGATAACAAAACCAATCTAGAGGTAGGAAAAGAATAAATCTTTTTTTTTTTACTTTTGTACAACCCTGTTTCGTGTAAGCAAAGACGGAGATTTTGTGTTGCAAATCTAGGAAAAGATAGCAACATGGCACAAACAAAACCAATCTAGAGCAAAATTTAAGCAAAGACGGAGATTTTGTGGAATCCTGAATATTTTTCCTCAACGCTTACAAGTCAAATTTTAATGAGCTTACCAATTGTGTGACCGATATTCAACATTTAAATGTAATGAGACATCTACACTGTGAATTTTACAAGCATCCTAAAGTATGACCAGGTTCCAATAGCATACCTGAATACAAAATCAAGTCCTTTTACCTTTACTTACCCATGCCTAAATAAAATAATAAAATGCCACTTCTTTCACAAATGTGATCAGAAATAAAGGTCAAGTTTTCAAACACAAAAGTGGCTGTCTTCATGTGTCATGCCATCAACCTCACAAATATGTATATACTAGATACTTGTGGATCCTTCATAAGTTCCTGTGATTTTTATGACAACTGAAGAAATACATATGTCAAAGCTGAACTCCCAAGAAACATTTCATGCATTTCTTTGAAAATTAATAATCTATTTCTAAATTGGAAAACAGTTCGTTTAATTATTGAAATGGGGTATCTTTACAAAAACAAACTTTGTCATGGCATGCACCTTATATCCTTAATAAGAGCAATATGAAAATTAGCAGTACATTGCAAAGAATTGTTTTGAAAATGTAACTATGGTTTCACTGTATACTGCACTGCTCAATGTTTGACAACTGGTGATATCCTTAAAATATGAAAATTTTTAAATGGGAAAAAATGAATATGTTTTACACCAATGTTTTTTTCTGTTTTGATATAAATGTAAATGGGTATATCATTTAATAGATGAACCGAACCCCCTTGCCTTTTCACCAAACATTACCTACACCTTGCAGTAGTAGATGCTATTGAAGCCTCTTCTAAGATAATGGAAATCAAAACACACAATTTTGATTATGTTGTTTTCAAACTTTTTTTAATGAAACATGACAAAGAATCTTTGAAAAACAGTCTATCATTCTAAAACAGATAGGAGTGCCACTTGACTGGCCAGTTACTATATCAGCACTCTTAATGATGCCAAATGCACATCAGTCTATTATGACATGTCAAAATGTACAAAGTGAGGTAGTTGCTGAAAAATGAAGGCAAATATTACAACTATTGAATTCCCTGTCGCAAAAGCTAGTATGTTTCATGATTAACATGTTATATATGGGCACACATATTGGTCACAATTAAGTAAGCTACACAGTTACTAACGGATAGCCTAAAGGACCTTTACATTATGACTGAAAAGTTTGAATTTTCACTTTTACAGTAATCTATCATCTCTTTTAAACAGCTTTTATTTTCAAAATGGATTTCTATTGTCAAAATTGACTGAAGTAAAGCCTTCCCATTACCATTATACTCCTTTTTTGGTACTTAATACACTCTGTACCAGAATAGCAAACAACAATTTAGCTAGCTATTCTGGTACAGAGTTCTTTAAGTACCCAAAAAGGAGTATCATGGCGATGTGAAGGCTTAATTCCAGTCCATTTTTACAATAGAAATCCATTTTGAAAATAGAAGTTGTTTTTACAGTAATATATCATCTCTTCAACTTCAAGGTTAACTAATAACACCTAAAAAAGTCAATTCAATTAAGCACCAGAAGTTCCTTTGGCTCAAAACTGGAAGTCCATTGTATTCTATACACATAAATAATTATTGGGAATTACTATGAAAATCATTCCTAGGCATAAACTTAACACTTTCAATGAATTACCACAAGAATAACAACTATATGAACAGGAAAATTATATGTTTCTTTGTACCCTTGTTAACACTTATTTTACATCATATGACAAAACTTTTCAAATAGAAGTATTCCTTCTTTGTTTACATCAGCCTAAACAAGTAACGAAGATAAACATCTTCACTCTTACATAAACTCCCAAATCGTTCAAAACGCTGTGGCACATCTAGTGATGGGAGCCAGGAAAATAGACCACACACAACCAATTCTAGGAACCTTGTACTGACTTCCCCCACAAGAATGCATCTGGTTAACATCCTGCTTCTCAGCTTCCGGTCAATTCATGGCTTATCCCTGGTTCATCTCTCAGATCCTATTTCATATTACCGTCCAGGCTTATGTTTTCTTCCTTCCTCATCTCTTAATCTCAGAATACCTTCAACAAACTCCTAACTAGAGAAACTCCCAATTAAAATCAATTGAATCAAAAAATTAATCTCAATCAGATCTTTTAAACAACAGTTAAAGACTATTTCTTCAATTTATGTTTTGAGAAGTAAGTTTGCTTAGTTTGATTGTTTTACGACTCTTGTCTCGTCATCTCCATTTATAATACATTTACATACACCGTCAGCAAATAAGCCTTCCTGCATTTTGGCACTTGACAACAGAGAATATCAATGTCTTTCAAGTGACGTGACATGACCATAAAAATTAAACTTCACAATTTCACAGAAAATTATGAAAAACATTACAAATACAAAAACCTGTCAATAATATCCTATTCTTTACAAAATCTCTCCAAATACCTTTATGAAAAAAAAGTAGAAAATTCAAAATAAATAGTTTCCGAACTGAAAAGAAAACAATTCATTCATAAAAATAAAGTTGTCGTTATAAGATGATATTACACTTTGTTCATACTGATCTTCCCCCATTTGATGCATGGAAGATTCCTTTTCTTTCGCACAATTGCCTGAAAGAGCAGAATTTGATGACGTTATCACATAGCCAGTCTTAGGTTCCACGTTAATATTTGCCGAGGACCATGGCAAGGAGGGCCATCCTGACATACATTCCATTCTCAGCCTGTCTGAAATATGCAGCCCTTGGGTCCGCGTCAACTTCCACACTGTAAGGAAAAGAAGAACAGCATGTGGCTTACGAAATAGCAAAATGCATTTCAAAGGAACCAAATTACAACTGAAAATTTGATGTCCTTACTCCACATTTATCTTGGACATAAAACTAAAGACAATTGTACACCAAACCTGAAGTTGCTGCCTGTTTAAACTTGAAACAAACAACAGGACCCCTTGTTCAGATGAGGCATATGGCCTTTCAGACAATAAGTAAAATTTGATTTACAGGGAATTTTAACACCCAATAAAGCAATATTTGCAACACCCCAGATCTTGCCCACTATGGCTTAACCCTTACTCTACCACACCATGCAGCAAAAATATCACCATTTTCAAACTTTTTTTTTCTCACATTAAATCGGGACCTTACCATTATCCTATAGGGGTGTAAATAATTTCATTGCAAAAATTTTGGAAAGACTTTTATGATTAATTGAAGAACGTGCCTCCCGTATCTTGTTTTAAAGTGAAGCTGAGGTTAAGGAAGAGTCAGAAAGCTTATCGACAGTGATGGAGAACTTTTAGTACCTGGACCCAACCCAGAAGAGGCCCAGGGAATATTAGAACCAGCTGAAATAGATAAAGTGCTTTTTTCAAATTTCTGAAATCGTCAGTGCAATTTTTAAAACTTCATGCTTTCTAACGTTAGGAATAGTGTAGTGTACATCTTTTGCAAAATAAAACTCTTATAATTTAGCTAGGATTATTTACATTTAAAAATCATAAACAAGTAAATGGGTCACTAACATCCAACGTGATAAACATGAATTGTCCTTTTTATAGTTTTTATGGATGAAACTTTAGACCAACCCCTAATTCGGTAGTGCAACAGTACCCATATACCTATTTTGCAAAATCCCAATTCCATGTAGTGAGGTTGTGGCGCAGTGGAGTAGGATTACAATTTTAAGGGAAAAGAGTCCCATGTTGGAGGAAAGAGACCCATGTTGAGGGCAAGAGATCTATAGTGAGGGCCAAGCAGCCCCATTTAAGGGAGCAATCCTTTATTTTGAAGCAACTTGGATCCTGGAAGGGGGCCATATTTTGGGGGAATGGCATTACTCCTGGTCCCCCTGCCAATATAAACAAAAAGAAGCCAGAAACCCCACCCCAACACCCCTCCTGTATTTCCTTGGAAACAGTTGAAATTGTATTTCTTATATAAATATTTTCCTGTATTTAGACAAATTTGTTGACATTTCATATGTGGTACCAACTGTCACAGTGAAGGATACCAAGTTTGGCAACGTCAACATGATTACTGATGATCTGAACCATTTTTAAGTACCTTTTCACCGAGAATTCCAAATGGAATCTACAGAAGTAAGAGACATTCAGCATAACCTGAATAAATAAAAGTACTTTCAATGCTTCCAATGGATGAAATTGGGTCATAAACTGAAAATTTCGAGTCTGCTAATGATAAATGAGCTAATTTGCATATCATTTGCATAATATTTTAAATTAAAATAATGGTGTAAATATTTCCTTTTCATATTATATTAGTTTTGTGCATCATAGAAAGGAACAATGCATGTTTATGGGAAAGTATAGTGCTAAATCCTATCAGATAGATCATTGGCAAAATCAGAGGTCAATTTTAAAAAATTTAAAATTGACGTATGAATTTTGTCCTCGCTCCAAAAAAATCAAGAGTAGTATCAAATGAAAGGTCCTTCTTTTAACAATTCATCAATTCTATTTAGTATTTTTTTTATAATTAGCCACAAGAGAGCAGAATATCACAAAGAGCAGTTTTAGGACTTCTAATAATCTGAATAAATGATCCATTTGCATAAATTTGTATAATTGACCAAAAAATTATGCACACCAACGTAAAGTCTAAAGTCTTAGCTTCCATATAACATAAACTTGTTACAGTAGAATATGAAAACAAATTTGGAAAAAGCCTCCTTTCCAAAAAATTCCTTAAAATAACAATGTAATCTCAAACGCTCTGGAAGATTAAGGGTTAAACAAAACTTTAATCATGTGTAAGTAAAAATGTCTGTATCTTATTTATGTCTGACTTTCTATCAAATCACTGGCTACGTTACATTCTGTCTGCAATGGCCTTAACTTGTATGGATACTCTTCTTCTCTCTTTTACCCTATTGTACCTTAAACTATCTTTTGAGTGATATTTCAATAAATAGCTGCTGCTATAATTTGCAAAACTTTCCAACAATGATTTTTCTTGTTTGAAATGTTAACCCAACTTTCTGGTGTGTCGAATGGCAGTCATTGTTTTGGTATCTCCTACGAGACTCACACAATACCTCTTGACTCCTTGCACTCATACACCTTCAACATGCTAATAACGCAATAGAAAGGAAGAACAATAAAAGTACCAGCTGTTTTCTTAATGTGCAAAAGACTAGTAAAGAGGAATAGTAAGAAAGGTTTGGTTTGTTGAAGTTTTACGGCACCATGACAGTCAGAGTCAAATGTACCAAGAGGGTGTTAATACATAATTGTGTAAGAGTAAGGATAGTGAGGAGATGGAAGGATGTAAGGGAGATTTACCACGCTAAGCATAGCGGGGATATCGACAAGAGTTGTACTTACCTTCCATGGTATAAATATGCAATCTGGTCACATGACCTGATTCTAACGCACTTCTAACCGACCTTAAAAACGTAGTTACCAGCTCAGCCCTGACCTCCATATTACCTCTACTAACCCTCACTTAACATTCCACTAAGGCCTGAACGAGAGGGGAGGCAGGCCGGGATGCATGGAAGGTAAGTATAACTCTCGTAAATATTCCTGCTACGCTTAGCAGGGTAAATTTACTTCTATTTATACCTTACCTTCCATGCTACAAATATGCAATCAGATTGCAACCTAGGATAGGAAGGAAGAGAGTTAAGGTCGCAGCACAATTTTCTAAAGGCTGGTCCTAAAATTTGCACGAGTCTTATCCTGCTTAAAGGACGAAACTCCTTCTCCTCTTAAGGACGAAAGACCTCTGATTAGGAACTATTAAAAATAGTAACCCTCTGCAATTTATAACAAGAGAACAAGAGGTATTATGGAGGTCAGGGCTGGGCTGGTAACTATGTTTTTAAGGTCGGTTAGAAGTGCGCTAGAATCAGGTCATGTGACCAGATTGCATATTTATAGCATGGAAGGTAAGGTATAACTAGAAGTAAATAAAGGGGAAAGCTGAATGTGGGAGAAAAAGTTAGGTGAAAAGAAAGGGGTGTGTAAGGTAAGGTGTAGAAGGGGAGGAGATTATATGTGGTGGAAGAGGTTGTTGTTGGGGATAAAGTTGATGACGTTTGAAAAAGAATTGTAGATATATTTCTCCTGCCGCTTGAGTAGCCTACCTTCCTTAAAGGATAGCAGGTAAGATATAATATTACAAGGAGCTGGCAGCTGAAAAGTTTGGGCATATTATTTTTGAGTCTCAAGAATATTTTACACACTTTTTGTGCACGTGATGGTACTGAAAACCTTGGATATTTACATTCAAATTATTGATATTTCTTATGAAGAGCTAAGTACTGTTTTAATGATACAGGTATCAACAATTAAACCTGTCTTATTTCAAAATGCCCTTGATTTAGCAAAGAAAACGCCCTCACTCTCCGACCAATGAGAAACCTGTTCACATTATTATGTAATGAAAATAAGAGGGAATTTTACGTGATTTCGTTGACCCGTGGTAGTGGATGCATGATGATCATCTTGTTCTTGGCTTTGGTCATGATGTGTGGAGTCAAAATAAACTGGTTCATGCACTGCATGTGAAATAAAAACAATATTCAAGTAAAATTCTTAACATTTTTCTTTTTCAAATTTACACTATTTTCTTTAGGGCAAACAAAAAAGCTTTACACCTAATACATTTCTGTCCTTTAAAAAGTAAATAAAATATTACTTTTAGTATTTTGACTTTTAAATGCTGGGGAAAAACTAATCTACAACAGCATATCTTTATTTCAAAACTGAAGCACTTCAAGTTTAAGATCATAAGATTTATATGGCACATTATCTAAAATGAGTTTTTCTAATGCGCCTAACATAATTATAAACATTATTCTTTTACATTTTTTTTCATTACATTTGGAAAAAGAAAAAAAATATTTCACCCAGACTGCAGGAAAATGGTACTTACGTTATTGTAACTTTTTATTTTATTTTGACATTTTTCCATGGTTGACATACAAGCATTCATTTCACACAAAGCACAATTTTTTTTTTCTGTCCTAAGGAAATGCCCAACCCACCTGGTCATACTCTTCCTGGCTGTCAAATCGCTCCTTTTGGATCCGTGTCATGTACAGCACATCTGTGTCTGGGATGCTATCCTCGATGCTGCTGTACTCCTCCTGTGTAACAAAGTATATGTAAAAAGTTCAAACTGCATCTTATTGCGATTAGTTCTTGAACATTCTTAGCACAATTAGCAAATTAATATCAATGAAATATTTTGTCAGACCTTCAACAGATATTTATAGATAGTTGTGTATTGAAGTTCATAAGAGAAGCTAACAAGTGGTGTCTAGATGGCTACCCATAATTAGTGATTTTTGTACCATTAGCTTTTTGTGAATTCCATGCTCACATATTATTCATTTTTTGCTTTTGCAGCTGAATCACCCACCAAATTATTGTCCTTTCTTGCACATATAAAAGCCTTACAAATTAACTATGAACAACTTGGTGTATCTTACCTGAGGAATCCCTCTCTCGCTGACATAATTTACTATATTGGTTGGCATTTTGAGGCTTGGTGGAGAAACATAACGCAGATTCACTCGGTACAAAGTTAGTAATCTTGCAAGCGAGTGGACTGTGCGACCATGTTTCAAATCTCCTACCATTGTGACCTGTTCAAAGAATTGAAGAGATATTTACGTTAGACATTTTTGTCTTAATTACTGTACTGTTTTTTTTAAGCTTACTCTACCACGCAGCAATATTATCACCTTTTCGGGTGCTTTATCTTTGACTCCACCTCCCGAGCGCATTTTCAAAAAAGTGCTGGTAGAGTAAGGGTTAATCAACTTGTGACAAATGCGCCAACTCGAAACTACATGCAGCATGATCCTGGTGGGCAGCCCAGCGCGACACTGAAGCGGAACAGGTCCGACTCTGCTGCTTCGAAGACGGAGGACCCTTCAAAAATCAGCCCTTTACCAACCCTTACTCTACCACATGGCAATATTATCGCCCCTTTGGGTGCCGCATCTTTGGCTTCGCCTCCCGAGTGCAATTTCAAAAAAGTGCTGGTAGAGTAAGGGTTAATCAACCCACAACAAATGCGCCAACTCAAAAATATATGCAGCATGATCCCGGTGGGCGGCCCAGCGCGACACTGAAGCGGAACAGGTCCGACTCTGCTGCTTCGAAGACGGAGGACCCTTCAAAAATCAGTCCTTGATTAACCCTTACTCTACCATGCGGCGATATCATCGCCGTTTTGGGTGTCCATCTGTGGCTCCGCCTCCTAAGTGCATTTTCAAAAAATTGCTGGTAGAGTAAGGGTTTAATACACTCCAAAATACATAGAACAATTTTTCATGTTTTTATTTTAATCTATAATAGTCATACCTACCGTTCACTGTAAACAGTGATCAGGTTTTGCTCTGATCGGGTTTTGCTCTGATCGGGTTTTGCTCTGATCGGGTTTTGCTCTGATCGGGTTTTGCTCTGATCGGGTTTTGCTCTGATCGGGTTTTGCTCTTATCGAGTTTTGCTCTGATCGGGTTTTGCTCTGATCGGGTTTTGCTCTGATCGGGTTTTGCTCTGATCGGGTTTTGCTCTGATCAGGTTTGGGTTTTTGCTATGAATCGAGTTTTGATCTAATCGGGTCTTAATTTAATCAGGTCGTGATTTAATCGGGTTTAATCTAATCGGGTTTTGATCTAATCAGGTTTTGTTCTAATCGAGTTTTGATCTAATTGAAATTTGATCCAATTAGGTTTAAATCTCCAGTAAGTGTGTAATCATTCGTACTTCAAAATAAGTTATTGTGTACAGAACACTTATTAAATTCACTGAAGGAGAAATGAATAATGCATTCCTATACAATTTTCAGTAAAGGATCAGTAGTCAAACATTGTCATCCTATATAATTATGTAAATTCATCTTAAACACATTGTGAAGAAAGAGTTCAAAAATCTTATTCTGTTAAGGAGATATTCAAGTTTTAAGTTCGGTTTCATTTATTACTTTCTTTTAATGTGGCATTGAATGTAAAATGAATAATGCCCATACCAAATTAACCATGATCTGGTAGCATTTGTAATACTTACAGTAACATCATTGACAGTACCAATCTCCTGCCTGATGGTGAATACGTCAAGAAGTGCTTGGGTGGGGTGCTCCCCTATACCATCACCGGCATTGATTACAGGTTTTTTGGATGACTTCGCTGCTGCTTGTACCGACCCTGGATGAGGGTGTCTAAGAATGATGACATCACAGTACCCAGCCATCATTTGAACAGTATCTACAAAAGGAGAGAATTAGCATGCATTTATTGTATTCATTGAGCCATGTAGTATTTGTTGAAGCATCTTACCTACTAAAGCTAACATTTTTTTAAATTTTTTAATCATTATCATTATTCCTAAAACTCTTGAAAAATGAAGAAGCTATCAAATTTAACTGCATCTTTGAGCATCATCATTCTAATCAAGAGCTTTGTATTCTAATACATCAACGATACACAGAATTCTATTTGAGCTTGTAAGTCCAAAATGTTGGGTATTGGTAATGATTATAGCGATCGTCAGTATGATCATAATGATCATCAGTAGAACAAAATAGGGTTTTTCTTTTTCCAAACAGGAATTTTGTAAAATATTTTTTCACTTAAGAATTTATTTAGTATTAGATGCTAAAACAATAACTCATTTTTGTTACAAAGACACATCTCTTTGATAAGAACTTACATTGTATTCTAACAATAAAAGTTTGTTTGAAAACAATAACTTTTTTGTTGTTTAACAAACCTGAAAGACTTTCCCCCTTTTTATGCGATGAAGTTACCTCGTTGAATTGGATAACACTGCCTCCTAAACGTTGCATTGCAGCAGTAAATGAGCATGACGTCCGTGTGCTGGCCTCATAAAACATGCTTGCCATTACTTTCCCCTGAATGGGGAAAAAATATTTAAGTTAAGTATTGATCACATAATCCATGCCAATTCATTTAATATCAATCCAAAGGACAATTTTTCTTATATTGTGCTGAAATATCAAAAAGATAAAATGCATTGAATATAATGAGAATTGTATCTCAAGAAGAGGAACTTCGATCAAAAATCATCCAATAAATTAAATAATGTGATAAAAGATAAACACACTGTTTTTTTTTATCATAAAATCAATAAGCAGGTAAACTTTCAAATAGGAAAATAGAATAGAACTTTTGCCCTAAAACAAACTATTTTTCCACTACCTACCTACCACTAAAAGATTGATTGAAAATAAAATTGGAAACCCCACTTAATTTAATCACCCCATTTATTCATTCATAAAATCAATAAGCAGGTAAACTTTCAAATAGAAAAATAGAATAGAACTGTTGCCCTAAAACAAACTATTTTTCCACTACCTACCTGCCAATCAAAGATTTGGGGAAAATAAAATTGGAAACCACACTTACTTTAATCACCCCACTTAATTGAATCACCCCACTTAATTGAATCACCCCACTTAATTGAATCACCCCACTTAATTGAATCACCCCACTTAATTTAATTACTCCACCAATTTAATCACCCCACTTAATTTATTCACCCCACTTAATTTAATCACCCCACTTAATTCAATCACCCCACTTAATTTAATCACCCCATTTAATCATATATAAAATCAATAAGCAGGTAACTTTTTCCAATAGAAAAGTGGAGAAAATTGTTTTTCCCATATAACAAATTATTTTTCCCCCAACTACCTATCAAAGATTAAGGCAAAGTAAAATTAGAAACTAACATATATTATACTTTGGCCTTAAGACTTTATACCTATTTAATCTTTTGTAATATCAATAAGTAAATAGTTTCAAATAGGAAAGTGTAATAAAACTTATTTTTCCCCCACCTACCGATCACAAATACTTATTTTGCCCCCACTTACCGATCACAAATTTGGGGAAATAAAAATCGGAAACTAACATATATTCTACTTTGGCCCTAAGACTAAGCTGATGACTTCATTTACCTTTAGTACTTGCTCCGGTGACTTGTCCTTAAATGCCAACATCCTCATCTGGGAAGCCACATAGAACAGCACATGAAGCTAAAAGACACAATAGTTAAGAACTGTAAATAAAACAGGTGGTGACCTGATGATGACAGATTTGGGGAGAGAAGATCAAGGTGATGTAAGACATGCTGAAAAGTATAACACAGTACCAGGATCACATGCTTCCCTTTCTGTAAAAAGCTTTCAAAGGATTCAACTGCATACATTTCCATACTAATATTTCCATTCATGACAATAAAATCAATTTACAAGCAGGAGTTGTTGAATATATTAATCTTTTGTATGCTATGTGACCACCTTAAGATGGAAGTAATTGACCATTAGACCAAGGTCAAAATAAACAGTATTTGCAACTTCCCTTTCATCTTTATTGATTCCTGAGTTACTGAATTGACTTAACTTTTCTTTCTTATCTTCTGATTAAACCTTTGTTTAAAGATAAGTTTATGAAACTACAAATACAAATATTTTTTTTAATTTTGGTTTCAGATCTTAATTACATTGAAATCATGTGTCACAAAAAAATCCAAGGAAAAGAAAAGTTTGTATCACAATAAGGGAACACTTATGCAAAAGAAATGTAAGGAATGGAAGGAGGATTGGTGCATAAGCATATAAAGCTAAGGTGCTGAAGTTTAGAAGCCATGCTCGTATGCGAAATAAACCAAGTTCGATTCTTGCCGTGAGCGCTGTATTGTGTCCATGAGCAAGACACTTTTACTTGCCTTATTCCACTCAGCTGTAAAATAAGTATTAGCACTGTTGGGGAGTTAAACTGTGATGTACTGGTGCTCTATCCAGGGGAGTCATGTGGTCTTATCCACTTACACTAAGGAAACTAGGGATAAGCACAGGTCAATGGGCCTTCATGGCTAGTGTGAAGATTTAACTCTTTTATTGTAAAGCAAAACTTGATTAGTTGGATATAATCACTACTTGTCATTTTCAAAAGGATTCCAGGTCTTGTATATAGGTACAGTACCAATGAAAAAAGCATGACAAAAGACAAACTCATATCAAAATGGCTAACATCAGTAATGTAAAGCTGGTAAAACTAACTCTCATACATTGGGTACATATCTCAGTAGGACTAATGTCAAAGGTTATCAAATATGCCATGAATCATAACCTTTTGGTCTTTGAAGTGTTCTTAATTTGATGGAATGTCCTTCAAGGTAATTCAATTGCGAACCCCTCCAAGATATTCATGAGATTATGTGTTAAACTCTACAAATACACAAATGGACAGACAGACAGACAGATAAATATAACAACGATGACACTCTTTGGGCATACTTGGCTAAAGGTAAAACGCTTTAACATTATACATACTTGATCTCTAGTTAAAGCTGAGGCACTCAATATGTGTTTCTTCTCCAAAATGCGAGATCCTGAAGGTAAGAATGGAACATCTCCATGAGGTCCAGGGATGAGTGCTGGAGGGGGTGGGGTGAACTGTAAGGACTTGGGTTGAAACCCACCGGCATGAACAGGTGTGGGTGATAAAAGTCCATCAACTGTAAATTGAAGTTAAACAGAACGACAATTAGAAAACTGATCACATAAAGAATAACAATCATAAAATATTGCACGTCCAGTTACAAGAAAAGCACCTGTAAGGTTACCATTGACATTGTCACTCCCTGATATATCCAATAAAAGATGAGAATGGCCCTACTGGCACACAAAGGCAATTACTGGGATCACCAAGCTTGCTAGGATTGCATATGAAAGAAGTCATCTCAGAAAATTCTAACAATTGGAACAAAAGAACCTTTTGGGGGGAATTCCGAAATTTGTATTGCAAAAAAAGTCTACACTGAACTTTTCTCCTTATATTCACTTGTTAACATTTTAGAAATAAACACTTGCTTTGATTCATCATCGAAAGAAAGAGCTATCGTCACTAGTGTGTGAAATCCTACTGCCAGTTTACCTTATGGGAACAAGGAACACAAGTATTGCTATTTACTGTATTATTTTCTTTTGCTTACACTCGTGCATATGGCCAGAGACGTATGAAGCATGGCAGGAGAGAACTCTGTGGAGACTTCAGCTAATTCCTGGCCCGTTCCATGTTTTCTTCCAGGTTGGGACGTAAAATTTGGATAATTATTAGTATAATATTGGATCGTGAATAAATAGAAGGGAAATTGTGAAATTGTGGTAAAATTTGGCAACATATTTCGTGAAAATTAGAGAAAATCTTCCAAAAGATAAAAATGAAAGAGTTCCATCAAATATTGAAGATATTCCGATTAGCAGCGACGTTTGTTGAAAACTTAATTTACCAGTGAAATATATTTTGGGTTCTCCTCCACTCCCCCTCCCCTCCTCCACTGATGTAACACTCCCCCTCCCCTCCTCTGATGTGACCCTTCCTATGCCCATGTTCCTACCGAATCCTCAGTTTGTGAACCCTAATCTTTGTTGCCAGATTTGATATTCCACGATGAAAAAAATCTCATGTGGTATACGTAAGAGAGTTTGTTTATTGCAGAGAAAGTGCATACAACCTATCAGCACATTAACAAAATGGCGAACAAAGGATGCCACAGATTTAAGTACGCGTGCACCTTTCAGTGGTATATAGTATATAAAGTTTAATGGCTCCAATAGTGAGCTGGCTGGCCTGACCCTAAGACATTGCGCAGAAAATAAAAGTCAAAATACATTTAATTGTTATTTCATTTCATTGGTATTAAAAAACGTCAAATTTGGAGTATCAATCTGAAGTTGTCACTCACTTCAGCATTAAAGATCTGATCTCCTAAAAACTTTTGTTTTATTTCAAACTATGTAAAAAACTGTTTATGTTAACTTGCCTAAAATTATTTCAAAACGTAAAAAACATTCCACAATATTGTCTTATATTGGAATGTCAAATCCTTATCAGTTGTTAAATCTTTCGTCATTCTCAGTTACAGATGAAACCCTTACTCATGTAACATGAAACAACTTGTACAAGTTTAGAGCAAGTAACATCACATTAAAAGATAAGGAATAACAATTGAAATATAACACAAAAGTAACACTAGAGATAACTTCACAAAAGTCAATCACAAAGCAGCAACAAAGAAGGTACACATACAAGGCACACATACAAGGTACGCATACAAGGTACGCATACAAGGCACGCATACAAGGCACGCATACAAGGTACGCATACAAGGTACGCATACAAGGCACGCATACAAGGCACGCATACAAGGCACGCATACAAGGCACGCATACAAGGCACGCATACAAGGTACACATACAAGGCACACATACAAGGCACACATACAAGGTACACATACAAGGCACACATACAAGGCACACATACAAGGTACACATACAAGGCACACATACAAGGCACACATACAAGGCACACATACAAGGTACACATACAAGATACACATACAAGGCACACATACAAGGCACACATACAAGGCACATATACAAGGTACACATACAAGGTACATATACAAGGTACACATACAAGGTACACATACAAGGTACACATACAAGGTATACATAAAGGTACACATACATGTATCAAAGTCAATCAAAGTCAAGTCAAGGGTGGATCCAAGAAAGAAGACGGGAGATGCCACAATGTTTTGGTGAACATTCACAAGGGTTAATTGTTTATAGGAGACAGCATGTAATGTTCTTCTAATAGGATAAGGTACATGTGCTTTCAGTAGATTCAGTTTGTTTTAATGTTTGAATAATTTGGTACATGCTGCTAATATGCCATTAAGGCATATAGACAGGTAGAGTAAACTGACGAAAAAACATTACATTCTGAGTAGAACAGTGTTTAATCGATCACAATAGCAATTATAGTATTTAAATAATGACGAATCTAAGTTTGTACAAATTTTGCGCATGTGCAAAAGTAATGATATATAAACAGGACAACAGCTGAAATTCTTAAAATGCAATTTCTCATATTTCTTTCTGAAATTGGAATGAAGTGGATAGTTTATGTTGCCCTGATGACCAACTTAATTTCCAAATTTAAGATTGGTAACTATGGTAAATATGGCTCTGTGATCATACCAATCCACTGGGCATTCAAATTTAAGATCAGTCATTGTACTGATGAAGTGGATAGGTTATGTTGCCCTGATGATCAACTTTGATTTTTAAATTTAAGATTAGTAACTTTTGTGATGACATGCTTCTGTAATCCTACCAACCCAATAGGCTTTCAAATTTAAGATCAGTCATTGTACTTCTGAAGGGTATATGTTATTTAAGATATGCTTATCAACTTGCACTTCAAATTCAAAACAGATTTCTTGCAGCTTTACAATATATTTAAATGGCAACAAAACAAAGCAAGAAAACTACCAAAATAAGCAAACATTTCAAACAAAACATCCACAATTGAAACACATGGAGATTACCCATCATGCTGCGCTCTCGCAGGGATTTGTTTGCTGCCCTCTTGGGGGAAGGCGGGGCCAGGGATGGATCTGTTGTTTGTTCTATCCATGATAGCACAGAAAGACAAGAGGAAAGTACGACAGCAACCCAGATAAAGAAAAAGCCAATTGAGAAAATGCATAAATGGACTTCTCTAGCTATCACCCATATATACATGAAGACTATGTATCTTACCTTTTTCCTTCCCCCTTTGTCTGTACTTCCATTCTACACTATCCAAGCTGTATGTACTTGTAGCATTAATGTCAGTCTATCTGTACATAATCGCCTCCCAGCTCACAACTCAACCCCTACCTTAGTAATGAACGGAGGCTCTGGGTATGGAAGGAAAACCAGAAAAAACCTGGGCAGATTGGTCTCGTCAGTCTTAGTTGACAACTTTTTTAGGAGAAGGAAAACTCTGATGTAAAACCCGGGCAGACGAAGCTCGTTAAAAAACTTGAGCGATCCTCTCTCTTATACTAGGGTTCTGCATAGGGCTGATAACCCAATCGGATCAAAAACATCGTCATGGAAACGTCTAGAGCAAATATTTATAATACAATCTCAGCAGATGAAGCTAGTGAACCATCAATACACTGGGTACCTGAAGATCAACAAATGACGCGTAGGGGTGAAAGCCGGCAAGATTTGCTGGAAGCCTCTGGGTTGAAGAGCAAAAAGCAAAAGTGCTACTTAACGAACGTGACAATTAACGTCAAATCAAAGACGACAATTGGATGCTGGAATGTAAGGACATTATATGAAATGGGAAAAACAGCAGTAATGGTAAAGGAGGTAAGGAAATATGACATAGGAATACTTGGAATTAGTGAAATAAGATGGCTGGGTTTTGGTCAAGTTTTAACAGAATCTGGTGAGCTAATATTTTACTCTGAAAAGTAAAGACAAGCGTAAAAAAGGAGTAGCTATCGTAGTTGAAGTACAGCCTTATTGATTGGAATCCAATAAATGAACGAATTATTAAAGCAAGATTACAGACAAAATTCATGAAACTAACCATTATACAGATCTATGCGCCAACAGAACAGGCAGAGGAGGATGTGAAAGATGATTTCTATGAGCAACTTCAAAGAATTATTGGTGAAGTACCAAGTCACAATATATTGATTGTAATGGGAGACGCTAATGCTAAAGTTGGTGGAGTAAATAGCGGTAGAGAAAGTGTGATGGGGAAAGAAGGTCTGGGAATTATGAACAACAATGGTGAATGATTTGCAGACTTAAGTGAGGTAATGGACTCATCATCAAAGGTACTGTGTTCAAGCATAGAGACATCCACAAGTACACCTAGACTGCCCCAAATGGCAATACTAGAAACCAAATTGATCATTTCACAATATCTAGGAAACATAGAGGGTCTTCGTTAGATGTAAGAACCAAAAGAGGAGCCAATATACACAGTGACCACAATCTGCTAATTGGAAATATCAGAGTTCAACTGAGAGGTGAGAAGAAAAACAGCCAAACATCAGACCCATTTTTGAGTCGAACGGACTAAAATGTGCAGAAGTAAGACATGACTACAACAAACAGCTGAACAAGAATATGAGGAGACAGGAATGATAGTATAAACAAAAAGTGGATAAACAGCACATATCAATGCTGCAAAGAAAGTATTAAGAAAAAGGAAAGGCATAAGTAAACCATGGATTTAGGCCAACACATGGAGAGCTGTTGAAGACAGAAAAAATCTCAAATGTCAAACAGATGAAGCAAAATCTGAAAGAATAAGAAGCTAAAAAGAACAGAATACGAGGAGAAAGACAGTGAAGTAAAGAAAAGAGTCTGATCAGATCAAAGAAAGATGGTAGATAATATGGCGAAAGAAGCAGAAGATGCAGCATCACGTGGAGACATGAGTGGTCTATACAAAATTACAAAGAAGATACGTCGTTATAAAGGAAGAAAAAAGAATGTTGGAGTAAGGAATGGAAATGGAAAGCTTATCACTGGAGAAGATGAGATGAGAGAAAGATGGGAAGAACACTTAGAATTAACTTTAAACCAAACTATACTAGAGGCAAACAACCAAGGTATAGAGGCAAACGAAGATGACATTAATGTCGAGATGGGTGAGATTCAAGCAGAAGAAATAAAAAATGCTGTGTTAAAGACAAAAAATGGAAAAGCACCAGGAGTGGATAGAATAAGCATTTGAATGTGGAAAAGTAGTATGGATTTGATGGAGGAGACCTTAAATACATTATTCAACCAAATTTTCAGATACACAAGAAGTGCCAGATGCATGGAAAAAAAGCATTATAACTATTATACCTAAGAAAGGTGACCTGACAATTTGTGAAAACTACAGAGGTATATCCTTAATACCAACAGCAAGTAAGATATTTGGAAGGATATTGATTTCCAGTCTACGGTAGCGCAATAGATAACAAACTTCGTTATGAGAAAGCTGGCTTTAGGAGTGGCAGAGGAACTACTGAACAAATATTCACCCTTGCAAATATAATAGAACAATGCTTTGAATGGAAAGCCACAGTATACCTCAACTTTCATTGACTTTCAGAAGGTGTTCGACAGTCTAGACAGAAGCATGATGTGGAAGATTATGGCTCATTATGTGATACCCATGAAATACACACATATTATACAGAACTGGTATGATAGCAGTAAATGTGCTGTGTTAAGTGATAGAAAACTATCTGACTGGTTTTCTGTGAAAACGGGTAAAACAAGGATGTGTAATGTCAGTCTCTTCTTTATACTTGCTATTGACTGGGTGATGAGAACCAGTACACAAGGCAGAAGGAAATGGAATCTGGTGGAACTTATTTCAGCCCTAGAAGATCTTGACTACGCTGATGACATTGCACTTATTTCTAGCACCAAAGAACAACTCCAAGACAAAACAAGCAAACTACATGAAACCGGTAAAATGGTTTGTCAGAAGATTAATGAAAAAAGACACAAGATCATATACATTAACAACAAAACTGATGGAACAATTAGTTGCAATTGCAGAGCTTGAAGATGTTGATAGCTTTGTCTATCTCGGTGCAACACTGTCCGAAGGAGGCACTGATGAAGACATAAAATGCAGAATTGGGCTGGCACAGGCAACTTTCAGACAACTTGACAAGATTTGGAAATCAAACATCTAGCAGATAAAAACTAAACTGAAAATATTTCAATTAAATGTAATCTTAGTACTCCTCTATGGATGTGAAACCTAGAAGCTGACAAAAGCCGACGAGAAGAAATTAGATGTGTTCCAATGTAGATGCCTTAGAATTATTTTTAAAATGAGATGGCCAATGAAAGTCACCAATGAAGAACTATATGAAAGAACAGGCACAGTGGAGATATTTAAGAGAAGATGGAGATGGTTGGGTCATGTACTAAGAAAGTACGAAGAAAACTATGCCAGAATATCCATCACCTGAATACCAGAAGGTAGAAGAAAGAAGGGAACCTAAGACTACATGGAGAAGAGTGGCAGAAAAGGAGAGAAACAGTTTTGGATGGAATAGCTGGGGAGAAGCTGCAGTAGTAGCAAGAGACGGAAGATGGAAGAGATGGAAGAATTTGCTTAGAGAAGCCTCATTCTCCATACCCAGGAGAAAGGAGCGGTAAGGTAAGTCTTTACCTGGTTAAGATTTTGAAGATTGGAAAATGAAATGGCAACTACTTTTCTCTCCTCTTTGATTGTTTGAGAAAAGAAAACAATTTTAACAGACTTGCATTAAGGTTGCCGATTTCACCGAAATTCAAACCACATAATGCAAGACTTCACTTCCGTGTTGATACGCCCTCTATCCTACAAACAAAATGTCCGATGGATTTAAAAAAAAAAAAAAATCAGGACCAAAAATACTAATAAAGCATACATTCTTTCCTTAAAATGCTTACCTTTATGGAAAAATAGGTTATCGATTTGTATATATCTTACAACTTACGCTCTTTTTCGCTACACTGAAGTACATACTTAAAGATTTCGATAGCTTTTGTTACGTGTCCACTGTCTATTTGCTCAGTGACTGATTGGTATTCTATAGTGTTAATGCATACTGACACAAATTTACTTTGAAAACCTACGTGATACAATCACGTTGCGATCAGTCTATGTTGTTAGTAAGAAGTGAAAAACACCTTATTAAAAAAAGGACATTTTGGGCTCTAAAATGATGCACAATATGTCTTAAGGATTTTATTAATGTTCTAAATATGTTTAAGCATATTTTGCTATTTTTCCGCCCGAAGTTTTTTTTTCTCATCATGCACATTATTGGGAGGCCTATTAATTTTTCTTTCGATACGTACATAATTTGAACGGGTTTCTTTTAGGTCCTAGTATCGCAAAAAGAAAGTTTACACAGGTAAGTATTTTTAGTGGAATTACCATATTAATAATCATGTACTAAGCGTTTTTGCCTAAGTTATAATCTCAATTTTCATAAATAGGTAATTTTTGTCCCTAAAATAAGAATCAAACTTTTGTTTTACGATAGAATAACGTTAGGTTGCTATCCCACTATAGTAAGTATAGGTCCCAGGGTATAGTTTTATCAGAATTTAAAGTAGTATATTATATCATTTGAATTAAACTAAGTAATATCCTACCATTAGATAACATATAAAATTAATAACTTAGGCTGCAATAATTAACCATTTTACACCCAAACAGTTTTTTTTACAATTTAAATTTAATTAGGCCTCTTGCTAATGCTAGGGCCTAGTAGGGCCTACTATTACTGTAGTACTTACTAGTTTTTTTGTTGTTTTTTTACTGTGCAGGCCTAGGCCTAAAAAGCTCCAGGCTGAAGGCCTAACTTAATTTTTTATGTATTTCTTTTATTAATATTTCAAATTTCTTTTGTTCAAATTGTTGTTCGTCAGGTAAGTTTTGTTATGGCTAATAAATCCCCTGAAGCTGGAGAACATGTGGGTCTGGGTTCATTCTGTCAGTAGTAAAAGTGATGTTTTGAGGTGTATTGATGCAAAGGGGGAATGGGAGGGTGGAAAACATGATTTAACTTATTGGCGTTTTTATCCAATGTTGGGACTTTTTGAATGACACACATTTTTCGGTCAAGGGAAAAGGCCATGTACTGATGGCACCACAAAGTGGGGTATTAGATATAGTACATATGATGTCAAGCTTATGTGTTTGTCCCATGTGTACTGCTGAATACAGAATGCATTACTTTTCAGCTTCTTCAGTATTTTTAGTTACAACAAAAATGTTTGCATAAAATGTGTATGTGAAATTAGTACGACATATATACTTGTCGTTGGGAATAAGGGTGCAATTTAATGGTTAAATTAATTAAAAGTTACCTAAATCAAAAGGTCTTACATTTTTAAGGTAAGTGAAGTGGAAACTATATGAAAATATGTCATGTACACCTGCTATAAACTCTAAAATGATTTTTGGAATATATAAACTCTAAAATGATTTTTGGAATATATGCCACTTTTAAGTTTTGATGTATATTTGGCTTCTTAGTAAAATTGCTAATTTAAATAAGTAATAACTGCTTAATAAATCATTTCATTGTGTTGGAATTTCATGGCTGCTTAGAATGGGGTACAGTCTTCAACCTCTTAAAACTGCAAGTTAATGGGGTAATGCATTCTGAAGTTACAGATGATTGAAAATGCAGTTTTCACTTATTTAGGTTAATAGGTCAAAAAGGTGGCGTGTGTAACTAACGTGTATTTTTCTAATATTTGAACGTGTATAAAAACTAAAATATATAATTCATGTTGGGAAAGTTTATTTTGTGTGGGAGAAAGTTACCCATTCTGCTAGATAGGCAAGTTCATGCATGTTCTGAATAAACAAACGAAAGTGCAGGCCTTTTAAAAAATGCATTTTTTGGCAAATGCATTTTTTGTCCGTCATGGCAACAATAGAGCATATCATTAAAAATCGCTGGACCATAACTTTGGATTCCTTCAACCAATTTAACCAATTATTTTTTTGTTGAGCTTTTTTTGAAGAGCTCTTTCCAACCATGTAACTATTCCCCCATATAAAAAAAAACTTCATTTTCACTATGTGATCTTTACTTGTATTACAGACAATACAAACTTGAATTACAGACAATACAAACTTGTATCACAGACAATACAAACTTGTATTACAGACAATTCAATTCCATTAACAGAGCACACCGTAACTATACAATAAAAAAAACAGAGCTACAGACGCAGTTCCACCACACCCCATTAAAGCCCCTATTTTCTCTGAAGCTCACTTTTCTTCAAGGCATGATACTGACAGCATCGACGTTGAGTCCTGACATTTTATATTACACTTTAGTCAGCTTTTATTCACCGTTCTCACCTACCATTTCATTCTCAGGTTTCAGACGGTTTGAAGCCCTTTTGAGATGTCTAGGGCAGGTATCAAGGCTTAGGCCAAGATTTGATCGATGATTTGATGAGCTGGCTTCAGCAGCTTGGCCTAAGAGGACACCGAAGTTACGGTTTCCTTCACTCTCTCTTTGTATATTTACTACTATTTTGAGGTTTTTATCTGTTTCTCCATGTGTCACAGATCATTTTGAGCTAACGTTCATGGCTTTATGCTCACGATGTATGAGAATATCTTGTTTTGTTATCTCTGTGCATCCCTTGTTAGCCTAGTGTTATGCCTCCCTTCGTTAGATACTAAGTACTGGTTAGGCTACCCTCATCATAGTTTTCGTATATACTTTGGCTCCCATTCTGAGTCAGTAATTTTCATCTCCTATGACGTCACATGACATCATCTGTACTGTTTCAGGATTCTGGAGGGCCTGAGGCTTTGGCTTTAGCCCAGTGGTTCAGAACTTACGGGTGCCTTTAGAGGACAGTTCTCCTCCAGTAACGTTTGTCATATAGCAACAGCATCCCTTTTGTTTCCTCAGTAGTTTCTTGAGGGCTGACTTCCGAGCTCATATTATCAATGTTTTGAATTAATAGATGATAATCTATCCTATCCATGCTTAACATCTGTACTTTTCTTCATCATTTTCACATAAACGCCGATTAATCAAGAAGATTATTCATACACTTCTTTCTCCCTCCAATTTGAAACAAATTGTATTTTGTCAATTTTATCAAGGTTCGCCATTGCTCTTACTTGATATCCCAGGGAGGTTTCCCTTGATTGTTTCCTGTTTACGACTCTCAATTCGAGTCGCCCAGGGACCCATCAAACCCCATGTTGTGTTCATATTTCCCATACGAATTATGTAGGGGGCATACCCACGTTCATCTCAGTATGTATGTGTGTCCTTCACTGAGAACAAATTTGATTTGAACATACCTTAATATTTTTCAATTGTCAACCAAAACTACAACATTCAACAACATAACTTTTCACAACAGTATTCCACATATACTTTCAATCAATTCTTGAAATGCATATTTTTGTCCCTAAAGAGTTCAATAAACTTTTCTATTTTCATCAAACGTAAATGCACAAATACCCCACTGAAAAAACAAACATTTACCCAAGAATGTATTATACACGGAATAAGGGCAGTGTAACAATCTTCTGGCAGGGTTACAAACAAATTTTAATCTTCTCCCTCTCCTAGCTAACAAAGCAATATAACCAAGGTATTGTTTGTCAGGATGAAGAATTTCTTTGGTAAATGATTCTGATCAACTTTCCAGTCAATACACAACAGGAACTTGCATTTATTACACACACCTAACCTCGCCAAAAGCTCATTATATGATAAAATACTTACCGCCTCTTTCTGTTTCTGATATACGCCGCACCCTTGGTGGATAGGAAAATTTGTCTGTGAGAGTGATTCTATGAGGTGACGTCGGGGCAGAAGTAGGGGCTGACGTTGGTGCTGATTGGGGATACCCTGTAGGCACAGATGACTGTGATATTTGTACTGTGAGAGGAGTGGGGATTCCATCCGTCTTAGTACGGGCATCTTGACCAAATCCTGGTGGAACTATAACCTACACAGATAACAAATGTACAAGCAATAAGACAGATCTGAATAAATGTTTGACTGAAATTGAAGACTAGGTAGGTTTCTTACATCACACTAATTCCCATCCACAGAAATTTTGATCTATATGAAAAATCATACTCAGAACTAAATAATTACTTGATATCTTACACAGAAAGTACTTGTATTCTCCCCGGATTCACTACAATCCTCACATCCTCCATTTCTCTCTTATTTCAAGAAAGAATACAATGTCTTGACCTTCACTTAACTCGACAAAAATGAGCACTTGCAACAAAAAGATCCCATAAAATGATTTCCCGCGAAAAGATTCTTTCCTGTGGATTTTAGGAATATTAAGGATCAAATAACCACATTCACATGAGAAAGGACAAAAAAAGAAACAAACTGGAAAAAAAGAAGTTGATATCTTATTCCTAAAAGATGACATTCAAGTTTAAAACTCTTGAGAAAAATGTGTAGGTATGGCTGGTAACAGCTAAGTGTGACATACTCAGTAATGTATGTGTATACTGTTAAATCTTCTTGTCATTTTTAGAACAAAAACTAATGAGTAAATGAACAGATGGGCAAAACATGCATCTAAATTATAAAAAAAAAAACAATGCTTCCAATCATTTAGTAAGAGGTTATCAATTTTCAAAGAACATATCAATTGTAAAGGATGTGCCATGACATCTTATAAAACAGGAATTACTACATACACCAGTTACTTTTAAACACGCTTGTGTAGAACATGATATCAAAGTATTTTTTCACTGTTGTTCTGTTTGTCATGTGTCATAAGGAATGCATGTTTGACCATGAAAATAGTCCTTTGAAGCAAGAAAGCCATCTGAATAATCTTACCTGTCCATCAATAAATGCAACCTCTCCTCTCAATACCACACGCTTAACTGCTCCCTTGACCTTCATACCAGCAAATGGAGTCCATTTGCTCTTTGTGTAGGGCATTTCCTTTGGAATGACCCAACTTTCATCCATGTCTACCTCAATATACGTGTCCTTCTGCTCTGGGAGGCTGAAGATGCGTCTTGGGTTGGTGTACAGCCGCTGTACAATATCCTATATGAAGAAAATAGAACAAATAAGTTTACTATTAAACAAGAAATGATACAGAAATTGACTTCCATTGAGTTGCTATGGTAATCCCTCATTCATCGAGACCGGGACCCGAGTTAGTTCAGATAAGTGCTTATAACAGAAAACAATATAATATGACCTCCATCATTTATGCTGAAAATGTAATATTGTTTATACCATAATTCTTTCATAAATTTCATGACATATTCCGAGCCGCCTTGCATCACATGTAGGATTTGCAATAAAGAATCATAAAAATCATATATTTTGACAAATTGGACAGGATAAGAATATAATTGTCATTTCTTTAAGATTCAGTTGACATCTCATCTTTAAAACTCCTTTCTTTTACTTTGACTTGTCCTAGTAGGTGTTTTATTAGCTTGTCAGTATCTTTCCTTATCAGTTTATTAATCATGACTTGCTTACATCAATAGTGAGTCTACCATCATTGACAGCTGTCAGCAGCAAGGGCAGCATCGTTTCTAATCCAGGGAAGCCAGGAGGAGCCTTGACACTGTCCTTCTCTTGCACAGTGTGAGGAGCTGAAAAATGGAGGTATGTCATTAGTGAAAGGTCTAGCCCATTATCATTATTAACTCCCTGGCTAGGAATAGATTGCTTTAATTTCTTTTAAGAATAATTCTACCAAACATCACTAAAATTTTTCTCCAGCTTATACAGATATCTTATGTTACCTCTCCTTTCCAAATTTCCCTGCACCAAAATTGTATTTCTTGTGCAATGGAAAATTACAATACCAAGTTGAATTTGAATCTATTTAAAACTGCAATTGTGAGGTATTGAAAAAAAGAAGAAATTCCTTACCTCCTTACACCTCCCATCTTGAAGCATTAACAAGTTGCCCAGCTTTTTATTTATACAAGTGGTCAAAAAATGAAGATGCTACTCACCATGATCTGTGGCAAAACAATCAATAATGTCCATATTGTCCCACAAAGCCTTTTGGTCCTCAGGTGTGCAAAGACAAGGTTTGACCTGTCCTCTCCCATGACCTATGACATCAAGGTTTTTGGAGGTCAAAAACAGATGATGCGGAGCAACTTCACATGTCACTTGCATTCCAGATTCCTTCGCCATACGAATGACCTCAATCTGATAAATAAAGTTAAAATGAGAAAAATAAGTGTCCAGTATCAAAACTTACAATTGATCAAAAGGTTGTTCATCATTAAATTTGTATCATTTTTAAAGCATAGTTATTGAAATTCATATTGTCTAAAATTCTGTAGATTTGTTCTATTTCTATTACTTATTCTTTTCTTTTAATAATTTTCTTTTTTTAATTCTTTATCAATTTTGATTTTTCAGCAAAATGTAAACAGTTTGAATGCAATATCTAAATAATTTCAATTTGGCATGTCAGTAACAGCTGCCATAGTTATTAGAACATCTAAAATTCATAGGTTCAATTATAACATGAAGAGAACCCAGGAATTAACGTCTCTAGAGTTACGAAATAATCAGCCACACTCACCATAGCAACGCTGTAACTAGGTGGGGAAAACAAACCTCAAATCCGCAATCGTGCATTACCAATGCATTGACATTTAGATGTTTGCGAGGCCTGCCGCAAGCTTTGATTCATTTATAGCACTTTTCCGAATCTTTAGAGTTTTTAGCAAAAGAGATATACAAAATACAGTTTGCTAAGTGTTATGGATAACAGCAATCAGATTTACAAAGCCCGCAGCGGCCCGTAAGCGCAATTTTTGTTCACCATTTTGCCGTCACTCTGTATGTGTAGAAATTTGTTTTGTACAATAAATTGCATTGACTGCATGAGTGCGCACCGCTAGCTAGTTGTACTATTCTAGTACTGCATAGGATGTTTGCCCCACATAGTTATGCAGATTTTGTTGCTAGGCAAATTCATGTGGTAATTGGTTGAAAAAACTGTCAATCATCTAACTCAGACAGGTTAATCGCTGGCTGACAATATCAAGTAACCCTTAAGTCAATACATCCATGATAACATATCTGAAAGGTAGCTTTCAATTCCAAACATTTCCAGGTCATGCATGTAACAATCTTTGCTGAAATTCCATGTTCACATACCAAGGTACATTCAAAGATCAGGATCCAATTAACCCTAGTTAGATGGATGAAAGCTTTTTCAACCAATCACCGCATGAATTTGCCTAGCAACAAAATCTGCGTAACTAAGTGGGGCAAATATCCTACGCGGTACTGGTACAGGACAGCTAGCTAGCAGCACGCACTCATGTAGTCAATGCAATTTATTGTACAAAACAAATTTCTACACATACAGAGTGACGGCAAAATGGTGTTCAAAAATCGTGCTTACTGGCCCACTGCGGGCTTTGTAAATCTGATTGCTGTTAGCCATAACACTTAGCAAACTGAATTTTGTTTATCCCTTTTGCTAAAAACTTTAAAGATCCGAAGAAGTGCCATAAATGAATCAGAGCTTGCAGCAAGCCTCGTGAACATCTACATGTCAATGTATCAGTAATGAACGATTATTGCAGATTTGAAATTTGTTTGCTCCCACCTAGTTACCGCGTTGCTATGGTGGGTGTGATTTATTTCCCAACTCAGAGACATTAATTACTAACATCAAACAAACAAATTATTACCACTTAACAAAAATAACATTTTCAGCAACAGCCACTTGTTGGTAACAAAAAAATAACGATCTTAGACTAACAATACCTCCTCTTTCCTTGCAACATGGGCAATATGAACAGGTCGGTTAAAAGTCTTTGCCAAAAACAGCACTGCTGCTGTTGTGCGACTCTCAGCGTGGCACACGATTGGCAGATGACGTGGCCAGTTTTCAAAATGCTGTAATGGAAGGAAAGTAAAAACTTAATACACCTTGGTAATGCATATATTCAATCAATATACTCTGAAGTTATAACTACAATTGCAAGGATCTAAACAAACTGTGATAATGGGGTGTTGAAAAATGATATATAGCATACTATGTTTAATGGTCTCTGAAAACCTGGCTGCTCAAGAAAGTACATAAGGTAGGATACAATGTGTTTCAAATATTGTTACAAATTTGTGGATGTCACATTGTTTATGCAAAATAAGCGATCACCCCAAGGGTGATTTTTATATCACAATGCATATATTTAGGTTTCTATCATCGCATTGTTGAGAATCATTTTAAATAACAATAAAAACACCTTGAAGAAATGCATAAAGTAAAATTGTTTGAAAAACTTTCAATTATGGTCAAACTGGATTAATTCATACTAAAAGCATGTTTTGCCCTTTGTGACAATAATGTCACTAAAAATGGTAACATATTATAAATAAATGAAAGACGTTATTACAAATAAAAGACAATTTTAGGACAATCATTATTATATTTGGCAATAATTCAAAATTATAAAATATGTCAAGATTATAATTTTCATAATAATATGTCATTATAATATACATATCATTTTATATAATATAACATAAAACATACCTTTTTCCAGAGCGACACACTGTCCATCTTTAGTGTTGTGTATGTATCATTAAGATACATCTTCAGCCCCATCGATTGACTCCCAATCTCCGGTATCTTCTCTGCATTATCTGCCGATGCTCCAATATAGAGGGCGTAGTCACAACGAGCACCTAATTGAGCAAGCTGCAGGAGAAAGTGTTTGTTGTGAAGATTGCATTTTCTTATGATAGCTACTTTACTAAATATGTTGGGTTTATCAAATTGTTTAAACATCACTGTGTACAAAACAGTCACTTCATCTAAAACATTGGTGGTAGCTATTATGTAGAACACCTATACCCATAGGGTAACACCAATGTTATATAGTATCTCCACCCGTTGAAAAATCATGTGCAGCCCCTTCTTTTACTGGTGTATTTAAAAAATGTCAGAGAACAAAGAATTATTTCAAACTTACCCCCTAACTAGTCCCTACTTTAATTTTTTAAAGCTATATCTTTTAATAGGGTATCCAATTCAATTACTAGCCCATGAATTTCCAATTCAATTACTGGCCCATGAGTTTCCAATTCAATTACTGGCCCGTGAGTTTCTAATTCAATTACTGGCTCATGAGTTTCCAATACAATTACTAGCCCGTGAGTTTCCAATTCATTTATTGGCCCGTGAGTTTCCAATTCAATTACTGGCCCATGAGTTTGCTCGAAGTTGTCTTACCTTTCTTGCCAACAAGAAAGATTTCTGATCAACGATGGCTGGAGCTGTGTTTGGCATCACACCAACCATTGTGACACCTCCAGCGAGAGCAGCAGCACTTCCAGATGCAAAGTCTTCTTTGTGAGTGGCACCAGGTTCTCTGAAGTGCACATGGACATCAATCAATCCGGGGAGGCGGAGCATGCGGTTTGATGTCAAGCAATCTACATTTGTCTTCAAAGGTGGAGCTCCACCCACTCGTCGGAGAGCCTATAGAAATAAACAGATTAAAACTAGTAATACTATAATCTTTTTCTATTTTTTTCTATTAATGTCTTCTCCCAATTTTTACATAAATCAAGTCTTTAAAAGCATTCTCCTTAAGAGAAGATTTTTGTCTAACATGTCATGGTTCGCATGCCCATGCAAATTGACACCCATATCATATGACCCGGCCAATTATAAAAATGATATCTCACACTTAGTCCCACAGGGCATGCCATGTCCCACATAGCATCCCACCCCATGTCCCACATGACATCCCATCCCTTGTCCCACATGGCATTCCACAATATCTTCTTTATGGCACTCCACCATATGTCCCACATGGCATTCCACCATGTCCCATGTGGCATTCCACCATTTGTCCCACCCTATGACCCACATGTCATCCCACACTATGTTCCACATGGATCCCATCCTATGTCCCACATTAATTCAATCATATGTCCCACATGGCATCCCACCTTATGTCCCACATGGCATCCCTCCATGTCCCACAAGGCATCCCTCCCTATGTCCCCCATGGCATCCCACCTTATGTCCCGCAACAGTGGTTTCCCACCTGATGTCCCACATGGTATCCCACCTACATGTCCCACATTGGATCCCACCATATGTTCCACATGGTATCCCTCACAATGACATCCTACTTTATGTCCCACATGGCATCACATCCCATGTCCCCATGGCCTCCTACCATATGTCTTACATACCCTCCTACCTTATGTCACACATGACATCCCAACCTGTCACACTTTGTGTTACTCATGGTATTCCACCCCATATCCCACATGGCATCCCAACCCATGTCCCACATGACATCCCATGTCCCACATGACATCCCATCCCATAGCACTCCACCGTATGTCCCGCATGGCATTCCACCATTAATTCTACATGGCATCCCACCCTGTTTCACATGGCATCGCACCCCATATGCCACATGGCATCCCACCCCATGTCCCACATGGCATCCCACCCATGTCCCACATGACATCCCATAGGCTCCATAAGATGTCTTATCCTAGCTATCACAGTCCCTGATTGAGCACACTATGCATAAAAGTCTGTCAGTCCATATAATAACTTTTATGTAAATGGCTTCTTGAAAAAGAAAAAAAAGGAGTAAAATAATCATGCCTGATATAGCCCTTGGTGTATACCACAAGGTATATATTCTATCTTATGTCTCGCACAGTCCCCATCCATGTCCCATATGGCATCCCTCCTTATGTCCATATGCAGTCACATCCTGTCACACTCCCTGATTGAGCATACTAAGCTTAAAAGTCTTGTTAGTTCATATACTGTAGCAACTTTATGCAAATGAACACAATAATAAAGGCTGAGTTTAATAATCATGCCTGATACAGCCATTGGTGCACAAATATTTTTAAATATCCAGTGTTATGAGAGACACTTAAGGAACTCTGAAGAATTTTGGGAAATTATATATCATCTAACACTTATCTTCAAAGGAAATATCAAATGTTTTGTAGATTTTTTAAGAAAAATAATCTTTGACCTGTCTTAAGAATCGCTGAAAAACTCTAAGATTTAGTAAGGAAATTTCAGTCTTCCATAAGGATATCTGAAGAAACTTTTAAACTATTTCTGAGGAACTCCAAAGAAACTAACATTTTCTGAGGAATTCTCAAAAAACTTTAGCATTTCCTGAGGAAATCTCAGGCAAAATTGTGGACGGCCGGACAGACAAAATCACTATTACATAGGTTCGCATTATGCTTCACATGCCCACCAAAAATTACTTTAAAAGTATGACAAATTCCATTTCTGTATTGAAACTCTTCTCAAATGAATATTTAATTACCTCAACAAACAGCTTTGCTTTCTTGACATCGGTAATCAATGGTATCTCTTTCTCAATTGCCATTCGTCGAGTAAGGTATCCCTGGGTAACAAAGGAGGAAGCTCTTCGGGATCCACCACTTCTCATGGGGAGGTTGATGACCAGGTCAAAATGCTTCTCTGCTAGATATTCGGCTATATTTAGTGGCTGCCCCAAGTTCCTGGATTCACCTGTGTCTTCATATGGCCAATCCACCGCTTGAATCTGAAAAGAATTGTCACATCTATTTTCAGTGAATCAGGGACAGAAATGGGTTCACTTCACATTTTAATGTGTTTTTGTGGCTATTCCACAGCTGAGGTCATATTGTGCCACAGAAGTAAGAACAGCTATCAAAAGTAATTCAACTTCAAACTAATTTACTTAGCAGCTTTTGCTGTCTATCAACCTTTAAAACAAGAACAGTAAATTTACCCCGCTAAGCGTAGTGGGAATATTTACGAGAGTTATACCTTACCTTCCATGCTATTAATATGCAATCTGGTCACATGACCTGATTCTAACGCATTAGAATCAGGTCATGTGACCAGATTGCATATTAATAGCATGGAAGGTAAGGTATAACTTGAAGTAAATACTGTCATAGTTCGCACAACCATGCAAATTGACACCCATATCATATGACCTGACCAATTATAAAAAATGGCATCTCACACTAAGTCCCACATGGCATCCCATGACCCACATGGCATCCCACCCCATGTCCCACATGACATCCCACCCCATATCCCACATGACATCCCATCCCATCCCCTGTCACATTCCACCCTATGTCCCACATGGCATCCCATCCTATGACCCACATGGTATCCCACCCTATGTCCCACATGGATCCCATCCTATGTGCCAAATGACATCCCACTCCATGTCCCACATGACACCCAATCCCATGCATTGTGCCACATGGCATTCTACCATATCTCCCACATGGCATTCCACCATACAGTATGTCTCACATGGCATTCCACCATATGTCCCACATGGCATTCCACCATATGTCCCACATGGCATCCCATCCTATGACCTACATGGCATCACACCCTATATCCCACATGGATCCCATCCTACATGTATGTCCCACATTAATCCAAACATATGTACCACATGACATCCCTCCCTATGTCCCACATAACATCCCTCCCTGTATCCCACATGGCATCTCTCCCTATGTCCCCATGGCATCCCACCATATGTCCAGCATCAGTGGCTTTCCACCTGTCCCATATGGTATCCCACCTCATGACATCCCATCCCTTGTCCCACATGGCATTTCACCAAATCACATGGCATTCCACCATATCTCCCACATGGCATTCCACCATTTGTCCCACATGGCATCCCACCATATGACCCACATGTCATCCCACCCTATGTTTCACATGGATCCCATCCTATGTTCCACATTAATCCAATCATATGTCCCACATGGCATCCCTCCCTATGTCCCACATGGCATCCCTCCCTGTGTCCCACATGGCATCCCACCTTATGTCCCACATCAGTGGCTTCCCACCTGATGTTCCACATGGCATCCCATCTTATGTCCCACCATATGTACCACATGGTATCCCTCCCAACGGCATCCTACTTTATGTCCCACATAGCCTCCTACCCTATGTCACACATGGCATCCCAACCTATATCACACTCTGTGTTACTCGTGGCATCCCACCACATGTCCCACATGGCACCGCACCCCATTTCCCACATGGCATCCCACCAAATGTCCCACATGACATCCCATGTCCCACATGACATTCCATCCCATGGCAATCCACCCTATGTCCTGCATGGCATTCCACCACATATCCTACGTGGCATTCCACCCTGTTCCACATGGCATCCCACCCCATGTCCCACATGGCATCCCACCCCATGTCCCACATGGCAGCCCACATGGCTCCATAAGTCTCATCCTAGCTATCACAGTCCCTGATTGAGCATACTATGTATGAAAGTGTCAGTTCATATACTAACTTAAATGCAAATGACTTGTTCAATAGAAAAAAAGGTAAGAGTCAAATAATTATGCCTGATATAGCCCTTGGGGTACACCACATGGTATATATTATATCATATGTCCCGCACGGCCCCCATCCATGTCCAACATGGCATCCCTCCCCGACTGAGCACACTAAATAAAAAATTCTGGTCAGTTCTGTAGCAACTTTATGCAAATGAAGACAATAATAATAATAAAGGCGGAGTTTAATAATCATGCTTGATACAGCCATTGGTGCCCAAATATTTTGAAGAATTTTAAATCTACAGTGCAACGAGAGAGACGCTTGAGGAACTCCGGATGGCCGGAATCGCCATTACATAGGTCAGCAATATGCTTTACATGCTCACCAATGATAAGAAAAATCTTACCTTAATTCCATTCTCTGAGTAAAAATCTGCAGTTCCAATACTAGCATAGAGGTTGTAGTTCAAATTGATCAATGTTCTTACTGCAGGAAGCAGTTCAATCTTGCTCTAAATGGAGATGCAGAAAAATAATCATTTATGGTTGCAGATTAATACAGCAACATACCTTTTGATGTATAAGTAAATGTTATTTTGTTGTTTGATGAGGGCTTAACAGCAGCACAACAGCCAGGGTCAAATTTTGCCTGAGAAGTTGGATCATTCCACAGGTAGGAAGGAAAGAAAACTGGGGGAAATTGAGAGAAACACAAGAGCTAAATGCCAGAAAGCTGGGATTAAGAGAAGAGGTGCATGGATGAAAAAAACAAAGTAAAGATAGGGGGTGGGAGAGTAGGACTAAATATGGTTGTAGAGGGAAGCATGATGAAGTAAGGAAATAATTTCATCCGGAGGGCTTTTCTAGAAGAGCTCGGCTATTAAGTGGTGGGGAGCGAGGGAAGCTCTGGGAAGGTTGTACAGGGGGCAAGCAAGGAGAACGTGATGGACTGTGAGGGTGCAATGGCAATTGTTGCAGAGGAGTTGGGGGGAGCCAATAAAAAAAAAAATGTATCAATAAATAAATAAATGTATCGATGCACTAATATTGAATATGTGAGTCATTTCAGAATACTCCATGAGTATTATCAGGCTTGCTAATTACATGATGATGTAAAAACAAATCAATCTTACTCGACCATTAATTATCTCTGTGTTCACTGATTCATGTGATATTAATCATTCACAAGTCAGTTTAAAAATTGCATCAACAATTTCTGGTATATTAATATTGAGCCAGTTTGATAAGAAAGTATATGGAAAACACCACCCTTTTCATAAAGGAATAGATAACAAACTACTAAATTATGCAAAGACACAACATTTTAGCAGTCATAACAGGTCATAACCTATGGAGACAGAACAAAATCTGTTCCAAAAATGTAATCCTTGTTTTTCAAATGTTAAAGTGACTTTTGATCGTTGTTTCCTGCAAGTCACAAGAGACTACCTGAGATAATATGTTTACAAACATCTGATATAAACTTCAAAAACTGCTACAACCCGCGTCAACCTGCAGGAGATGTAACAACATCTCAGCATCCAAACAGATGGTGGTGGTTAGTTGCTTGCTTGTTGGATTGACAGCACTTAGCAATCCATGTGGCAGAGGGTTTGTAAGGAAAGTTAAAAACAAGATGGGTTACTTTGTACGAGAGATGTTTAGGGTGCTGTTTAAAGCACTAGTTGATACCATTTACGAGGTAGACTATAGTAAGAAATGCTGAGAACATGTACAATTTTGATTAGCTGCTGCAGTATTGAAACCTCTTAAGGTTATAAGAAAATCTAAAATTTGGGAATTTCTTTTTATTGGAGAAGTTCCTTAGGAAGCCATCATTTAAGAAACATTTCCAAAGATAGTTCAAGAGAGGACAAACCATAAGGATCCAAATACAGCACAGTATCACAGACTAAAGGCACTTCCACAGCATAGGTCACATTGCGAGGTCTAAAGTGACCAAGGTGTGTTAAGAGTGAAGGGGAGAGACAATGAGGTCTAAAAGAACGGTGGCACAAAGAATATCAAAATATACCTTGTAACTGCCAATGGACAGCAAAATGTTCTTCTGAGGAATAGTAAATCCAGTGCTGAGCATGGCTTTAAGGTATGCCTCATAACGATTTTCGCCAAAACATGCAACCTCTCCTGTGCTCGCCATCTCAACACCAAGAAGCATGTCTGCACCAGCCAGTCTGGAGAAGGAAAACTGTGGAACCTGTCCAAGGAAAAGAACAGCAAGATTGTTGACACTGTGTGAATAGCAGGCAATATGTTCATTCTCACTAGTCACTTCCGCACCAACTCGCAAAATCAAATTAACACTTCTTAGTTAGCACAATGTCTGAACACTACACCTTTTGAGGTTGGTCGAATTTATGTTAATCTTTTTAATCATGAAAGAGGATACATTCAGGTGAATGTTCGAACAAAATCCTTTTATTTTCCCTAGTGATATGCTATGCAACCACTTAAAAGATTTGACTTAAATCTATGTGCCTTTTAGTTCTAGTGCATCACAAAATAATTCCAACACACCTACAAAGACACCCAACATTCTTTCTTCTTAAATATCTAAAAAATTCTTCTTCAACAACTTCAAACTTAATACAACAAAAGTAATGAAATCTAAGATTACAATAACAAACTGGATACCTTCACACCCATATGACATATACAATCTTGTTATCCAACCATACCTTTACTCCCACTTTTCCATTACCAACAAGTTCTCCCAAAGGCTCCACATGTTCTCCTATGATGACTCTTGTTGCTATGGCAACAAAATCATGACCAAGAGTTTTTGATACAAAAGGGAAGGATCTTGACACGCGAAGATTGCACTCGATGACCTGCAACTGATTGTCCTGTGTGAAGACATGAAATAAGTATAAATATGAAGAATAAGTATAAATATGAAGAAAAAATACGGTAAGTGAAAATCTTGCTCAAAATAATTATCATAAAATGCAGGATCAATGATGCTTCTTTTTTGTTACCTTGATAGCAAAGTTCATATTGTGACAGAGGTTATACATTGAAAATAACTTGATAGGAGAAACCCAAATGTTTTTGGTGATATCTTAAATAGCGCCATCGAAAGTATGTGATGTCAATTTACCAAGTCTTTCATTATAAGACACAGATGAGAAGATGAAAATTGTACCTTTTCTATATATAAGTGATGTGTGAGCTTGTCACCAGTTAAGATAGGTTTAAGTGAGCATCATTGATTGTAAGGTAAAGATGTGTATGGGTGGGAGGTAAAACAAAAAACTAAAGAGTTAACTACGTAAATATAAAATTCCATGTGGAACTGTGGCTGACAAAAGAGTATCATACACACAGCTCATATAACCATCGATATACCATTCTGCATCAATATACCATTCTGCATCAATATACCATTCTGCATCAATATACCATTCTGCATCAATATACCATTCTGCATCAATATACCATTCTGCATCAATCTTATCTTAATTTCACCCTCTTTTTGTTACTCCAGTACAAATTGACTCATTTTGCCATAAAATAAGTCAAGTCATTATTCCTGGAAAATTCTGAATTCATGTAGGAATGAACCTATTGCTTTCACTTTCTTGATATGTTTGGGTATTTCTACTGGTTTGAAAGTTATGGCTTTTCCTTTGATGAACAGAAGTAACTTTATTTGATAATTACAACTTTTTCAGATCAAATCTATTAGCATATTTATGGCATACTAAATGAAGTAATTGATACAAATTTACATATAAAACAAAACAATGAATTCATTCACTTTTTAAAATCATATACACAATAAAAACCAAAACCAAAAGGTTTTGTGGTTTCGATGCTTTTTGTTCATGCTGAATGATTTTGTATTAACTGTTATGTCATTGCATATCATGAAATATTTGACATGAATCACTCTTGAGATATCATGTTTACAAGCTCTTTTCAGCAAAATCATATAAGTCCTTCCCACTAAGCATATTAATAAAATTCAATGTTTTTATAAATTGAACACGTACAAACTAGAAAGCATCATAATTCTACAAAATATGAAATAAAACAGACTTGTGGTTGTTAAAATATTAGCATTTCAAGATTTTTACAGTAAGCCCCCCATACACATTAATATGCACAACATCACCACCAAAAACAAAAGGGCACATCTACAGACCATGGGCTATCTGTGTACCGCAACATGATGTGAATCCAGTTTGTCTTTTTTAAGATACCATGTTTTGACTGAGGTCTTTTTAGCAAAACCATATTAAGCCCCGCCTACCATGCATATTAATGAAATTCAACATTTTGTATACAATGAATACATACACACTAGCTAACAACAAAATTATATCAGACAAACCAGATATATCAACAAATCAGACACATGATTGTTAAAATATGAGCATTTCAAGATTTTCACATTAAACCACATCTATTCATTAATATGCATGACATCACAACGAAAAACAGGACACATTTCGGATCATGTGCTATCTGTGTACTAAATATAACATGAATCAAGTTTACCATCATTGAGATACCACCATGCTTACAAGCTCTTTTCAACAAAATCATGTTAAGCCCCATGAATAATGTTATTCAATGTTTTAACACCAAGAACATGAACACACCAGCTAACATTATCCTTATACCACTTATGAAACAAAACAGACTTGTGATTGTTAAAAAATTAGCATTTCAAGATTTTTACATTAAGCCCCACCTACTCATTAATATGCATGACAACACCACCAAAAACAATAGGGCACATCTACGGACCATAGGCAATGTGTGTACCGCATATGACAAGAATCCAGTGTATTGTTCTTTAGATATCATGCTTACGAGCTTGCTGTCACAGACACACACACACATACATACATACACATGCCAGCAAAGGTTCCTTATACTATTAGCATCGGAACCAAAAACCAACCATGATAAACCAATACCATGGATCGTGGTCGGAACAGGGAGACTCAAGTTCTTACCTTTTGCAGTGGGTCATGGTCAAATGGCTATTATGTGAACAACTTCTATCATGATCTTACCTTCGCAATGAGCTGGAGATTGAATGGTCCATTCACCTGCAGACTTCGACCAATGGCAGAGGTGATTACATTGATCTTAAGGATGGTCTCCTGGTTCAGATCTTGAGGCGGGGTCACTAATGTCGCATCTCCAGAGTGAACACCCGCATTTTCCACATGTTCAGATATTGCTACTGCAATGAGTTCACCGTCTTTGGCAACTGCATCTACGTCTATTTCCTATAATCATTCAAATGAATGTTTTCACAATTTATTCTTTTCCATCCTGCTATTTTCACCAATCAAAACCACTGTCATTACAGAAATCTTCTAATTTAATACACAAACTAATCAAATTCAATTATTCCAAATTAGCATGGCCACTGACCTATCTCACAAAAATACACAATATAAATATAGTACATAGTGGTTGAATAACACAAATATAACAATTAAACTATGGTATGTCTACCAACCCCTTACAGCAAGCAAAATAAATAATGATACAAGGTTGTCTGTCAGACGACATAAGCAATTTAAAATACTGATATCAGACATTATATAATAGCAATAAGTTTTCAATTTAAAATACTGATATCAGACATTGTATAATAGCAATAAGTTTTCAATTTAAAATACTAATATCAGACATTGTATAATAGCAATAAGGATTACATATTTCATTAGTTCATATGAAAAGACATTAAAATTCATCATCAATCTTGTCAAGATCACATATGGTCTATTACGTTTTTTTACACCATTCATGAACTTCTATTTCAAGGATGCACACCTAATTTTTTTTAAACAGTTCCTGCAAATAGTCCTGCTTCAAACAGATAATATGATTTATCTGTAAAAGAGAGCTAATAATTTTTGCATCCCCTCACAGAACATTCAAAACTCAACCTACTAAGTTTAATGATTACATATTTTTGCCTGAGGAGCTTTAGTAATAGGGAAATATTCTTTTTCAAAAGACTAAATAGACATACAAAAGCTGAAATACATTTTCCCCTACAATAAATGTATTTTCCCCTGCAATAAATGTATTTTCCCCTGCAATAAATGTATTTCCCCCTGCAATAAATGTATTTTCCCTACAATAAATTTATTTTACCTGCAATAAATTTATTTTCCCTGCAATAAATTTATTTTCCCCTGCAATAAAGTTATTTTTCCCTGCAATAAATTTATTTTCCTGCAATAAATTTATTTTCCCCTGCAATTAATTTATTTTTCCCTGCAATAAATTTATTTTCCTGCAATAAATATTTTTTCCCCTGCAATACAAATTTTTTCCCTGCAATAATTTTTTTCTCCTGCAATAAATTTATTTTCCCCTGCAATAAATTTATTTTTCCCTGCAATAAATTTATTTTCCCTGCAATAAATATTTTTTCCCCTGCAATAAAATTTTTTTCCCTGCAATAATTTTTTCCCTGCAATAAATTTATTTTCCCCTGCAATAAATTTATTTTCCCTGCAATCAATTTATTTTCCCTGCAATAAATTTATTTTCACCTGCAATAAATTCATTTCCCCTGCAATAGATTTCCTCAGAAGCACATGTACACAAAACTACAGAAATGTACACTTCTGCTGCTATGAAATAAACTGATATTAATTTGTTTGATCCAAACGAAAGGTGTTTTATAGCCTCACTACCCAGTGGAGAAGCTAGACTTTTTTGTAGGGGGAGGGGCAAACCATTAAAAAGGATGAATCCAAACCAAACCCCTTTAACACATATTATTGCATTACCTTTGCCTCCAGGATGAATTTTGAGATAACCACTGGATACTCTTTGCTTACTGCCACAGCTTCACTCAAATATGTTTCCAAGTCACTTGACGTGTGAGCAACATTCATTGCTGCCCCGCTTAAAACGTAGGATGGACGAATCAAACATGGAAAACCAACACGACTGCAAAATTCTTTGGCACCCTGAAAGAAAAGATAATAATGTGTAGTTCTTCTATACCGCTTTTCTATGCTCAATGTATACTCTACAATGGAAACTTTGGAGGCTTAAAACTGCAGCTGACATACAGCGCACAAGCCTGTACTACTACCATGCTCCAATCTCTTATGCTGAACACCACGCAAGAGGACAACATGTCCGAGTTTTAAATCTTTGGTATGACCTGACCGGGAAATGAACCCACGACCTACTGGTTGATAAGCGGGTGCTCTACCAATTCAGTTAACCTGTCAGTTTTCAAAACGAATCCAACTCATTTCACTGTTATACCTAAAACAGTCATTGTTTGATCAGGACAATTAAAACAAGATGTATACATGTTTTGGGAGGTTTTTTTTCTTCTTCAAAATTGAGTGCACCATCAACATGTTTATTGAAACTTAATCGCAATCATGGAATACAAGGCTTGACCCAACCTAAGGTTTTAAATCATGGCACCATGATTGTATGTTTTCCTTCTCTTCATATGTAAAGCAACTGTCAGTTACCAAATATCTACTGAAGCTCTGTACATTATCGTCAAACTCACCCTGCTTGGTTAGCGAGAATTATACTTACCTTCTATGCTACAAATATATGCAATCTGGTCTCAGAGACCTGATTCACCGCACTATACAACCAAAACAAAAAGCAACCACTATAGTGCCCCTCTCGGTGGCTTATGTATTGTGACACGTATTCACTACATTACTACCGAGGACTGAACCACAGGGGAGGCAGGAGGGATGCATAGAAGGTAAGTATAATTCTCATAAATACCCCCACTAATCAAGCGGGTGAATCTACTTCAAATTATACCTTACCTTCTATGCTATAAATGTATGCAATCAGATTGCAAGCGAACCAACGGGAGGAGGAAAGTTCGGATAGAGGGAAGCTCAGGACTCAGTCTCCGCAACTGCTGAGCCTCGTGAACCACTCCTGAAAGGTGCAAGACGTAATCAGTCAAAACTCTTAACACTCGCTCATGCGACAGTACGAAGTTACGCGAGTTCGTAACGATTTAAAAGAAAACCAATACAACTTAACATATATACTATGTAATTGTTAGGAGAAACAGCATAATAGCTGACTTTAGTCGCTGATCTTGTTCCGTCTTGACAGAACTGATCTTGTGACGTTACCCTGATCCACAGGTATGTCTTTCAAATAGGCTGACACAAAGGTTGCCAGTGTCTTCCATATTGCTGTGCTCATTATCTCATTAATTGGTACTCCCTGAAGAGGGCTTTGAGATGTGGCTAGACAGCGCACTTGGGGTGCTTTCACACGCTCACTGCCTAGTAGGGCCATGGAGTGAAACGTGATTGCTTGCACAATCCAACGTGAAAAGGTGTCCTGTGAAACTGCGCGATGTGGTTTTTGTACAGATACGAAAAGTGTCTAAGAGTTGCCATTAAGTGACTGAGTACGCTTATTATAATATTTTAGACAGCGGACTGGGAACCAGACCCTGTCCTCTTGCATGTCTAAAAAGGCTGAAAGTGACGGGAGAAAAAATTGCCTGTGGCAAGAACTCCAAAAGTCTAATTTTCGGCCAGGAAGGAAGGGTCCAGGAGTAAACGGGCTTCCCACTGACTAAAGCATGTGTTTTGTCCCAGGGTGTGAATCGCCCCCTCCGTCTTGCAGAGGCCATTGGAAGAAGAAACACTATTATTAAGGTGAACTCTTTCAAAGGACAGGAGGTGAGAGGCTTAAACGGTGGCTTGGCTAAGGTTTCTAGGATGACCTCCATATTCCAAGCCAAGGAAAGATTATGGACCATAGGCTGCTGTAAGAACATCTCCTTTAGAGGGTTCTCTAGTGGCTGAACAATAGAGACCATCGAGCCATCAGTGAATCCTTGGTGGATGGCTGCTATGGCTGACCTGAACCCCTTAATGGTATTAACTTGCTTTCCAAGGTTGAACTGGTGCATGAGGAAGTCAGCTATGACCCCTAAAATCGCCAAATGCAGAGAAGACGCTCTCTCATTGCAGTAGGTTCAGGAGATTCTAAGTCTTTTATTATACATGACCAGGGTGGAGGCCCTTCCGGACTGTGCAGCCATTGGGCAGCATCCTGTGAAAGACCCTGCACAAGCATTGATTGGCGGACAGCGGCCACACATTCAAATGTAGTGCCACCGGATTGTAGTGGAGCTCGTCCAACCCCAGCGTGGATACCAGATCCTTGTGGTTAGGGAGCTTGTAGGGGTACCACGATACTAGTCTCAGCAGGTGTGGGCACCAGGGCTGGCTTGGCCAGTTGGGGGCTACCAGTAGTAGAAATGGCACTGGTATCACTCTACTTTGTCCAGTACCCTTGGGATGAGAACAAATGGTGGGAAGGCGCAGCCAACAAAGCCATCCCACCAGATAGTTAGTGCGTCGACCTGCCACACCCTGGGGTGCGAGGTTAGAGTGCAAAAACTTGGTAACTTGTGGTTGGTCAGAAAGGCAAACAAGTCCACGTCCAGGTGACGAAAATTCAACCAAATGGTCTTGGCCACCTGGGGGTAGAGTGGTCACTCCGTGGGCACCCCTGCAGACGTGATAGTAAAATCCGCTAGTGTGTTATTATTGCCTGGCAAGTGAACTGCTTGGATACGAAAGTTAGTTGTGTGCTGCACCAATTCAGCAGTGATTTGGTGTGGAGCCAGAGCATTCTGGATCTCATACCTCCTTGCTTGTTGACATATGCCACTACCGTGGTGTTGTCTGTGCGGACAAGAACCGTCTTGTCTCTTGATCTGTGGTAGAAAATGTACTGGGGCCCGGCATACTGCCTCCAGTTCCAGCAGGTTTATGTGCTGGTGGCACCAGAATTCCGGCGACCGATGAGTGGTCTAATACACTTCACAGCCTAATAGTGAGGCCTAGGTGATGTTTATTACTGATGGCTTGGGGGGGAGGAAACTCACTCCTTGCATAACGTGGCGTTGGTCCCACCACCACAGTAGGTATGGGACCACATCTGAGGAAAGTGGGAAGCAGGTCCCTCTCTGATGGGATGAAATGTCCCAGGAGGCGAAACTTGAGGTTTCTCATGTGGAACCTGCACCTGGGGACCATGTCCACCAGGCTGGCTAGGTATTCCAGGAAAGCCAGCCATGCCCTTGCCGGTGAAAATGGTTCGGAAAGCAGCGGGTTTGCCCCTGCATTCACGGTGGCAACGGCTTGAAGTGACCAGGCCTTTGAAGATATCCAAGGTCGCCCCTAAATAGATCAGAGTCTGAGAGGCTCAGGGGACTAGGTCCAACTTCTCAGGGTTGGTCAACTAACCCAGTCTCTGGGCTACATAAATCATGGTGTAAGTGTGTCTGGCCACTAGCAGTGTGTCGTTTGCGACAATGAGCCAATCGTTCAAAAAGACAAAAATGGTGATTGCTGCTTGAGCAGATAGGCCGCTACGACCCTTGTCACCCTGGTAAACACCCAGGGTGCAGTCGAAAGAACATGTAAAAGGTTCCCTCGAATATGAAGGTGAAGAACTTTCTGTGGTTGGCGTGGGTTGGTACATACAGGTAGGAGTCTGAGAGATCGACCAAAGTCGCCCACAGGCCTTTTGTGTAAAAGGAGGAGAATGCCGTGCAGTGTCTCCATTTTGAATTTCGTGGGGCAGATAAACTCTTTCAGTGGTTTAAAGTACAAGATTAGTTGCCATGAATTCTCTTTCTTGGGGGTCAGAAAGAAAGTGGACATACAAAAAGTCTTTCGGTAGCGATGGTACCGAGGTAATTGCCCTTTTTCTGATTAGTTCTTTGATCTCCCGGCGTAATGTTGTACATGTTCTTAGGAAATTGGAAAAGTTGGCTCAGGATCCCCTGCCCTTGTGGGAGGAGGTGAACTCCGTTATGTACCCTTATTATATCGCAGCACCCACCCGTCTGTAATTATTTGGGCCCACTCTGTGGAAATTCCCCAGATGCCCCCCCTCCCTCCCACCTCCAACTAGGCCGCTTCGTAGCGGTGGTGCCGGGGGCATATTAAAAGTGCTGTTGATGCTACTTCCCTTTCACGTGGGAGGGAAGGGGCATTTACCCGAAGTCACTGAGACCCTCCCAGACAAACCTGAGCTGTCTTGGGAGGCAGTGGAACTGGGGGGTTTGGAGGCGACTGCGGTCCGGAAACCGTGCCCTTTGGAAGACTGTGCCCTAGCCCGCCATTGGGTTGGGCTGGGAACCCTTTGTTGGTAGCGCCTTTACTATCAACTTGCGGTTCTTCCAGAGGTCTTGCCGGCCGGCCTGGCAAATGAAAATGTCCTGGAAACGTCCCGCAAAGAGGACCCAGCCTTCCCGTGGAAAACGCTGCAGGTCGGTCAAGGTACCCTCAGACAAGCCCAGCAGGGGTGGACGTTCTCCCTATGCTCCAGCATCACAATTGCTGATGCTATCGCCATCTGGTCTAAGATGGCATGAAGCAGATCTCAGAGACCTGCTAGCAAAGGTGCGGCTATCTGACGTAAATCGGAAGAGGGGAAGAACTTCCCAAGACACTGTCTAGGCTCTCGTTTACCCCGCAGAGCATCTTCCCTCTTCTGTGTGGCAGGGTAATGAAACTTAATTCCTTGGTGATGCAATTACCTAGTTACGAGTACGAAGGCAGACCAAGTGATAATTAAATTTGAAAGTCTGAAAATTGAGAAAAAAGATTGCCACAAAAATGTTTTTACAAGTCCGAGAAATTGACTTAACAAATTTCTACCGGTGGAACTCTTGACGTAACCTGAAAATTTTTCTTTACCAAAAATTATGAAAAGAAAAAAAGAAAAAAGCTAGTAGTGTAAATACACAGAGTAGGGTATCCCTTTAAGGCTCTGGAAATTCTTGGAACAGCTGCTACAGTTTAACCAAGGTCACCCATGGAAGCACCCGGATGAGGGGCAGGATGACATAATGATATACAGGATACACAGTAAAACATATCCTAACAAGGGAATGCATAGGAAACATAACATTAGGCTAAGGCCCCCACTTGTAAGAGAATATTCTACAATAGGACTGAAAACTCACTAGGTGTACCAAAGACTCACCCGGGGAAAATGATACTCTGTAATATGCAGAATCGTAACAGATATGCATTATGATGATAAAAACTAGTCTGAATCTCCGTAGCTTATCTAAGCAAGCTATACAACTCAAACCTGTGGCTAGGTAGCAGGGAAGCAGGTCGAAACTCTTCAAAAAAAAAGAGACTTTTGCGGGTATAGAACCATGGATTTCAGCAGTGAAATCCAGAGACCTTTGTGATCTACAGCTTGCCTCATAGACGCGCAAAATGAAAGTGAATAAATGTCGCAATATGTGAGCCACAGAGGGGCGCTTTAGCGGTAGCGTTTTGTTTTGGTTGTATAGTGTTGTGAATCAGGTCTCTAAGACCATATTGCATATATTTATAGCATAGAAGGTAAGGTATAATTTAAAGTAAATTGTTATGCTTGGAATGTCTTCATACTATACTGCTACACTTAGGGATCCTCAGAAAATTTTCGCATCATAAGTGTCCATTTACCTTGAAAGATTTATGTACTAAGATAAAGGGCCTACTAAAAACCAAAGATGTATGATGCAGGGCCTCTTCACCCTAGCAGGAATTTTCTTTTCCTGTCAGATTTGATCTTGGTTGGGAGGTAAAATTGGAGAATTAATAAGATCAAATCTGACAATTTTATGTAAGTCACTAACAAGAATCCCAATTTTTTTTTTTCAAGAATAGAAAAGGAAACTTACACTAATGTTTGTCAGCTCTTTCCACTGAGGTTGAAGCAAACCAATGGTATCCAACATTCTGGAAAACTTGAAGCGATTTTCAGCATTATCGATAGATTCAGGGGATGTCCCAAGAATACGGCACTGCAAGAAAAGTCATAGCGATAGGATATTTAGGAAACTTTTAAATCAAAGCAGAATTTATTTCTTTAAGTCTTTCCGTTTTCAAAAATTACAATGAATTACAAAGAAATATCCATAGACAATTGAGGACTATCACAAACATATCTTTTACAACAATGTATTCCCCTCATGTACAGCAAGGAACAACCTGTACATATACAAAACAGAAAAGGTAATACATTAGTTGTTCTACTCCTTAAGGTTTCAAACAGTCACACCCGACCTGATACATAACCAGGTCGGGTCAGATTTTTACTCTTTATTTTATTTATTCTGAAAACCTTAGTTGTTGTGGAAGTTGGTGCTGAGTATCATATTAGCAATGGATGAAGTCCTTATTGTGTGGTTATTTTAATTAAGATAAAGTGGTCTCACTATTTGCTACAGTAAGTTTGTGGTTATGAATTGCTGGAACAAATTTTTAAGGAGAAGGACAAGTCATGATATGTAAGGAAGATATCTGATCAAGGATTTGATAATAAAAAGGTGTTAAGCTTCTTTTCAAATCTAGTCAAAGGTGTTGGTTTATTTGTTTGTTTGATGAGGTCCAAACGGCACCACGACAAGTTGTGCCTGAGAGGTCAGATCATTTAACGGCACCACGACAAGTTGTGCCTGAGAGGTCAGATCATTTTAGAGGTAGGAAGAAAAGAAAACTGGGAGAGAATAAGAGAAATTCAATAACAAAAGTCAGAAAGCTGTGATTGAGAGAGGAGGTGCATGGGTGAAACAAAACAAAGTAGGGAGGGGGTGGAAGAGGAGAATTAAATATGGTTGTAGAGGGAAGCATGATGAAGGAAGGAGATAATTTTATCCGGAGGATTTTTTTGAAAGATTTCAACAATTGAGTTGCGGGGAGCGAGGGAAGCTCTGGGAAGGTTGTACAGGGGGCAAGCAAGGAGAACGTGATGGATAGTGAGGATGCAGTGGCAATTGTTACAGAGGGATTGGGGGGGGGGGAAGCAATAAGGAGGTGGGAGTGAGTGAGGTGGGTGTGACCAATTCTAAGACGGGTAATATAAACATTGTCGATACGAGAGAGGTTGTTAATGGTGGATTTGATCGGGATTGTGGGCTGTATGACATAGAGTTTGTTATCAATTTGGGAGTTCCATGAGGTTTGCCAGCAGTCACGAACAAGGGAAACGTTACGCGGTTTGATGTCAGAGAGGGTTTTGGGAAAAGGGGTAGAGAGGAGGTTGAGGGCAAGCTTAGCAGCTGCATTAGCCCTGTCATTGCCAGGGATGCCAACATGGCTGGGTATCCAAAAGAAAAGAACCCTTTTCCTGCAGAGGGTGGGAGAAAAGAGTTTCCAGAGGAGGAGGTGGCAAGTGAGGTTATCCCATTTAAGATTGAGTAATGAAGTAAGAACAGCTTTTAAGTCGGAGAAAATGGCAAAGTGGCTGAGAGGAGAGTACTCAATAAAGTTGAGGGCGAGGAGAATGGCCTTAGCCTCGGCAGAAAAGATGGATGAGTAGTCAGGAAGTCTGCTACTGAGGGTGATGTCTTGGATGATGGCAGCAGCAGCTGTCTTGTTGCCTTCCTTGGAGCCATCAGTATAGATGGAGGTGTAATTTGAGAGTTGGTCTTTGATTTGGTTGTGGAGATTGATGAAGAGGTTAGAGTGGGTTTGAGTTTTGTGATGAGTGGAGAGGCCCAGGTGGACAGAGGGAAGAGGGGTGGCCCAAGGAGAAAAAGTGGGCCACGAGTAGGTGCCGAGAGTGGCGGGGTTGATGTCGAGATGGAAGAGGTCTGATATAATGCGTAAGCTGAAGGGAGGAGATAGGGTTTTAGTCCTATCACAGAGGGAGGAGAAATTGGGGTACCTAATGAGGTTGTAAACAGGATTCTGGGTGTTGGTGAGGACTCTAAAAGCATAGGAGATGCTAAGCTGTCTACATCTAAGTAAAAAGGGGAGTTCATTGGCTTCAACATGAAGGCTTGTGATTGGGGAGGTCCTGTAGGCTACTAGACAAAGCCTGAGGGCTTCATTTTGGATGGTGTTGATGTGGTTGAGGTATGAATTGTGAGCAACACAGTAGACAATATTGCCAGTCAAGCTTGGCACGAATGGTAAGCCTGAAAATTTTGAGGAGAGCATAGCGGTCCGCTTCCCAAGTGGTGTTGGAGAGGAGTCGGAGGATGTTGAGGGAGCTGTTGCATTAAAGGTGTTGGATAATAAATTACTCAAGAAGTTCCACACTCTTACACAAGCACTCCTCACTTGAGAGAGGAGAGACAGATAAATGTGTGTAAAATAATCTTTTGGGAAAGTTTGTCTAGCTTCAAACTGCACTCTTCATACAAACATTACTTCCATGTTAATCCACTTTTCTCAAATTTATTGCTTGGTTGCTTATTTTGGTTCATTAGGAACTGGTTTCTTCACTTTAAGTCTATTCTTCCATAACATGTGGGCCCGCAAAACATTTTGGGGCACTCTTGTTCCAAGTTTTAGGTTGGTGACTAAAATCTGTGTGGGCACTAATTGTTCATGATTCTGGTAGTATCACATTGAAATTAATATCTGTAAATATATCATTTTTGTGCATACCAATGTCTGCTACCTAAACAAAGGTTGTGGCAGGTTCTACCCATCTAAAGATATCATATTTGCTGTTTATGCTAAGTTTCTCACTAAAATTTGATGCATCTAGAATTCAAATAATTCTAAAATATGTTTCACTCATATGTATTCATAGACCTTTTCAAACCAAGTTTAGCCAAACATAATTTCTTCAGCACTTCGACCAATCAAATGCTGGGAGAATTTTTCAATTGTTCCCCGATCAGGTGCAGTTTTGAGGGAAAAATTGTGGGCAGCAATACGCATGCATATTACATTCATGTATGCCGCATGTATGATTCGGCGCTTGAAAATATGTTTTTCATGCGCTTGGTGTCATACGGTGCGTAAATTGTGCAGATGGCCAAGATTCCCCAGTATTAAATTGATCAGGGATTTCCCAGTATACAATTGGTTTATTGTGGAAACGGAATTTCAGCCATGTGACATTACTCAAATTAGTTTTACGGAAATTGCTGATTCACATTTGAAAAGATCTTTAGGGTGTACATTTTTGACAATCTCACCTCTTTTCTATGAAGGGCCATGGCAATATTATTTGGCAACTGTCCACCCATAGACAAAATAATGCCTGCTGGCTCCTCCAATTCATAAATGTCCATCACAGTTTCAAAGGAAATCTCGTCAAAATACAGCCGGTCACACATGTCATAGTCAGTACTGACAGTCTCTGGGTTGTAGTTAATCATGATAGTTTTACGTCCAATCTATCAGAAATAAAAGAAATACAATTCATAATCTTGTAAATCAATAGTGTTTTTCATTATCGGGGCATTGTTTTAATGTAAACATTGCTAACAATGTGCTGACTATATATAAATTTACCCCGCTAAGAGTAGCGGATATATTTACGAGAGTTATACTTACCTTTCATGCTATAAATATGCAATCTGGTCACATGACCTGATTCTAACCAACCTTAAAAACGTAGTTCCCAGCCCAGTCCTGACCTCCATATTACCTCTACTAACCCTCACTTAACATTCCACCGAGGCCTGAACAAGAAGGAAGGCGGGCCGGGATGCATAGAAAGTAAGTATAACTCTCGTAAATATCCCCGCTATGCTTAGCAGGGTTAATTTACTTTTAGTTATACCTTACCTTCCATGCTATAAATATGCAATCAGATTGCAATTGAGGATAAAAAGGAAGGGAGTTCAGGTCGCAGCAAAATTTTCTAAAGGCTGGTAATAAAACTCGCACTAGTCTTATCCTGCTTAAAGGACGAAATTCCTTCTCCTCCTAAGGACGAAAGACCTCCCAATATGAACTACCAAAAATAGTAACCCACTGCTAGTTTTGACAAGAGAACAGAGAGCACTCCGTTGAGAATAACCGAGGTAAAACGTCTATAGAACAAAGGTTAATCACCTGCGAAAACATGCAAACATAATCTGTTAGTGAACAGAAACAAACTGTAAACAACGCTCAACGCCATGAAGAAAACTCACCAGGTTCGTCAGACTGGAGCGGTTTAGGGATCAAACCGTTTGTAAAGTTAAATTAACCAGAAGCTGCCAGAACTGCGGTAGAGTTGTGTCAGTAAAACGTAAACGAAATAAAAGGTGCCGAAGATCGGCAAATTCCGTTAGTAAAACAACGAAGAACAATCGCCAAAACAACTGCAAAGTTTCATTAGTAGGAATAAACGAAATAAAAAGAGCATGAACAATGGCCAAAATGTTTCGTTAGTAAAACGAAACGAATTAAACATGCCAGAACAGTGGCCAAAATTCGTTAGTAAGAGATTAAGACGCTAAGAAATTTAACGTAATAACTCCAACAGAAGGAGAGAATGTGAAAAATTGAAAACAAGAATATTCACCTCAAGAAAGGGGTGGTCCTCCTCTTGAACGAACAGCCCTTGCAACTCCGCCTTAATAGTCTGGTATATCCTTCAGATATGCGGAGACGAACGTGGCTGGTGTTTTACATACCGGAGAACGAAGAATCTCGTTGAGGGGGCCCCCACCACAAAGCGCAATTGATGTAGCTATGCCTCGTACCTGATGTACCTTAACTCAACGTTCCGTGAATAAAGCGGATTTATTGTACGTGATTGCCTTAACAATCCAACGTGAAATCATATAACGCGAGACGGCGCGATGTGAATTTTGTAAGGACACGAATAAGGCGGTGACGTCGTTCCGAAAGAATTGCGTACGTTTAATATAGTGTTTGAGACATCTAATAGGGCACCAGACCTTGTTCTCTGCCATGTCAAAAAAAGGAGCAAGGGCACAAGTCTAACGCCCCCCGATTCAAAGCGAATATGGCCCTCTTTAAGCAAAAGCGTGTGAATGGCACCTCTGCGTCTAACAGAGGCCGCGGAGAGTAGAAATACTGTTTTAATCATCAGTTTCTTGAGTGGGCATTCTGACAAAGGCTCAAATGGAGCCTGTACTAATGTCTCCAGAACCACCTGCATATCCCAAGGGGGAGCGAGGTTCCGAACTGAAGGTCTTTGCTTTCTTCAATTAATCTTTCCAGAAGCTGTGCATCATTGACGGTTGAACCATCTGGAAAGCCTCGGTGGATAGCTGCTATGGCTGTCCTGAACCCCTCGACTGTATTGATGGATTTATTCAGGTTAAACTGGACCAACAAAAAATCCGCTACATCATGAAGAGGGGCCAAATGTGGAGAAACCGATCTATCCTGGCACCAGTTTCGGAACATTCCTAGTCTGAAAGCATAAATTCCCATTGTGAAAGACCTTCGGCTTCGGGCTGCCATTTCGGCAGCCGCCTCCAAAAAACCCTGCGACACAAGAGACTCGCGGATAGAGGCCACACAGTCAAATGGAGTGCTCTTGGATTGTGGTGCAGTTTGCTGTAGCCTGGGATTGAGACTTAACTCGAACGTGGCAGGAAGCTCATACAGGAAACCTGCGACCAGATTTAGCAGCTGAGGAAACCACAGCCGAGCCAGTTGGGAGCTACCAGAAGAAACATGGGACACTGATTGTACATCACCTTGCCCAGTACTCTTGGTACCAGAGCGAACGGTGGGAAGGCGTATCCCTCGAAGTGGGTCCACCTGATCGTGAACGCATGAGAAGTGGGTCCACCTGATATGAATGTGTGGACTTTCCAGACCCTTGGATCGGGTGTCAGAGCGCAAAAAATTGGTAGCTTGTGGTTGTCCATGGATGCGAACAAATCTACGTCCGGGAGACCGAAGGTCACCCAGATCTCCTCAGTCATCCGCGGGAGAAGAGCCCATTCTGTGGGGGCTCCTTGGAGGCAGGATAACAGATCCGCGATCGTGTTCTCCTTGCCTGGCAGGTGGACCGCCTGGAGTGTGACCTTGTTCGTCATGCACCAAGAAAGAAGGGATTTGGCTAGGATCCAAAGATTCCTGGATCTCGTGCCTCCCTGTCTGTTAATAAACGCCACTACTGTGGTGTTGTCAGTGTGTATGAGAACAGTCCTGTTCCGTACCTATGGTAGGAAATTAACAAGAGCTCAGCGTACTAGTTCCAACAGATTGATGTGCTGACCACACCAAGTGTCAGTCCAAAATCCTGCGACTTGGAACCACGCTAAATGTGCTCCCCACCCCGTCAAAGACGCATCGGTCACCACTGACACTGAAGGTCTGACGGGTGGAAAAATCGCTCCCTGTAACAGGTGAAAGTGGATGCACCACCACCAAATGTGGAGGTCCACCGCCTGCGTACAGGGGACGAGGACACTGAGGTCTCTCCTGGATGGTATGAAATGATCCAGTAGATGGGGACTACACATGAGTACTACATCCACTAGGCTGGGTTAGTAACCTAAGAATACCAGCCAAGCTCTCGCCGGCGATGCCGGTAGTGAGAGAAGGACGTCGGCTCCCGCCTTCACGGCTAAGATCCGCTCCTCCGTCGGTCGTATACGAGCTTGAGTAAAATCCAAAATGGTGGGATTCTGAGAAGGAACTAGATTGGACTTGGCGAGGTTAATCACCCACCCTAAGTCCTGTGCCACTCTTATGACTACGTTCGTGTGTTCCGCAACGGTGGCTGCGTCTACTGCGACGATCAGCCAGTCGTCTAGGTACATAAAGATTCTGATGCCTTGCTTTCGTAGGAAGGCTGCTAGAACCCTCGTTATCTGGGTGAAAACCCTATGGGCAGTCGATAGGCCAAAGGGTAACGCCCTGAATGTGTATGTAACTCTCTCAAATTGGAACGACACAAAACGCCTTTGTTCCTCGAGCATCGGCACATGAAGATATGCGTCCGCGAGGTCGACTGAGGTGGCCCACAGGCCCCTTGTCAACTGAGGGAGGATGGAGTGAAGAGTCTCCATCTTGAACTTCAATGGACGAATGAACCTGTTGAGTGGTCTCAGATTGATTATTCCCTCCGGAGGAGGAGGTACCCGCTCTGCATGCAGAGGGGAAGGAGAGTCGACCGGTCTCTGCCACGTTCACTCTGCCCGTCCACGAATTGGACTCCTGGCGAGAAGAAGAAGCTGTATAGGGTCCCGTTACTGTGTTACGGCGACGATGGACCCATCACTGTTTAGACGCACCACGGCCCCGTACGGGACGGGAAGAGAAGAAAAAGACTTCGCCCTCGCTAACAGCTTCTTAGTCGAAGGTCCGAAGTGCCGAAGGTCCGTCTCACCCAGACAACTTTTGCGGAGGCACAGGCAAGTTGGTCAACTGTCGCGTCGAGCAAATCCGAGAGGCTGGTTAACAAAGGCGCGGTCTTAGTAAGGACATCGGCTGGTAGAAGCCTACGCAAAACCGGGTCTAAGCCCTCTGTCACCCATACGGCAAGGGCTTGGTACTTGAAGCCCTGCCGTACGGCCCGGTCAAGAGCTGTTAGGGAATCTTCTCTCTGCTGGATCGCAGGGTTAACAAATTTCTTAGCCCTGGCCACGAAGCTAGACACCACTGCAGTGCCGCTCGCCGGCTGACGGAGGAGTTGCCACACTCCTTCCGGGATCAAGGGGGTGTTTATGAGCGCCCGATAGGCCGCTGGTTGGACACGCGTGGCCTTGTCAACTTCTTTGTTGTAGGCTGTCCAGTCCCTGTCCGGGGTCCTGGCCCGATGCTGAACTTTGGTCACCAGGGAGGCATCAATGGAAAATTGTCCAGCCGATAGCTTCGTATCCCTCGGAGCTGAGCTGAGCAGTCTCCGCTGAGAATATTTTCAAGTTGGCGCGTTTGTCCCGAGTTGATTAACCCTTACTCTACCAGCACTTTTTTGAAAATGCGCTCGGGAGGCTGGGCCAAAGACAGGGCACCTAAAACGGCGATAATATCGCCGCGTGGTAGAGTAAGGCTTAATCAAGGCGTGATTATTGAAGGGTCCTCCGTCTTTCAGGCAGCAAAGTCGAGGTCGTTCCACTTCCGGGACCCGCTGGGCCGCCCGCCGGGACCACGCTACCTATATTTTCGAGTTAGCGCATTTGTCGCGGGTTGATTAACCCTTACTCTACCAGCATTTTTTTGAAAATGCGCTAGGAAGGCGGGGCCAAAGACGGGGCACCCAAAACGGCAAAAATATCGTCGCGTGGTAGAGTAAGGGTTAATTATATGCGGAAAAAACGAATACACAATATGTACTGGTAACGTTAAATAAAATATAGGCTCTCTTGTCACAATTGTAGCTTCTTGGAGCTGTAAGAAGCCGACTCCTCAAACACGCTGTGGTGACGTCGACCCAATACTAATGCCCCAAAATCGATTAAAGAAATTGGCCAATTGACCTAATGCATACAAGAACCTGTACTGAAAATACCCTAACATGTTAATACAATGCATAGTATCAAGCTAGGCTCTCCTTGTGGAAGGGCAGGGCTGCAGGTGAAAAACACTTAAACCTGCGAGAGTGGGACTCTCTCGAACTAGTCACCCGCTTTGTACGAATGGACACAAAAACACTCTATCCTAAGTGTAGGCTACATGGGAAAGTCCTGTGAGTCGGACCAAAGAAATCCCGGCCCATGGCTACCTCGTCTTACCTCAGAAGACTTGAAAAGGCAAACCGGATAAGAGAGAGCAGCTTAAAAACCTACCTGGTAGAAGCTGTAAATTAGAAAATTGTTAGAAAAAGTTTAAATTTATAAAAGAAATTTTGACCACTTTCAGCGATCTTGTGAAAACAACACACTGAAAAGAAGTGAGGGTTAGTAGAGGTACAGTACAGTCGGGAATAACCGTACACGCTAAGTGCGGGGCGTTAGTGCACTTACCACCATGATGAATGGAGCTGCTCAAGCGCAAAATCGCGCTAAACGTGGGTTACCGCGCTAACATCACCGAGCTTGCAGCCCTGCAGCTTCTATTCACCTGTGACTTAACGCGCTAAAAATCGATACACACTGTATGCATTATGTCAATCAAGATCGAAGTGCCTGTGCTTTGTAAAGGGACTCCTAACGTTGCACAGTTATAATAATCTGCTTATCGGATTAGGCCTGGCAGACTTTTTCTTTAGCAAAATGTTTTAACGCGAGGCCTAGAGGAATTAAAAACTTTCGTAAAATATTATTTTGTTTTCATTCAGTTTCACGTTGAACTCTGGGATATAAATATTTTTTTAATTCAGTCAGCATCGCAACGTTCAGAATCACAGTACACAGTACATAGGCCCTACTTGCAATATTAAACTATTTAAATGAGGCAATGTCTTCATTTGCATTGCATTTTTTCGGACGGAATTTTCAATAAAAATACTTATTAAATCCATTAGGGAAAAAAAATTGATGTGAAAATTGAATCAATCCTTCGATTAAATTTAATTTTTTTACAGTTTTTTGACAAACAAAATGAATTTCGGGAAAACAAAAACTGATTCTGGCGATGTTTTTTGATTGAATTTAGCTATCCTATCACACAGTCACATTAAAAAGCCTAGCGTTAGGCTACATGGTTTAATTGATGTGTAATGGTGTTCTGCTTTTGTTATACAATTAGAATTAGGACATAAGAGCTAATATTTCTAAGCTTTGCTGATATTGGTAGGAGGGTTCTGTTAAATATTAATGACTAAATATTTCGTTTGATATTTTTCACGATTATAGATCTACTGTTAGGCCAAATGTTGAGGATGGGAAATGAATAATTTTAAACTGATGTTGACATGTTTGTCTTATATTTTTTCCACAGCTTCCGAACTTCTGAGCCTTTGTCAGTTTTGCAGATTAGACAAGATACATTGAAAAATCCCTGGGCCAGTATGGATGCTTATTAATTGCTTTGTCAGTCTAAGTCAACAAGAATTTACAAAAAACTTTAAAGAGCTTTTTTTTCTTTTCCCTTTTGCATGAATAATTATTTTTATAGTAACGTTTCTACGCCATTCTGTCAGCAATCCAATGAAAAACAGCTACAGCATTTGGCCGTGAAAAAAGAGGCAGAAGTCAAGAGGGTCTATAAACTCGTGTCGCGTTGAACCTTTCTTTCTTACTATTAGGCCTACTTGATACAGTAAATAAAAAAATTCCTGTGCATGTGTCAAGTAATGTTGGGCGTAATGAAATGCTGTTACTGCTTTTTTCTTCCACTTGTGTAGAGTACTTTTTTTTATATTCCAGTTTATGTACAAAACAGAGTGAGTGATATTAGAAAAAAGTGTAGGCCTAAATTAACTAAGCTCAATTGGGTAAAAAAAAAAGAAGTGAAATTTAGTGCTGTCAAAACTGCACATAAAATAGGTAAGCCTGCATTGCTTCATTCCATGAAAATTGCAATATCAGGGTGGTAGAAGGCATTGAATATCAGGGCCTCCGACATGGGGAAAGGCATAGCCCCCCCCCCCTTCCCAAATAATGTCCCCCCTTCCCGAATAATGTTCCCCCTTCCCGAATAATGTTCCCCCCTTCCCGAATAATGTTTCCCCTTCCCGAATGTTTCCCCCTTCCCGAATAATCTTCCCCCTTCCTGAATAATGTTCAAAGCAATGGTTTTCAAATTGGTCTTGTGTTAATTATAAAAGCAATGGTTTTCAAATTGGTCTTGTGTTATTTATCTACAACAAAATTAATTGACAACATTAATCTCCCCCTTCCCCCTCCTCTCACCTGCCATATGAAACCTGTGTCAGGGGCCCTGAATATTGGTTTGATCATATTTATGTAGATCCTATTTTTAAAATATGATACAGGACTTAGGTTTTTGATAGGATTTTCTCCACAGATGACCGATGGTGGTAAAAGGTGAAGCCTGGTCCAATTCATAATTATCATTTTACCTGCTTACTTTTTTTTTTTTTTTTTACCAATGTCTTGTTTTTAAAATAATTATATTCCGCAAAGTTATTTTCTGTCGGAACTTACCTCCACTCTTGACTAACTGACTTGGTTTTACTTCACTTCATTTCAAATGTTTCGATCGATGCTTCTTTGTGAAGTGGTACGAGAAAATTTAAACGAATATTTTCCCTGTCATCGGGTAATATACAGTACAACATCCCGTCACAGACCTGGTTATAACAGAGTTTACCTCAGCAGGTACAAGTGTTTTTGCCGCATAAGACTTCACATTTCCAGGAATCAAAAGCAGAAGATTTCCATCATGCCTAATTGAGCATCTTAACATTTTCTTAAAAATTTGGCAGATATATTCTATCATTATTAACTAGCATGCTTGTTCGGCATAACGACACATTAAAGGAGGCATAAAGTCTGATACAATCATTATTTCATATGAAAGAGAATACAAGATCTTAACCAACTGCCAAAAACATCAGAGTCAAATTCCTATCTCAAGTTATTCATGTTTGAAATCGACACAGGGGGGCTGCCATTTTGTTCAATTCTGTATTGAAATATTGTGCATGACATAGATTCCCCAATAGGGACATAAAGATTATAATGTAATTCTTTACATATGTGATTAAAGTCTTTTATTTCAAAATGATGTGACACAAAGTTATATCAGCATGTTTTGATTTTTCAATTTCATGAATACACAAAATTTTCCTTCACCCTTACAAAATAAAAACACTTGTTCATAAGCTAGAAAACTTGAGGTACATTTTAAAGAAATACAAAGCATTCCAAGATCCTGCTGGGCCGATGACATAATCTGCATGTTTTGCAATCAAAATGGCAGCTACCATGGTACTATAAAGTAGTAGCATTAAAGTTTTTAACAATTAAACAAAAAATATGTTAGATTGCTTCGGAAGTTATGGAACTTGGTCAGAAAATTAGTTATTTTCAATTCTATCATATGAAATAAAGAATTATGTCAGACTGTGACTCCCTTAACAGTGAAGTCATTTGTGCCAAAAGAGGTTATATATAAATGATTATTGCTTTAGATTGACTAACATTTAACATTATGTAATGTTTTAATCAGCAAACTATATATTCCAGCTTATAAATACCTCTGCTTTTAAATGCAATCGATGGTGAAACTCATATTGAGTATAGTTCAAAGAAACGACCATTTTTAACAGCTGTGGTTATGATACACATCCTCAGTATGGTTGACATTGGGATTGTGGAAGCAAGTTGTTAAGAACAAATAAACTAATAGTCGTTAAGAACAAATGGGACTCACCACGAAATACAATCATTATTTCCATAAAATTCCCTCAAGGAAGGGGGATCCTTCCTGCAGTACTTTAATGATGAAGTAAGGAATTGTAAATGAAGGCCCAAGCAGTACTCGGGCATGTGAGAGACACTTGATAAAAAAAGCTGAAAGTAGCTTATTAAAAATAAATGTTGAAAAAATTGAAAGCAGTTTATTGCTGGCGCCGAAGGCGGCGAGCGCAATGCGCGAAACACTTTTGGCGTGGGGGCCAGGGGCCCACTTAAGGGCCCCTTGTGGGGGTCCAAGGAAACAGAAAATTTGATTTTCTATGACTAGGAAAAAGGTCTCCTGAAAGAATTTTTTTATTTTAAAGAAGCTGATTTTCTTAATAAATCACCCCCCCTTCTTCTTCAAAAAAGAAGGAATTTCTATCAACTTTTTATTCAGAGCAGAATATAGTTCAGGCATGTCAGCAGCGTTGAAAAAAAAGTCATTAATGACGTGATCTGACGTCATGTTTTGATGTTTATAAATCAGTGGAAAATGAAAATAACTGCATCACAATTGCCACAAACCCCATTAGCAATATTATGGCACCCTTAAGGGTAGAGTTGGTTCTCTATTCCTTCTACCATAGCACCACAGTGGACATAGGTTGGGCCAAGTCCGGGTGACATAATGGCGGGGCCACTCCATAAATGTTGCCAATAAGGGTTTAAGGAACCATTAACTGACATCCATGTACCAATATTCCATTTTCACAAGTACATAGTCGGGCAAGCCAACAGTCGGGAAATGGCAGTGACAAGTTAAATGCTTTTAACAATTATCTTAACTTTTTATTCTTATTGCGAGTTAAGTCTTCACTTCTCTCAAAAATTTCCAGTAAATTCTTGCATTTGCATTTCCAAAAGGGGCTGAAATTTACTTAAAATGAATGATTCATCTTATTGATACATCTCAATGACAGCAATTAACGTTTTTAAAACTATTTTCGATCAAATTTAACCTCTGGGCTGTCTCTCTATGAATTATCACGGTTAGGCCTAACATTAGGCCTTTCACCCAGTTTTACTATAAGATGGCAACTAGCCTAACATACTGTACGTTCAAACTTCGAAGGAATAAAGAAAAGTCTGGCGAAATCGTATTAACGTTAGACTCTTGTCTAATAAATTACAGTCTCAAAGTATGTGATAAATCTACGCTACACACAGGTTTTACGGCAGAATTTTTTTTGTTTATCTCGCAAAAGAAGACAAAAAGTTTCGCTTAAATAAATTTATAAAACACTCGTGCTAAGTGCAGTGATGCATGTACACAGATTGGGGTCACACTCAGTGCAGTTACGTTACGTATGCGCTAACAAGCTTAGCGCAATGAGACGTTTACTTCTGTAATACTATTACCGCGCTAACCTCTTTGAGGGAGGAGCAGATTAAAATGGGATTATCGGACGCGCTTAGCGCAGAGTTGGGGCAAGTGCCGTCGGTGCATGAAAGACACGAATACAATGGCGGCGGTAAGGGCATTAATCGCGGTAAATAATCCGCGCTAACTGCGATATCGGTACGCTTATTCCCGACTGTACTGTAATATGGAGGTCAGGACTGGGCTGGTAACTACGTTTTTAAGGTTGGTTAGAAGTGCGTAAGAATCAGGTCATAAGACCAGATTGCATATTTATAGCATGGAAGGTAAGGTATAACTAAAAGTAAATAGGCCTAATCATGATATATTTTCTTATATTTTTCAAACTTATACAAGTACAGCAAAATGGATCTGGATACTGCACAGCAAAAATAAAAAAGGAAAAAGTAAAGCAAAAGGGCATTTTTTTTTTTTTTTTTTAATTATTGTACAGAAAATATCAATCTTTGCCTCACCTTTCTTAGTTCCTTTATGCATCCCACAGCACACCAATCAAATTCTACGCTGCTACCAATCCTATAAACACCAGAGCCAATGACCATGGTGTAACCACCTGGGAAGTCAAGGTCATGGGAGTCACCATTGTAAGTGAGGTACAAGTAGTTTGTACTCGCTGGCCATTCAGCTGCAACTGTGTCAATCTGCTTCACATGGGGTCGGATATCATACGCTTGACGTTTCAAGCGGACAGCAAGTTCCGTGCTAAAAATTCAAACACAGAAATTTCATTTTACAAACCTGTACAACTACACTTACAGGTTGTAAAAATACTGTTATTTACAAGTTTGTTTGATGCAGGCTTAACGGCACCACAACAGTGAGGGTCAAATTGTGCCTGAGAGGTTAGATCATTCCACAGGTAGGAAGGAAAGAAAACAGGGGGAGATTAAGATAAACAGAGGATCTAATGGCCAGAAAGCTGGAAGTGAGAGAGGAAGTGCATGGGTTAAAAAAACAAAGTAGAGAGAGGGAAAGGGGGAAGGGGGAATGGACTAAATATGATTGTAGAGGGAAGCATGATGAAGGAAGAAGATCATTTTATCCGGAGGGTTTTTCTGGAAGAGCTCAGCTATTTTCTGTAATGGAATATATTTCATGGACAATGTCTATCATTCTGAAGAGTATTCATCTTGAATCATATCTGGTTCTCATAATCTGTACATGGTAAGACTTGAGAAGAAATGCTCTTGAAGAATTTGACTGCAATCAAGCAACAAGATGAACAAGATTCCTCCTCGGTCAGATTTCAGGTAAAAGCGGTCAAAATGTCTATTACCAAATACCTTTCAATTTGTCTGGCAATTTGCTTATCCGAGAACCCCAGCTTCTTTCCTTTAAGCAACAACTCTTTGGTCAGGGTGGTTCTTCTGAAAGTTGTAAGTAGTTTGGCATAGTCAATGATGTTTTTGAATTTGTATAGAAACCAACGATCAATCTTTGTGAGATTGTATAAATCCTCAATGCTAAAGCCTTGATGCAGTGCACTAGCTAAAACATAGATTCTCTCATCAGTGGGCATTTTTAAGATCTGTAAATGAAAATTAATTTTTTTAATTCAACAAAACAGTAAGAAGTATATTATTCGGGTATGAGATATTTTATAGAAGTAATTGACAGCATCAACATCGCAGTTTGGACAGATGGGTTTTAAGATGCATCAAAGCAGGTAGTTGTGGTGGAAGTAAGTGTGACACATCTTAAGGCAATTGAAAATGACGGCATCTTTGCAATGTTACATGGTGGGAGGGGGAGGGGTACTAAAAGGTGGTACAGATTCAGGTCCAATGCAGTCTTAATAAACAAACACACAAAAAGATGATCATAAGGTCCCTTACTTCTTCATCAAGTGAAGTAACATCACTGTCAAATCCAAGCACATTCTCATTAACCATCCGCAAAGCTTTCTGAAATGCTTCTTCAAATGAGCGTCCCACTGCCATCACTTCTCCAACACTCTTCATGGAGCTACCGATCTAAAGGATGAGAACAAATTTCTTTACCATAAATTACCCACAAAAATAATTCCAATAACATAAACAAGATTCACCCTTTTTTAGATTTTAAATTCTTTCTTAAACTCTTCAAGCAAGTTGTTTTCGAAACAACCACATAAAAGAGTCCCGTAAATTTTAGAACAATTATTGTATATATCTTATACCATATTTTCATTTTAAATATTACATTTGTATGTCTATTTGAAGAAGAACTTAAAAGAAAAGAAATTAAAAGCATTTTTTGGATACATCCTAACAATAGCGTAATATTATTTGTTTGGTGGACTGTAAATCCTTAATACTAAGCAACATGACCCCTTGCTTTTAAGCTGTTTAGGTTCTCACCTCTTTGCTAACTTTGGTGAACTTCTTGAGATCCCATCTTGGCATCTTCACCACACAATAATCCAGACTTGGCTCAAAACATGCAGTCGTTTTCATGGTCACAGAATTCTTCAGCTGGGGTAGAGGAATTCCAAGAGCTAGTTTTGCTGCCACATAAGCCAGTGGGTACCCTGTAGCTTTGCTGGCGAGGGCGGAGCTTCTGGACAGACGTGCATTCACCTCAATGATAAAATACTGCAGTGAGAAAAAAAAAGTTGATTTATGAGACCTGTCATTGACAGCAAAGGTCATACAAAATGGTGCTGTTTAAAGGATCAGTTCAGTGGTCACACAAGTTTATATTATATAAAAGATTATTATTATTTGATCATTTGTTTATCTTATATGAAAGAGGACATCAAAAGAAACAATGGTGAAAACACTTTTTTATTCCTTATTCCGTTAAGGATATATTCAAGTTTAAAGGTCTGTCCTATCTGTGTAGGAATGGCTGGTGAATAATTCTATTACAATAGGTTGGCGCCCAAACCCTCACATTCTTAGCAACCGTTCATGTATTTTAAAGAAAAGTTATTTAACTTTTGTAATATTCACATTATTTTTCTCTAAACTTGCTTGAAGGGCTAAATTCAAATTACTCTTACTCGATTCTGTTTTACTACTTTCCTAACATATTCAATGGTTTTTAACCCACAATATCAGAAGACAGAATACATAAAGACCTTTGTGTAATCTGAGGGTGTGACATCACAACTAGTCTGATTACAGTCGTTTCCATACAAATGATACAAAACTTTAAACTTAAATATCTCCTTAAAAGAATAAGATTTTTGAATGGTTTTTTCTTCTTCACTATTTTGTTTCTTTGGAAGTTTTCTTTCATATAAGATGGATTTGCTTGACCCCTGAACTAATCCTTTAAGCAAAACACACCAGGTTGGAGGAGAATGAGCAGGAAGTCATAAAGGATTATTCCAGTGCCCTAACTTTGATATTCTAGGAGTGGCCCACTCTGCCCCTCCCTGCCCCCTTTTTGGTCCACCCTACCCCTCATGAGAATAAAATGGTTCAACAAATAATAATACTAATAATTAAAAAAAATCTTTATAAACATAACAATCTTAATTAAACCTATAAATTAAATACCTTACATGAATACAGAACACAGCATGATAGCATAGTAAGCAATTCCCCTGTTTGGCTAATGAATGGTCCTTATGAGTCAAAAACAGTTTTATTCACCAGGGGCTTCGTTAAGCCTTAAGGCGGGCCCCTGGACCACATGCCGAAAAGATGCAGCACTTCGCACTGTCCCTCAACAAATCTAGCACTCTGTTCCTTTTTAAATCAAGCTAGGGGTCTGTATATGTTATGAAGGAGATGAGGTCAATAATCATAATTTATTTTAAAGGTTTCTGTCAAAAAAAATTATAATTAAGATTTGAGATTTGAGTTCAGAATAATAATTATTATGGTTGATATGACAGAAATTTTGAGAAGATTTATTTTGGAACAGTTTTGAAGATACTTCAATATAAAGATACGTCTATGTGAGAAAAGATGGGTGGCAAAAAGTGAACCAGTAATCTTTGGCCACACAAAAAAAAACTTACAATGAGTGAAATGAAATTTTGAAACATCCTACATACCTCTTCTGATTCTGGGTTCAGTGCATACTGAATATTACATTCACCTACAACGCCAAGATGACGAATAACTTTGATGGCAGTAGACCTCAACAAGTTATACTCGATGTTTGTCAGTGTTTGGCTTGGCGCTATAACAATGGATTCACCTGTGTGGATTCCCAAGGGATCCACATTTTCCATATTGCATACCTAAATGAAGTAAAGAGAAAGTAAAATGAATATTTTCAAATATGGAACAGATCAGGCATATAGATATCAAGTTCCTCTGTCTACAGGAGATAAACACATCTTAGCATATGAAATTTGTTATTATCATACCACAACTCGCCAGAACATACTGCTTAGAAAGTAGAAGGTAATAAAACTGAAGAGCTTTGTTTAATTTGTCTGGTGGGTATTTTTAAATTTCATTTGACAACAAAATACTTTTTCCAAATTAACTTCTACTTCACATTCACCATGATATACATTGTTATTGGTCAAAAGCTGAGACTCTACTTACTGTGATGCAGTTATCAAAGGCATCCCTGACTACCTCATACTCCACCTCTTTCCACCCTTTCAGGGACTTGTCCACCAAGACTTGGTTTGTATGAGCAAAAGCAGCTGTAGCAAGCTTGATAAGTTCCTTCTGGTTGTTGGCGAATCCCGATCCCAAACCACCCAATGCATAGGCTAATCGGATCATTACAGGGTATCCGATTTGATCTCCGGCTACAACAGCCTGTAACAAAGATTATTGAATCAAATTATGTGAGAAGAATGTGCATGATTTCAACCTTCATCAAGTTACACGAAACAAGAAAGAAATTCTTGCCCACAGAAGGTAAATTAGGATCAAAATGTAATCTGTGCTTTATACAGTACCATAATTGCCTCCAGAAGAGTCTCATCCATTTTTCATAACGCTATCAACTTCTGTTGATATCCTTTTCCATTTAGGAGTTAATGCATACATGATCGTGTTGAAATGTGACCTCACAGTATACAGTGTGATGTCATCAAGGCAGATCAAAGACAATGTTAGTGTATTTCTTTGAAAATTAATTGCCTCTTTTTGAAAAACTGGGAGCATTTATTTTGTTTGTTCATTGATGTGGGGTACAACACACACTTTATAAGAATGTACTTTGCCCATTTCTCATAAACCTTAAACTCTTAAGTAAAGGGGAAAAAAAAAAAAATTGCTTTATAGAAATACAAAAGAATTGTCTCAGATCTGCCTTTATGACATTACATTTTAGACTGTGAGGTCACTCTTCAACACACTCGCACTCTTTGAAATGCAATAACTCATCAACGGAAAAAGATATCAACATGATTTTTACACCAAAATATATCTTTAACATTCCCTCATCATATAAATAAAAATAAAAATTCACGGGAATATTCCTTTGACCATGCAAATAAAAATAATCATTGGGGGTCTTACTGCTTTCATTTTCTGGCACAATTAGCAATACATTTTAAAAACCAAGAAAGGTAAACAAACACAAAATGTTTCAGTTTTGACCACTTAATTGAGTAAGTTTGACAGAAATTGTTTCGAAAAAGATAATGCTTTTCCTTTTAAACGGATCTGCACTTAAAAGTCAGTAAGTGATGGGAGGGACAAGGGTTGTTCGCATGCCTAAAGCGTGATGTCTCTTCAATGTAAATTGACAGAATAATATACAATGGCATTTCAAAACTTGCATTCCCAAAAATACAAAAATGAGCTAACAGGATATATTCAAACAACATGACCACTGACCTCATCAACGGAATTTGCGGCCCTGCTTGGCGCAACCTGCTCACCAATCTCCTGCATCCTTTCGGCAAACACTTTCCTGTCTTCAGTGTCCTCGATTGATTTGACTGGAGTGCCCAGAACTTTTACTTTGTACTTGGCCAGTATTCCTGAGTCATTCAGTTGGACTCCACAGTTAAGAGCAGTCTGCCCTCCAAATGTAAGAAGAATACCATCTGGACGTTCACATTCAATCACCTGTAACAAAGATCATAACATAACAAGATGATGAGCTAAGAAGGGTTCGTCACCTCAAAAAGCCCAAGCTGACCACCACCCCAAAGGAAATACACAAAAATAAACCAAATCAAAGTTGCCCAGAGTTAGTAAGAAAGCTATCAATCTTGACTTTGAAATTGTGAACAGAATACAAGACAAAATGTGAATCAATAGCACTAATTTGGTAATTAATTCATGTAATATACACTGTACAATACTAAATTCAAAAGATTCAGAATTAAAACACAATATTGAATACATTTATTGACATACCTATTACAAATACAACTCCCAAGGTGTTGAAATACATTAATAAGATTGAAGCAATTTACTATTGGGCAGGAGCATGTAAATCAAAACTTCCACATGATTCTGAAAATACAATTTTTCATAAAATTACTCAAGCTTAAAAAATAAAATGGTAAATACTGTCATGGTTTGCATGCCCATGCAATTTAACACCCACAATCATATGACCCGGCCAATTATAGCCAGAACCAAAAGATTTGTGTGGTTCCAATGGTTTTTTTTTTTTCCCATGCAGATTGATTTTGTATTAACTGTTATGTCATTGCATATCTTGAAATATTTGACATGACATAAATCGAGTTTACTCGAGATACCGTGTTTACAAGCTCTTTTCAGCAAAATCATATTAAGCCCCACCAACTATGCCTATTAATGAAATTCAATGTTTTTATGAAATGAAACATGTACAAACTGGCTAACATTATAATTACACTAAACATGAAACAAAATAGACATGTGCTTGTTAAAATGAGCCTTTCTCAAGATTTGTACATTTAATTCCCGCCTACTCATTAATATGCATGACATTACCACCAAAAACAATAGGGCACATCTGCATACCATGGACTATCTGTGTACCTCACATGACGTAAATCCAGTTAATTGTTCTTGAGATATAGTGTTTTACATGCTCTTTTCAGCAAAATCATATTATGCCCCGGGAAGCTATTAATGAAATTCAACATTTTTATACAATGGACACATACACACTAGCTAACATACTTATACTGAATATGAAACAAAACAGACATGTGATTGTTAAAATATAATCATAATATGATCATTAATATGCATGATATCACCAACAAAACAATAGGGCATATCTACAGTAGTATGACATGAATCAAGTTTACCATTCTTTAGATATCATGCTTACAAGCTTGCAATCAGACACACACACATACACACACCCACACATACACCCACCCACACATACACCCACCCACAGATACACACACATGCCAGCATGACTGCATAGGATCCTTACGCTATTAGCATCGGAACCAAAAATGGCATCCCATGTCCCACATGGCATCCCATGCCCAAAATGGCATCCCCTGTCCCACATAGCATTCCACCATATGTCCCAAACGGCAATCCACCATATGTGCCACTTGGCATATACCATATATTCCAGATGGCATCCCACCCTATGTCCCAAATGGTGTCCCATGGTTAGAGCTGTGACCGTTTAGCGTGTACACGCTACACGCTTGCAAATCTTGTAAACGTTGACTAAATACTCTATTGCGAGTAATCATTTTACATTATAGGCCTAGTGTCTTGCTGTTGAAAATCAATATTTATGATTCAAATCACACACACATTTGGCTGACAAAATTCCCATCAATAATTTTTTACAAACTGTTAACCCGATTAGCATAATCCTTTTTAAATGTGCGAATCACAAATGTGCAGTAATCACCTATGAATGGGGATATTATGCACTTTGATTTCGCTGAAATCTGAGTAATCTAACTTGTAAAATGCACCGCGAATGTGCAGCAGTAAACAGTGAAACTAACAATAGGCCTAACGTTAATCCATAAGGCTTTAAATCCCACGCAATCAAGGCCCGTTTCATCGACCAAAAAACACTTGAATCGTGACAATCAGTACATTTACATGTAAATATTACCTGATGAGTCAAATAAATTTTGCAAGAAAGAAAAAACATTGCATAATAAATAAACAGAAAAAGGTTTTAACAGAGCTGAAATTCTGCATGCTTCGCAAAGATAGCAGCCATTTTTTCCAGAGGACTGATATTTCAGAACTTCCTGGTGGTGGTGGCGTAGTTTTAAAATGTTTTACGGTGAGGTATATCATAGGCCTCAGTATGCAAGATTTTCACAGAACTTTAAAAGCCGTAGCAAATAGGGAAAACAAGTTAGGCGATGTAGAGTTTAAATGACATTGAAAGGAAATTATCTGTTCTTTCTAAACTGAATTTCCATGCATATTTTCTATAAAAATGATGAATTATACTGTAGAAGTAAACTTCTCACGATTTGGAAAGCAAAACTCAGCGTTTATTTGGGCAATGCAGTCAGTACTTCTGCCATACTGGTTGCGCGATTTTTTTACTTCGCCTTGTAGTTTTGGAGCAATTTTGGTGTATTTCCGAAAATTACAGTACTAAACTCGTGTACACGATACACACTCGCTTTTTTTGGCGTGTACACGTTTACTAAAATCCCTTAACGTTCACAGCTCTACCCATAGTTTATATCCATCCTATGTCCCACGTGGCTCCCACCCATGCATGTCCCATCCCTCCCTATGTCCACATGCAGTCACATCCTGTCACACTCCCTGACTGAGCATACTAAGTTGAAAAGTTTTGTCAGTTCATATATAGCAGCAACTTTATGCAAATGAACACAATGATAAAGGCTGAGTTTAATAATCATGCCTGATACAGCCATTGGTGCACAAATATATTAAAGAATTTAAAGGATTTTAGACCTCAAGTGTTATGAGAGACAGTTGGGGATCTCTGAAGAATATTGGAAAAGTATATCATCTTACAGTTATCTTCTAAAAAAATATGAAATGATTTGCTGACTTTTAAGGAAAATTAGTCTTTAACCTGTCTAAGGGTTTTTAAAAAACTTTAAACATTTTTTAGGTAATTCCAGTCTTTACTGAGGATATCTTAAGAAACTTTTTAACACTTTCTGAGGAATTCTGAAGAAACTAACATTTTTTGGGGAATTCTCAAACTGTGGACGGACAGATGGAAAAAATCACCATTGCATAGGTTTGCACTATGCTTCGCATGCTTACCAATAAGAAATTTAAGTTGATTAATTAATTCAAATTCCTTACAGAAAAAAGGGGCAAATAGATTACTGTTTATTAAACTTTTTAAAAGAATGGAATCTAAACAGCTGATAGGAACATTGTAAAAGTATTGTGAGGAAGAAGATATTTGAATGCTTGTGACAATATACAATATTGCACCCTCATATTTGGTCTTTACCCTCATATTTTATACTTTTAATTTCACAAAATAAACAAAAAATTATCTGCAGAGTTTTCAACATATCCCAAAGTTATTCAGTAATGAATTGAAATCCACTGACAGATTCACAGATAAATATACATAAATATAAACATTCGCCAGGTCAGAAAAAAAGACCATGATTCCACATTCATCAGGTTTTTCCTACAAGATTTTCAAAGAAACCTAAACGACTATGCTTATTGGCCATATAATACTTCCTAAGTTATTATCTAATGCAAAAATTTTGTGGATAAACAAATTTAAAAATCTTACCATTATCATCATTTAAAATGATGCTCTCTCTCACACTCTCTAATAATCAGAAATACATATCCGACTTTATTAGTCAAATGGCATTCTTACCTGTTTAACATAATGTGGTGTGATTGGGAGAAAGTAAATGCGGTCTGCCATTCCTTTAGAGGTCTGAACAGTTGCAATATTTGGATTGATAAGAATGGTTTGAATGCCTTCTTCTTGCAGAGCTTTGATAGCCTATAAAACAAAACATAAATAAAGTTTATACACTGATGCACAAATAAAAACTAAATCATATTCAAAACAATGCATGTGCAAAAGGAACGGGATACCAAAACAAAGAGGTATTTTAAACATCAAATTCACTTGATACTCTTGCAACCAAACTCTTACATTTTACAACTACAATCAATTGATGGAATAGGAAAAAATCAAGTGAATCCAAAAAATCTAAAATGGCATGAGCAATACCAAAGTGGTGAAAAACATGAACCAACAATTAGGTTCGTATTCATGCCTGTTCTGGCACCAATTTTGCATATCTTACAATGATCGTCTAAACAACTCACAAATCAAAATGTCTTTCAGAGAGTAATCAAAAATACTTCCCAGATTCCCTCCTTCCTGACAAATTTTTGCAATAATTCTCCATATATCTTTCAGCTATAGTAAAATTAAGGAATTTTCGTTAATATTCTTTACAATTTCTCATTCTCAAATAAAGGTGAATAATAACACTGCCATCAGTACCTGTGAACCAGAGTAATCAAATTCTCCAGCTTGTCCAATGGACAGCCCTCCAGATCCGAGAATCAGGACCTTTCTGGGTTGGTCGTCTTTGGTTGGTGTACCCTGGACTGGTGTGTACACCATCTCTCTCTGGATCATTTCCTTTATATACAATTTGCTGAAACAATTGAAGAAAAGAATATGAAATTACATCAGAGGATCCCTTAATAATTGATGACCCCTTGATAATTGAGGACCCTTGATAAATGAGGACTTCTTGATAATTGAGGACCCTTGATAAATAAGAACTTCTTGATAATTGAGGACCCCTTGATAATTGAGGACCTTTGATAATTGAGGACCTTTGATAATTGAGGACCCTTGATAAATGAGAACTCCTTGATAATTGAGGACCCTTGATAATTGAGGACCTTTAATAATTGAGGACCCTTGATGAATGAGAACTCCTTTATAATTAAGGACCCCTTGATAATTGAGGACCTTTGCTAACTAAAGACCCCTTGATAATTGAGGACCCTTTGATAATTGAGGACCCCTTGATAATTAGGGCCCCTTGATAATTGAGGACTCCTTTATAATTGAGGCTCCTTAATAATTAAGGCTCCTTGATAATCAAGGCCCCTCGATAATTGAGGACTCCATTATAATTGAGGACCCCTTGATAATTTATTATTTCTTGAGTGAGGTTTTACACAAAATTAATGTAAAAATCCTATCAGCACTTAAAAAACACACTTGGGAACTTTGAACCAATTCCAAGATTACCTTCTTTCATAGACTTCCTTTTTTTAACGTTAGTAAGCATTTAAATATAAAACGGACATAAATCGCCCAAGACACTTTCATCAAGATAATTACAGGTGGCAACGCTAATATATATTCATGATTCATGTCCATAAACATATCTTCATATGGATAAATTGTCAAGAAATAAAAAACATGATCTCTATTATGAGTAGATAAATATTTATTTTTATATCATATCCAATCATTGCAATTTTGCATCTGCCTTGCATTTAAAACTCAAGAATATAATATGAATGATATGAATAATAATGCTGTTCTCCCAATGGAGTCCCATAGATTTCTTTGTTAAAAATGCAAATTGAGAGCTGCAAATTGGTTCCCTCCCTGAGACAACCTCCTTATTATGACAGATTGGCTAGACAGTATTCTGTAGCCCAGTCTTACTAGAGAACAAGGAAAGAGATAATTGAGGCACTCAAAATCCTCTCTAAAATTTAGTTTGTCCTATCTGTATTTAATTGCCCTACCCTTTTTCAAATTAGTTTGATCAAACTTTGGAATTCTGTACTTCGTGATTTTATACATGCTGCAGGTAGCTGAAACCCATTTAACATCAGAATAGACGAGCGTCGCTGTAAGCTATGTTTCGCCTTCCGGTATGATTCTAATTCTTGTCAGCTGCTATAGAAACACCTATGGAGATCTGGAGCTTATGTGGCATTTAATGCCTTGAATCCAGTATTCATCATATGTATTACAGATAGTTATTGACAAAAATAAAGAACTGAAACCAGTGACTTACTTTGGTCTGTTTTCTTTTTGGTCCCTTACTGCATTCATGAAGACATTGAAGAGAAACTCGAGATCCCTTGGTCCACCCATGTGCTCAGGGTGAAACTGAACACTGAAGAAAGGTTTCATATTGTGCACTAGCCCTTCATTTGAGCCATCGTTTGCATTTGTGAACAAGATTGACCAATCAGGTGGCATGTCTTTAGTATCCACAGCAAAGCCATGGTTCTGAGTGGTGATGTAGCAACGACCTGTTCCATTATGGATGCAGGGCTGGTTGTGTCCTCTGTTACCATACCTATGAGTGAAAGGAAAGTGATGCATTTTCAGAGGTCAAAGAGACACAAATTCAGGAAAGATGTAGCATCATTTGATGGAAAGCCTTAGACTGTATGATGCAATTCAATTTTCACATGATCTTTTCAACTTACATGAACAATTGTGAATGTCATTTTTGCACCTTCCATATGCTGTATCACACAATTGCACCAATGTAAAAAGTTTAAATCGCTTAATAGAAGAATTTCTAACTCTGTGCTTAATAAATAGATTAACTAATCCCTTGACTCTTTCATTACTGCTAGCCCCCCAAAAATAATTTCTATTGAAGAAAACCCCATCCTACATTTATGACTAGAACGGTAAATACCGTCATGGTTCGCATGCCCATGCAAATTGACACCCATATCATATGACCCGGCCAATTATAAAAATGGCATCCCATGTCCCACATGGCATCCCACCCCATGTCCCACATGACATCCCATCCCACGAACCACATGGCATTCCACTATATCTCCCACATGGCATCCCACCCCATCCCATCCCTTGTCCCATGTGGCATTCCATCAATGTCCCACAGGGCATCCCATCCTAAGACCCACATGGTATTCCACCCTTTGTCCCACATCCCATGTCCCAAATGACATCCCACCTCATGTCTCACATGACATCCCATGCCTTGTCCCACATAACATTCCACCATATCTCCTACATGGCATTCCACCATACAATGTCTCATATGGCATTCCACCATATGTCCCACATGGCATTCGACCATATGACCCACATGGATCCCATCCTACATGTATGTCCCACATTAATCCAACAATATGAATCACATGACATCCCTCCGTATGCCCCGCATGGCATCTCTCCCTGTGTCCTGCATCAGTGGCTTCCCACCTGATGTCCCACCATATGTTCTACATGGTATCCCTCCCAATGTCCCAATGACATCCTACTTTATGTCCCACATGGCATCACATCCCATGTCCCCATGGCCTCCTACCCTATGTCCCACATAGCCTCCTACCCTATGTCACACATACCATCCTACCTTATGTCACATATGGCATCCCAACCTATGTCACACTCTGTGTTACTTATGGCATCCCACCATGTCCCACATGGCATTCTACCCTGTTCCACATTGCATCCCACCCCATGTCCCACATGACATCCCATAGGCTCCATAAGAAGTCTTATCCTAGCTATCACAGTCCCTGATTGAGCATACTATGTATGAAAGTGTCAGTTCATATAATAACTTATATGCAAATGAGTTGGTAAATACCAAAAAAAGGTGGAGTCAAATAATTATGCCTGATATAGCCCTTGGTGTATACCACATGGTATATATTATATCATATGTCCCTCATGGCCCACATCCATTTTCCATATGGCATCCCTCCCTATGTCCATATGCAATTACATCCTGTCACACTCCCTGACTAAGCATACTAAATAAAACAAAGTCTGATCAGTTCATAAACAGCAACTTTATGCAAATGACCACAATAATGAAGGTGGAGTTTAATAATCATGCCTGATACATGTTGGTGCCCAAATATTTTGAAGAATTTTAAGGATTTAAAATCTCAAGTGCTACAAGAAAGACACTTGAGAATCTCTGAAGATATTGGAAAATCATATCATTTTACATTCATCTTCTAAGAAAATATCAAATGTTTAGTACTAGATTCAATCCTGTCTTACGTGTTTCTGAAAAACTTAAAACATTTTGTAAGGAAATTCTAACCTTCCATAAGGATATCTGAAGAAACTTTTAACTTTTCTGAGGAACTCTGAAAAAACTTTAACATTTTCTGAGGAATTCTAAAAGAACTTTAACATTTCTGAGGAAATCTCAGGAAAAAACTGTGGAAGGCTGGACGGACAGCCAGACGGACAGACGTAATCACCATTTACATAGGTTCACATTATGCTTCGTATGCAAACCAAAAAACAATTAAATAACCTAAATAACTTATGGGCTAATGGTTAATTCTAATTCATTTACTTTTAAAGCAAAACAAATATTACATTTAAATTATTCGCCAGAACATATTGGTAAAAATCACTTAAATATCTACATGAAATATTAAATTGTGATTGTTTGACAAAATTGGTTCATAGCTTGCTTGTTTTACACCCCACATTGGATTTGTTTTATCTGCACCATGTATTCAAATGAAAAGATGGTCCCTATAGACAGCGCTGAAAAAAATATACAGTTCCGGTGGTAATAACCGCGGAAAAACTAGGAATTTGCAGATATTTTTTTTATAGATTTCCTGAGTAAAACAACAGTATATGGTAAATATCAAGATGTATTCACAACATTAATATTATTTGTCACAATTTTTCATGGAAAGATTTTCAACACCTTTATTCAGAAACCATGGGAATTTTATAATTAATTCCAAATCACCCAATAGAGATCTTACTTCATCTTGTAAGTGGTCATTCCAGCTGCTAGGCCCATCAACTGATGACCAAAGCATATCCCAAATATTGGCTTTGGATTGGCTTCCTTCATAACCTTCTGTAAATTGCCAACAGCAACCGCTGCATGGGACGGATCTCCTGGACCATTGCTCAAGAATAAACCGTCATATTCTGCAGAGCACAAAGTTTGGATTTGATTATTTAGTTATCAACCCTTAAATTCAACTTGCTAACATATAGTAAATTGATAAGTCATTATTATCATTATATTCTATAGCCCAAATACAATCAAACATATACATTGAAATATGTTACAACAATTGGAGCAAAAGATCAAATCAAATAAAAAATATATTATTCTATTTTTTTTTTACTTCATGACTCCTTCACAAAAATTAGGGTTAACAATTCATACAATGGCTGCAAACCAAGCACATGAGTTGAGAACTGATAAATATGGAAATAACAATTTGAAGGATTTGCAATCACTTTATTGAAGTATTTGCCACGTAGCTAAATAAATAATAAAAAAAGCACTTAAAATGTAACAAAAATTATTGTCTGTACATACTTCAGGATTGTAAATATTAGCAACAGAAATAATTTGATATGAGTGATATTCAACCTCGATACGGATTAAACAAAGTAAAACATTTTTCAATACAACAGGCCTGTACGGGGAGGGCCTGATGTTCATAATTTTTCACTATGATAGTCCAAATTTATGCTACTTTTTTTTAAAGTTGAGATCGTTCAAATTTTACATTTTTCGTCATTATTTAGCTCCCACTCCCCACACTCTTAAAATTGTTAATACAGCCATAATCCACATCATTGCAAATTGCTGAATATTAATAGGACATATTTTAAGCTATCTAAAATCAATTTATTGACTCACTTTCATTGGATATTGTTTAAAAGAAACATCATGTTTCCCTTACCAGAACTGTTGACAGGATAGTCCCATGGCACGACAGTTATCTCAGCACCAAGCTGTGACAAAATTCTGATTTGGTTAAATTTGATGCCGCAGTCTACTGCTGTAATCTTAATACCTGCTCCTTTGTTGTATACTTTTGGTGTCTGCAAGCAATGAAAATCACGAGAATGATCATGCAATGAAGTTATCCAAATAAAGAATATTTTTTTTATCTTTATGATGATTTTATTTGTCCACATCTCTACTTACCTTGTAACATAATTTGTACAACCACCACAAGTTTGAATTTCAAGAGTCGACTTCAATCAAATGCAGTCCATGAATATATCAGCGAATTGTACTCAAATGCAAGATGAAAAACTAATAAGATTAATGTCACATGGCCGAATTCACATGTCCATTCTGAGCCAATAGTATGCTGGGGAATTCTTATCGACCAATCAAATACTTTCAAACACATTAAGGTAAACATGCGCGCATTGCTGTTTACAACTTTCATTCCAGAAACTGAAGCTGATTGGCAAGGTAACAAAGGAAAAATTCCCCTGCAGTTGATTATTCGAAGTACTGAAGAAATCTTAACTGGCTAAACTTATGTTTGAAAAGGTCCATTGGATTTTGCAGAAATCTTCAGTTATTCTAGATATGGACGGTTGGTTGGTAGATGGATATAGAGCATACATTAGCATGCAGGATGTTGCGATGGAAGAAACCCCAAGGCATTTCCCTATCAGTTCAAAGGAAAAGCTCCATGCATCAATTCCCATGTTTATGAATTCCTAAATACACAACTTGTCATTTTTCAGCCACTGTCATCACTTTTCCCTTTCCAAAGAAATGCTTTCAGTCCTTCAAGAACTTTCGGTCCCTTAAGAACCTTCGGCCCCCCAAGAACCGACCCAGACTCTAAATGGCTGTGAAAGATAATACAAATTGTAATCAAGAACCCCTCTTTTAAAGAGGAGCATCTATAGATAGCTATATCTATGTATGTATCTCTAAACATATCTCTATATATCTCCTCTCCCTCTCTCCAGCGAGAGATATGGAAAAGAAGAACTGACACTTGAATTGCCAACATATTACAATTATGATAAACTTGAATTTTCGGAAGCCCTGCCCCCTTCGTCAAAAGTGCATGGATGGTAAAATATTTTATTCAGCTTGCAAAAACTATGTAGTGTGACAAAAAAGCTAATCTCTATTTAATCCTGTTTTGTGTGTTTTAAGTGAGTGAATAAATCTTTTTGTTATATATAATATATATATATATATATATATATATATATATATATATATATATATATATATATATATATATATATATATATATATATATATATATATATATATATATATATATATATATATATATATATATATATATATATATGTATATATATATATATATATATATATATACATATAGATATATATATATATATATATATACATATAGATATATATATATATATATATGTAAAACTATATAGTGTGACAAAAAGCTAATCTCTATTTAATCCTGTTTTGTGTGTTTTAAGTGAGTGAATAAATCTTTGTTATATATATATATACATATATTATATATATATATATAATATATAGAGCTGTGACCGTTTAGCGTGTATACGCTACACGCTTGCAAATCCTTGTAAACGTTTACTACATACTTCATTGTGAGTAATTGTTTTTCATGGTCAGTCTTGCTGTTAAAATTCATGATTAAAATCTCACACACATTTGGCTGACAAAAGTCCAATCAATGACTTTTTACAAGCTGTAAACCCAATTAGCGTAATCTCTTTTAAACGTGAGAATCACAAATGCACAGTAATCACCTATGTATGGGGATATTTTGCACTTTGATTTCACCAAAATCTGAGTAGGCTAACTTGTGAGATGCACCGCGAATGTGCAGCAGTAAACAGTAAAACTAACAATAGGCCATAATAAGGCTTTAAATCCTACTCAACCAAGGCCCGTTTTACAAGCTGTTAAATCAACCAGCAAACATGGTGAAAATACTTCAATCGTGACAATTAGTAAATTTACATGTAAATATTACCTGATGAGTTAAATTAATTAATTTTTTTTAAATATTGCAAAATAAACAAACACAAAAAGGTTTTGAAAGAGCTGAAATTCTAGGTGCTTCACAAAGATGGCAGCCAATTTCTCAAGAGGACTGATATTTCAGAACTTCCGGGGTGATGGCGTAGTTTTGAAATGTTTTACTGCGAGGTATCATAGTATGCAAGATTTTCACTCCACGTAATGTATTTTTCTTTCCTCACCTTTGTTGACACCTCAGTCATCAAGTTCTTATCTTCGCTGACACCTCAGTCATCAAGTTCTTACCTTTATTGACACCTCAGTCATCAAGTTCTTACCTTTGTTGACACCTCAGTCATTAAGTTCTTATGTTTGTTGACACCTCAGTCATCAAGTTCTTACCTTTGTTGCCACCTCAGTCATCAAGTTCTTACCTTTGTTGACACCTCAGTCATCAGGTTCTTACCTTTGTTGACACCTCAGTCATCAATTTCTTACCTTTGTTGACACCTCAGTCATCAAGTTCTTATGTTTGTTGACACCTCAGTCATCAAGTTCTTACCTTTGTTGACACTTCAGTCATCAAGTTCTTACCTTTGTTGACACCTCAGTCATCAGGTTCTTACCTTTGTTGACACCTCAGTCATCAATTTCTTACCTTTGTTGACACCTCAGTCATCAAGTTCTTACCTTTGTTGACACCTCAGTCATCAGGTTCTTACCTTTGTTGACACCTCAGTCATCAATTTCTTACCTTTGTTGACACCTCAGTCATCAAGTTCTTATGTTTGTTGACACCTCAGTCATCAAGTTCTTACCTTTGTTGACACTTCAGTCATCAAGTTCTTACCTTTGTTGACACCTCAGTCGTCAGGTTCTTACCTTTGTTGACACCTCAGTCATCAATTTCTTACCTTTGTTGACACCTCAGTCATCAAGTTCTTACCTTTGTTGACACCTTAGTTATCAATTTCTTACCTTTGTTGACACCTCAGTCATCAAGTTCTTACCTTTGTTGACACCTTAGTCATCAAGTTCTTACCTTTGTTGACACTTCAGCCATCAAGTTTCTTTTGTTGATGTCCTCAAAAGGAATGGTAGCAGCATCTGTCCCATTTAACACAAGCTGGAATGAAATTAGCAATAAAATTCACCTTTTCTGCCCATGTTTGCAACTATCTCATCAAGTCTGCAAATCAATAGAGCTTAGATATATGGACATATTTTGCTCAAATCTGTTGAATACTTTTCAGAGAACACTTAATTTTTGATTTAAATAGTGATTTTCATAAACATCAATACTGGTACATTTCTTACTACTATCTAAATTGTGCTGCCTACAAATGCTTTAATATTCCTAAGTCAAGAAAAACCCATAGTTTCTGGGGGTTTTCCATTTCAACCTTGAGAAATATACTGTGCACCCCAAATATTTTTCCGAACAAAGTCTTCAAATATCATCAATGCAGAATTACAGTACATTTACAACTTGATGGAAAAGAGTCAATAACAGTTTTAGGAATACAAGTAGTGAAGCAGAGAGCTGTCCTTTTCTTTGTATGCGTTGACATTTTTCAATGAGAATTGACTTTTTAATGTTCTTCATATGTTGATAATATAATCTTATTTTGCCTGCATCTCACTTTATCATACCTCAAACTTACTCTGTACATGCAAGTCTATTTTGCCATTTTCTGTTGAGTAAAGTTTTTACATCAGTTTTGATAAAGTTTTTTCCATCATTGATTGAAAAAGAACTTTACATGCTCACTTTATTATTGTATCCTTTTTTTTTAATTCAAAGGAACTTAACTCATTCTATCACCCCCTCCTCCCAGCTCACACACATCCACACACACACTTAAAACATAACACTAAACATACCTTGGCCATCATGGTACCCTGTTCCCTGATCCGCTTGGTAAGAGACCTTGTATCCACACCTATCATTGCAAAAAAGAAAAACAATAAAAAGCAGCATTACACTCTTGAATTAAGATACTAAGTACTACTTTGATATTAACATAGTTCTGTATTGAAATGAAAATACTTACCCAGGAGAAAATTTTATTTGGAACCAGCTAAGATTTCCAACTGGTTCCAGCTGGGAAGTATGTTTTCCAACTGGAAATGTTATTTCCAAGCTGGGAAAGCTGGAAATGATAAATTCCACTTTAAAGCAACTAAGATTCCCAACTGACTTCAGCTGGGAAGTGCATTTCCCAGTTGGAAATGGTATCATTCATATCAGGTCAATTCCACTACAGTATTCACTTGTCTTTAACAAAATTTTAATTTACAGTATTATGACTTACAAAAAAACAGAAAAATTCCCCAATCTTTACAAAATAAATTTCTTCCTTTTCATGCATTTCCTTCGAGAAATTGAAACCTTCTGATTTTATCTATTAAATTGTTTTGTTATTTTGGATTCACAAAGTCGGTACTGTAACATATTCACGTTGATCACAGACCTTTAACTCTTTCTAGCTAATGCTTTTCTTTCCACATGCCCAGCTCTCTATTACACGTCATGCAAACTTATCATAACGTCTCTTTCTCATCTCTAGTACTTCTTACACCAATGAATAGTTAACCAAGGACTATTACAGGTACTTGGAAATTTCTAAATATTTAAACTTAAACATACAGTGGGCTAATAACCCAGATATTCATATCTGAATTTGAAGAAAATGGCAGATAGAAATACTTCAGTTGTCTCATTTTTCATTATGCAAATACAGAAAGAAAAAAATTTCAAATGTCAGAAACTATTGAGCATTTATAAACCTGAGCATTTCAATAAAAGTAAACTGCAGTTTTATTGTTTATCGTTCCTTGTCCTTTGCATCTTAGTATAATTTGAATATCTCACCATACAAAGCCGGAATGTTGTGATCTTTCAACCATTGTGAAAGTGACTTCTTTGCTGCCCAATGGCTATACTCAGCAGAGACCTCCCCAACAATGAGAGCAGCAGCGTGAATCTTTTCTGACTCGAACCATTTTGGAAGTGACAAATGATCCAAATCCTCATCTGGAATGCCGTAATTGCCGATTAGAGGGTACGTCAAAACCAAGAGTTGAGATTTGTATGAGGGATCTGTTAATGATTCTGGATACCCCACCATTCCAGTCTGAAATACTAAACATGAAAAAAAGAAAATAGAACCATATAAGGGAAAAAAATACAACAAATGCAACTCAAATTTATGGCAAAATAGTTAACAATATAATCAATCTTCAAAAAATTACTACTACAGTACATTTAGAAATCAATTGTCTCACATTGATAAGTTCTTTACTAACTCTGGGCGTCTTTTATTTGTTATTTTTTCGTGGTGGTGGTGTTAGTTTGGGCTTTTTATGGGGTGATTCACCCTTTTAAGCCCGTCATCTTGTTATGTTACTCCCCCTCCGCTTGCACTCACAATCTAGCTGAAATATGCTGTTCCAATTGTGCCCTCTTTATAATTTAAACAGATATGTGCAATCCGGATAAAGAAGCACAAGGCCTAGGCCCAGACCCGTAAGTGAGGGTAGTTATTGTTACAACCCAAGTACATGTATGTTATCACTCAGACATGTGTGCTCCGACAGACTGTAAAATCAGAAACAACAGCATTCAATGAATGTCAGTCAACAAGAAAAAAGCAGATCAGTGGGGAAGTAAAAGGCCTGGAACGGGGTATATGACGAATAACTAACGTGAGGGTTTCTTTTCACCTGTTGTGCCTCCTAAAAAGATAAAATGTTATTGTTTATGAATCATAGAACGACTGCATAAATATTGCACGTATGTCTGCAGCCGGATAATAGTTGTGTGCAGGTTGTGCACAGATGCCGTTTAAATGAGCTAATGAATATTCATTTTTATTGCAAATGTGGACAATTTTGGATTTTAAACACCCGGAAATACCCACCATATATGGAATATCTAATGAATAAATGAATAAACATTTAAATGATTTCTGCAAAAGGTATACTTTAGTGCAGATTTATTTCATTCTGCCTAGAAATCCGACTCAAAAATAGTGAATTTTAGCAGTATAAAATCACGAAATTTTGGTGCACTTTTGAGGCATGATATTTGGGTGACAATGCCGTAAGGTTTCACGTCATTGTTTCAAAGTTTTTCTGGATGGAAGAGATACATTGAACGTAACTTTAACATGTCAATAACACAACTGTGCGACAGGCATCTCAATTCAATTGGCCTATTTCACAAGATTATACTGATGCATGAATAAGAACACATTTTCATCGCACAATAGGCCTAAGCTGGAAAAAATCCAGTGGTCAGAGTTGTTTCTTTGCAGTATTTCGTTTTTTCCCCTTTTATCAAATCATTATCATTAAAAATTTCAATAAATATCTATCAAGAAATTTACTGGCTAAAGAGGTGTTATGAATCTCAAACTCAAAGTCAATTCGCAAAGTTAAAGTTTGACCTATTTATGTATTGAACCTTAACCAATGCTAGTACAACACACAGATTCAGATGATGATGTAAAATGTGCACAATTATTTTAAGCCCAAAAATATAATGGTACCACTAAGTTACTGTAACTTAATTGCAATAGAACATATTTAGAATTAAATAATATAACTTAAACCATGGCATACAACTCTTGTTTTGTTAATTTTAGGAAAAACAATAACAATAATTTATTAATATTATTAGTCTTAATATTATTTGCCATTTAACTTGCATGTCAGTCGTTCTTTACACATGACCTGAAGGTGCTGGGGCAATGTCCAATGATACTGTACGTTCAAGTAGGATGGTGAAGTTTTTGTGCTTCATTTTAAGATTGAAAGCAATTGATTCTTGTGCATATTTGATAAAACTAAAAAGCTTATAATTAAATGTTTGTTTGTTTGATGAGGTCTTAACGGCACCACGACAAGAAGGGTCAAATTGTGCCTGAGAGGTCAGATCATTCTAAAGGTAGGAAGGAAAGGAAACAGGAGGAGAATGAGAAAAATTCAAGAACAAAAGTCAGAAAGCTGTGATCGAGAGAGGAGTTGCATGAGTGAAACAAAAACAAAGTAGAGAGGGGGTGGAAGGAGAAAATCAAATATGGTTGTAGAGGGAAGCATGATGAAGGAAAGAGATAATTTTATCTGGAGGATTTTTTTGGAAGAACTCAGCAATTGAGTTGTGGGAAGCGAGGGAAGCTCTGGAAAGGTGTACAGGGGGCAAGCAAGGAGAACATGATGGATTGTGAGGGTGCAGTGGCAATTGTTACAGAGGGGTTGGGGGGAACCAATAAGGAGGTGGGGGTGAGTGAGGTGGGTGTGATCAATTCTAAGACGGGTAATATGAACGTTGCCGATACGAGAAAGGTTGTTGATGATGGATTTGATCGGAATTGTGGGCTGGATAACATGGAGTTTGTTATCAATTTAGGAGTTCAATGAGGTTTTCCAGCATGCTCAGGTTGAAGAGAGTGGGAGAGAGGATGCTGCCTTGGGGGATGCCCTCTGCTTGGGGGTACAGGTTGGATAGGATGTGGCCAATACGAACTTGGAACTGCCTGGGTGAGAGGAAGTTTTAAATAAAGATGGGGAGATGGCCTCTGAGGCAGATGGTGTGAAGTTTGCGGGTAATGCTGTATTTCCAAGTAGTGTCGAAAGCTTTCTCGAGGTCCAAAAATATAACAATGAGGTAAGAAGGATCTAACATTGGCCGTAACTTGGCCTTGGTTGCCATGTCGGTCAACACCTGCGTTGGTGAATTATTCCGAATTTACCAGAAGTTTGATTTACTACTAGATACTAAAGGGATGTTGGGATGTAAATATTTGGACAATTTAAGTCCCTTTGTAACTTACCACAGGTTCCAATTAAATTATTGTTGCAATTATTTCCTTTCAGATACTGCAGTTTAGTTTCTAACTTTCAGCCTGTATACATCAAAGATTCACATTCATACTTGTTGTATCATGGTTTAGGGTAGTTGGCCAGTAGATGTCATGTTGTACAGTAACTATTTATCATTAGTCAATTAAATTGCAAAATAGATTGAGATTCAAGAGAGAATGAATGAGAGAAATCTTAATCAGACGCAGGATGATGCAGGTTATGGGGCACTCACATGGTGAGAGGAATGGCAGGATGATGCAATATGGGTCACTCACATGGTAAGAGGAATGGCAGGATGATGCAGGTTATCCGTCACTCACATGGTAAGAGGAATGGCAGGATGATGCAGGTTATGGGTCACTCACATGGTAAGAGGAATGGCAGGATGATGCAGGTTATGGGTCACTCACATGGTAAGAGGAATGGCAGGATGATGCAGGTTATCCGTCACTCACATGGTAAGAGGAATGGCAGGATGGTGCAGGTTATGGGTCACTCACATGGTAAGAGGAATGGCAGGATGATGCAGGTTATGGGTCACTCACATGGTAAGAGGAATGGCAGGATGATGCAGGTTATGGGTCACTCACATGGTAAGAGGAATGGCAGGATGACGCAGGTTATGGGTCATTCACATGGTAAGAGGAATGGCAGGATGATGCAGGTTATGGGTCACTCACATGGTAAGAGGAATGGCAGGATAATGCAGATTATGGGTCACTCACATGGTAAGAGGAATGGCAGAATGATGCAGGTTATGGGTCACTCACATGGTAAGAGGAATGGCAGGATGATGCAGGTTATGGGTAGAGCTGTGACCGTTTAGGGATTTTAGTAAACGTGTACACGCCAAAAAAAGCGAGCGTGTATCGTGTACACACGTTTAGTACCGTAATTTTCGGAAATACACCAAAATTGCTCCAAAACTACGAGGCGAAGTAAAAAAATTGCGCAACCAGTATGGCAAAAGTACTGACTCCATTGCCCAAATAGACGCTGAGTTTTGCTTTCCAAATCGTAAAAAGTTTACTTCTACAGTATAAATCATCATTTTTATGGGAAATATGCATGGAAATTCAGTTTAGACAGAACAGATAACCTCCTTTCAATGTCATTTGAACTCGACATCACGTAACTTTTTTATCCTATTCGCTATGGCTTTCAAAGTTCTTCTGTGAAAATCTTGCACAATAGGCCTATGATGTACCTCGCCGTAAAACATTTCAAAACTACGTCACCACCACCAGGAAGTTCTGAAATATCAGTCCTCTCAAAAAAATGACCGCCATCTTTGCGACACATGCAGAATTTCAGCTCTGTTAAAACCTTTTTCTGTTTGTTTATTATGCAATATTTTTTCTTTCTTGCAAAATTTATTTGACTCATCAGGTAATATTTACATGTAAATGTACTGATTTTCACAATTCAAGTATTTTTCAAGTGTTTTTTGGTCGATTTAACAGCTTGTAAAACGGGCCTTGATTGCGAGGAATTTAAAGCCTTATGGCTTAACGTTAGGCCTATTGTTAGTTTCACTGTTTACTGCTGCACATTCGCGGTGCATTTTACAAGTTAAATTACTCAGATTTCGGCGAAATCAAAGTGCACAATATCCCCATTCATTGGTGATTACTGCGCATTTGTGATTCGCACATTTAAAAAGGATTATGCTAATCGGGTTTACAGTTTGTAAAAAGTCATTGATTGGAATTTTGTCAGCGAAATGTGTGTGTGATTTGAATCATGAATATTGATTTTCAACGGCAAGACACTGAAAAACGATTACTCGCAATGAAGTATTTAGTAAATGTTTACAAGATTTGCAAGCGTGTTAGCGTGTACACGCTAAACGGTCACAGCTCTAGTTATGGGTCACTCACATGGTAAGAGGAATGGCAGGATGATGCAGGTTATGGGTCACTCACACGGTAAGAGGAATGACAGGATGATGCAGGTTATGGGTCACTCACATGGTAAGAGGAATGGCAGGATGATGCAGGTTATGGGTCACTCACATGGTAAGAGGAATGGCAGGATGATGCAGGTTATGGGTCACTCACATGGTAAGAGGAATGGCAGGATGATGCAGGTTATGGGTCACTCACATGGTAAGAGGAATGGCAGGATGCAGGTTATGGGTCACTCACATAGTAAGAGGAATGGCAGGATGATGCAGGTTATGGGTCACTCACATGGTAAGAGGAATGGCAGGATGATGCAGGTTATGGGTCACTCACATGGTAAGAGGAATGGCAGGATGATGCAGGTTATGGGTCACTCACATGGTAAGAGAAATGGCAGGATGATGCAGGTTATGGGTCACTCACATGGTAAGAGGAATGGCAGGATGATGCAGGTTATGGGTCACTCACATGGTAAGAGGAATGGTCTTCAGATACTGTTCTTAGATGAGGAGCAGATATGAGCAGAGAAAACAAAGAGCAAATCAAACATAGTACATAAAGAGTGGGAGTGATGATAAGTAAATTGGCTCAGTATGAGCAGTTGAATATTTCATGTGGTTGGAGGGCTCTGACCAACAGAGCTTTAACAGCACAAGGATAGGTATAGATAGGTACAATCCACAATGTGCAGTTCATACTGCATGCCTCTTTAAGGTTTATAGGCTATACAGAGTATAATTTGCAATTAATACTGTATGCCTCTTTAAGGTTTATAGGCTACAGAGTATAATTTGCAGGAATAATTTGATGAAAATAGAAAGTACTTAGACCACATTATTTTTTCAATAGTGAAATGTGATAAACATTTAATTTATTTTCTTGAAATACATTTTTAATTGACGTTATGGATGCTTAGAAGAATAAAGGGAAGGTGGGCAAGAAGCAGCTGAAATTATGCTGGTGCATAAACTTTGTATTAATTTTGTAAGGTCAGATCAACAAAAGGCATTTCTTTTACTATCAATGGGTAATCTGTACTCATGATTTTAAAAAGCAACATGAAACTCATTAGCGATAAGCCAAGGGGCACAGTTTTCTTCCTCTCACCGCCTCTCACAGCCTCTCTAAGCACTTGTTACAAAGTGATCAGGTGTATAGTATATGATGCTACCATGAATTAATGAATAAAACACCTCAGAAAGCCTGTCAATGTGTCAGTTACTGTACATGTGCTATATTAGTGATTTACGATTTGAAAGAAAAAAACAAAAACAAAGAAGTTCAATGCAAATTAGTGCTGTCACAATATGGCTCTAATACGTATCGATTATCGTGAAGAAAAATATCGCGATATATTGTAGTATCGCAATACTTTTCAAAAAAACTGACTCAAGACACAAATTGTTAATATCACTAAAGTATGATCATGGAGTTACAATTTACTCCATGATATGAGGAACGCAAGAAAAAAATGGGTTGCAGATCTAGCAGACGATATGATCGTGTGACTATTACATTCATCACGCACGTGTTTGATAATTCAGCCAAAGTGGCCATGAATCATCGAAGTGAGAGCCTGAGTGGCACATTCTGGACAAATTTTACATTCTTTTTGCCAACTTACATCTGCGCGTGCCAGTGTGTGGTGATGAAGCACAATTTTTAATCAGTTATTTTCATGTTTCACGATTATTTTGCATGTTTTTATTGGCCTAAACTTGACTTTTAGATTAGGTACCGTAACGTAAGAATTGTAACGTACAAAGTACGTCTCAGTTGGCGTTCATGTCCTCTTAAAGGATTTTTGCCGACTTAACTGATTCAGATTCAGTAGCTGAGCCTAGCTGCAAGAAAATTTCTTAGTTGAGTTTTTTTGGTATTGCAATATGTCGCGAGAGGCATATTTCATGTGTTGGGAAAAGAGTTATCATGATAATTAATATGTCATGACAGCACTGATACAAATCTGAAATATGTACTGTATTATTTCAAAAACTGTATTTTATTTTTCATTGTGCAGATAAAACAGATGAAATCAAACAATCGGTGTGGATATATTCTTGCTTAGTTGACAGGTCACACAGAGTTGTTGTTAATGGTGAAGTATCTTCCTGGAAGAAAGTTACAAGTGGTGTTCCTCAGGGTTCTGTATTGGGTCCGCTTCTTTTCTTAATCTTCATTAATGATAATGATGTTTCCCTTGGCTCCAGGATTTGTAAATTTGCTAATGACACTAAGCTGTACAGGATTGTTGATGATGCTAGGGATTCTTCACTTTTGCAAACTGATCTGGATGAGTTAAGTATCTTGGTCCCAAACATGGCAGATGTCATTTAATGTTGATAAATGCAAAGTTATTCATTTTAGTCAGAGCAATTTGGGTTTTGATTACTGCATGAATGGTTCAAATCTTGGTTGTGTTAATCAAGATAGGGATCTACTGTAGGTGTTGTCATTACTAGCAATATGAAACCTTCTAAACAGTGTGCTAATAGCAGCTGCAAGAACAAATAGGACGCTTGGTTTGATTAGAAGAAATTTTGGTTTTCTTGGTAGAGAGCTTGTTCTAAATTTGTATAAGCAGTTAGACAGGCCTCACCTTGAGTATGCTATTCAGGCTTAGACTCCCTTTTATGAAAAAGATAAGTTCATTTTTGAGCAGGTTCAGCGAAGAGCCACGAGACTTATTCCCAAAGTAAGGAATCTCTCTTATGAATCTAGGTTGCAAATTCTTGGTTTGACTACGCTTAAGTTGAAAAGAGTACGTGGTGATATGATTCAGGTTTTTAAGTTCCTATCTGGTAGTGACTTCCTGTTATTTCTTGCAAGTTTCAGCTAACCCTCTGTGACACATGGTAACAGTTTGAAGTTGACCAAAGAATTCTCATGGATTGATATTCAGTGTTTTAACTTTTCACAAAGAGTTTTTAATGAGTGGAAAGGTTTGCCTGAGTGGGTAGTTAGCTCCAATTCTGTTCACAATTTCAAAGTCAACATTGATAATTTCGTTACTAACTCTGGGCATCTTTGATTTTTTTTTCTTTTTAGGTGGTAGTGGTGTTAGTTTGGGCTTTTTATGGGGTGACTAACCCTTCTTAGCCCGTAATCTTGTTATGTTATGTTACATTACAGACAAAAAAATAATGAAATTCAACTTGAAAAGTTTAATATACATTTCCTAAATGTATAGGCCTACATATATAAATTATAAATTCAGTGTGTACAGTATGTAGGCCTAGGCAACACAATATCATACTGCATTTCTGACGAGTGACGTATGCAACTTTTGTTTCATTTAAGCTTAAAAATGATCAATTCTTTCTGTTTTTCTTTTCTTGTATCTTTGAAAGTGTTCTTCAGAGATCGCCTACAGGCATGATTTTCTTTTTAAAGCAAAAACAACTAAACTCAATGCTCATTTTTATTTCTGGTAAATTAAGTGCAGAAATAAACAAAAAAGTGAACTTTATCACTGTATCACTCACAGTAACAAAATAAAATAAAGATAAACAAAACTATATTACGTTACGGAAAGGAACAAATATACGAACCAACTTCACCGCTTGCATGCAGTTCTGCACCGAAATGTTTGCCATGATACTGCGATCCATCTTCTAAAATCAAAGTTGCATCCATGTCATTAAACTTCTTAGTTCTCAGACTCTAACGTTACGTTAGTCTAATTAACGTTACTCACGTCTCAGTCTTAACTTTGCAATTAAAATCTTGAGTTGCATACAAACAAGTTGAAGTACCATAAATTCCTAGAAACAATTTGGTTGAATATTGAAAGCTCTGTCTGTCTGTGTGGGTTGAGTTAGACCTAATTCTTGTCGCAAGCTGTTCTGCTTTTCACTGAAATACGCAACACGTAATGTCAGGGAGTTGGTAATATAGCCTAGTCAATGTTATCACTTACACTTTTTACAGCATTGCATGTGGGAACACTTTTTGTAATCACATGTGGACCGCCATGACCGTAGTTTGACGTTTGACCTTTGCACATTCTCGCGCTTCGTCATATCGAGTTGAAACGGATAAGACTGGATCATTTTTTTATAGGGGGGTTATTTTATGGCAACGTTTTTAAATTACATCCTTTATACAAATTATCTTTATGTGTAAAGTGTACTACCTAAATTTAAACCAATTAAAATTGAAGTTTAGCATCTTAAGCATGAACTTTTATTTTTTTTGCAAGGAAACTAGATGCTTAACATCACATAAGTATAACATAACATACTTGTGTATACATCAGTAGTTTGGGACCCCCATCACCAGTGCGATGTAACTTTCTTCAATTCAACGGAGAACAGCCAGATTCTGTATGGGTGGCAGACTACTCTTATAAATCTAGTGTCACTAGCATGCCTCATAAATTAGATTGGCCCTGCTAATAACAAGAAGAAGGAACGCCCGGCTACAAATGCTATATAAAATCAATAACAATCTTGTCGCCATTGATAATGATAACCTACTCCCAAACGCAAGAATTAATACTAGAAATAACTATGATCTGAATTTCCATGTTCCTTATGCTAAGAAGAATGTTTATAAATACTTATTCTGTCCTCAAACACTAAAAGATTGGAATGCTTTACCACCAACCTTGTACATGTACCAAATCTAAACTTGCAAAGCTAAGCTTGCTCAGTAAGCTTGTTAAATGATTTTATTTTTCATTTTTTTCTCAGACTTTTGCTACGCTCGGTTGGCGTTCATGTCAGAGGCTCTAGAAGGATTTTTGCCGACTTAACATATTCAGATTCAGATTCATAACAAGATGACGGGCTAAGAAAGGTGAATCACCCCATAAAAAGCCCAACTTAACAACACCACCACTCAGAGGTAGCTCAGATAATAGAGCACACGAGTGAGATGCTGGAGGTACCCGGTTCAAGCCTCGGACAGGTCTAACCAGTTTTTCCACAGCTATGCCAGATACGCCGATCATCGAAGCGGAAGTACGTCGTTTGCAGCTCCTGCTCCTCATTCAGCTGTTGAGAGAAGTGGCAATGGTTGAATGGTGCTTGCCGTCCTTCGGAGAGACGTTAAGCCGTCGGTCCCAATGGTAGGACAGTCACACCCTACCTGTTTCTCTAAATACTTCTCGAAAAGAGTAGGGTGAAAACCCGGTGTTCATCCACTTTCGTCCCGGTCGCACGAGACTGGCATCTGCCATGCAGATGCCATATAGTTTGGCGCCTATGCTCCATATAGGAGTCCCCGTAAGGGAGGATCATGTACAAACAAACCACAACAAACAAAATCAAAGACGCCCAGAGTTAGTGAAGAACTTATCAATGTTGACTTTGAAATTGTGAATAGAATTGGAGCCTACTACCCACTCAGGCAAACCATTCCACTCATTAATAACTCTTTGCGAAAAGCTAAAACGCCAAATATCTATCCGTGAGAACTCTTTGGTCAATTTCAAACTGTTACCACGTATCACATGAGGATTAGCTGAAACAGGAAGTCAAAGCATCACTACCAGATAGGAATTTAAAAACCTGAATCATATCACCACGTACTCTTCTCAACTCAAGCGTGGTCAAAGCAAAAATTTGCAACCTAGATTCATAAAAGAGATTCCTTACTTCGGGAATAAGTCTAGTGGCTCCTCGCTGAACCTGCTCCAAAATGAACTTATTCTTCTCATAAATGGGACTTCAAGCCTGAATAACATACTCACAGTGAAGCCTGACTAAATGCTTATACAAATTTAGGACAAGCTCTCAACCTTTGTTTAGATGGCTTCAGATTGCTAGTAATGACAACACCTAGATCCCTTTCTTGATCAACACAACCAAGATTTGAACCAATCATGCAGTAATCAAAGGCCAAATTACTCTGACCAAAATGAATAACTTTGCATTTATCAACATTGAATGACATCTGCCATGTTTGGGACCAAGAAACTAACTTTTCCAGGTCAGTTTGCAACAATGAAAAATTCTAGCATCATCAACAAATACTCAACCCTGTACACAATACAACTCAATATTACGTATTATTATGTACCTCCATTTGTCAGTACATATACAGTACTTGTACTTCTACTGAGTTTCGTTTCCAAAATGCTAAGAAATTCAAGCAGAGAAAAGTTGGTCAAATCGAAAAAAACTGATTTATTTAGTAATTCGTTTTGTCATTTGTCATTTACAACTTGAAATTATATTACAAAAAACCTTATACACTGAGCTATTGCCATATGGACCATAATTTTATATATCCTACCAGCCTGAGGTAAATATAGGGGCGGTAAAAATTATGCATGTTGTTCCTTTTAATTTACTTAATTATTTATTTATTTATTTATTTGTTTATTTATTAATTTATCATTATTTTATTTTTGTATATATATTCATTTATTTTTGTGTTTATATATTGAATTATCAATGTATTTATTTACTTATTCATTTATTTATTTAATTCCTTATTTATTAGTCCTTATTTATTTATGATTTGTTCTAAAATTCTTTGTATCTGTATCAAGCATAGCCATTCTATATTACAATGGTTCATGTCCTATCTAACTAACAGATCACAATGTGTACAAATTAATGATAAAACTTCTTCACCATCTAAGCTTGTATATGGTGTGCCGCAGGGGAGTGTACTCGGTCCGATTTTGTTTTCCACTTATTAGTTCTATTGGTAAAATTATATGTAAATATGATCTTCATTACCACTTGTACGCCGGTGACACACAATTATATAATTTCGTTTAATCTCAATCAAGCTGAAGCAAATATTGCACTACATAAACTTGAATCATGTATCGTCGAAATACGCAAGTGGATGTCCTCTAACTTTTTTAAAGTTAAATGATGATAAAACTGAATCTATTGTTCTTTGTTCCAAACGTCAGCGTAACAAAATCAATCTCCTTTTTCTTCAAATTGGTAATGCTCATGTATGTGAGCAAAAGCCAAGACTAATCAACAAGCCAATGACTGGACTACCTATAAGAGCTTTAGGAAGGCTGTCCATAAAAACCTCAAAGAAGCTAGAAAGACCTTCATCTGTGATAAACTTAAAAACTCATTTAACGAAAACCCAAAGGCATTCTGGTCCTATATCAAAAGATTAAGAAGTAACTCTGTAGGTGTTTCTGATCTACTAAATAATGGTAAACTCTGCAGTGACAGTAAAACTAAAGCTAACATTCTAAATGACCAGTTTTTCAGTGTTTTCACATAAGAAAACACCTCCCAAATCCTTGTAACTAAACCACTCACCAACAGCAAAATAAACCAACTTATACAATACAATACAATACAATACAATTTATTACAGTGCTCTAGGCCAGCTGGCCTTTGTCACAAACATTAACGATAAATTAAATGGTACATGATTGAGGTTCTTACAACAAACAATAATCAAAGAGAGAGAAACAAACGTCTTGCTTCCATTGCGTAAAATAAAGTGTGATAACTGCAAAAAAAAAGTATTTAGAACTAGCTGCTAATAAAATATTACATTTTGTTCTAGTTGCAGTCTGAAAGAAATATTTTGGGATAAATTTACAGCGGATTTCAGAAAGGGATGGACAAATTAGGAGAAAATGATATTCATCTCCAACTTCTTTCAAATTGCAAACCTAACAGAACCTCTGTTCATAGGTTATATTACAATAACGGCCTTCGTTGACTTCAATTTCAAGGCAAGCACATCTGATTTTGGAGACCAACTTTTTAAAGTTAAAAACATTATTGAATAATAGGTATGGCTCTGCATAGCTTTCTGTTTTAAATTGTGCATAACAACGCAAAGAACTTCTAGATTTAATATCACTCAACCAGTTCTGTCTATCTATATCAAAAACTCGCTGCTTAAAACTATTATAGAAATGTGTAGTAATCCCTTCTCCCTGCCCTTCCCAAACATTACCAAACCCAGTTTCATACAAAATATCTTAAATACAGTCCCCATGATAGCACTCCTTTGTATTCTAATATTCTTTGTTCTACATAACAATAAGTCTGATACCTGTCTTTATCAAGAATAAGAAGTCTTAACCAATATGTTATTTGCTTTAGTATTGTTTGACTTTTAAAGGAAAAGCGACCCAGCTCTCCTAGAGCTATAATATTTATGGCATTTGGTGGTAAACCTAAAACATATTCATGAAACGAATAGTAACCTCTTATTGTCCTTTCATGGGGGTGATACCCCATAACTCAGAACCGTATGTTAAAATAGGCATTATCTTTTGATCAAAAATTTGAAGGATATTACTTACAGGTAAATCAATAGTTCTAGACAAAATTTTCTTAAAATTGAATAAAGCAACCTTAGACTTTGAACTCTGTTGAATTGGGATTTTGACCATACTCCTTTCGGCGTAAAATTTAATCCTAAGTAATTATAGTTATTTACAGTCTCAATAATTTTGCCTTTGAAATAAAAACGTTCACTTCTTGCAATGTGTCCACCCTTTCTAAAAACCATAACCTTCGTTTTATCTGAGTTTACAGTCAAATCATTCTCTTCACAATAATCTTGGAAAACATTCAGTAAACTTTGCAAGGAATAAACATTTTCTGAGAAGATAACGAAGTCATCTGCATAAAAAAGACAACATATATTATTGTTGTTTATAAAATTGCTCGGGTGTTTGTGGACTTCAATCGCTCTTCAATATTATTGATATAAAGTAAAAATAAGTACGGGGATAGATTACAACCTTGTCTTAGACCTTTCGCACAATCAAATTTGGGGGTAAGACCGTCCTTTGTCTTCACAGCGTTTTCCTAACCCTTGATTTAAATTCAAAACAATCTTGATCAAACCAATTTGGCGGTTTCGGAAGAATTGCGTTTCTCCTAATACATCTCACACCAAAGATCCTTTCTAGTAAATCATATATTTGTGTCACCGCTACTTCAGGATTGTTATTTTCCAAAAAGCCCATGATTTCCTCTGCTGTGTAAAATGTATCATTATTCCCCCACTTTTCAGAATATTCATTTTGTCTTTCTTTGTACCAGACTGTTTTCATTAGAGGAACACAATCAATAGACTGTGATCGTTCACCACTAAAATTGGTATGGTGAACACTATTTACGTAATTAATATCAGAAGTTAATGGTAAATGTGGCGAATCTACAGCATCACCAACTATAAGATTAGTAATTACTCTATTGTCGAGCAACTTCTGAGATGCTATTATGTAATCAACGACACTTTGCCCCGTTGATGAAATGTAAGTATATCCTCCGGTTTCCCTTACAGAAGGCAATCTACCATTACAAATCCGCACGTTCGTACTTCTGCATAAGTCAATTAACAAATTACCATACAAGTTAAGACCATTATCAACAGAGTATCGACATGAATGAATACCAATTTTAGAAATTCCTAAAGCATTGTTATCGTCCAATTCAATAAAATCCGACAATTGAGCAGTTCTAGCATTAAAGTCTCCAGCTAATATAAATGAGCATTCATTATGCAAACTATCTAGAACAACAATGTCTTGTTCAAGTCTTTCAAAAAAGGTCACATCAAAATATGGTGAATTCTCAGGTGGGTTGTACAATGCACACAAATATATCGGCGGGTTGTTTACTGAAGAAGGAAGATGTATCCATATATGATTATCAGAACCTAAGTTCTGTACTCGCTGTAATTGCAAGCTACTCTTGGAAAACACAGAAACGCCTCCAGAATTTCTCTTAGCCCGCGAAATGCGTTTCCTTACTGCTGTAAATTCCTTATAGCCCTCAACAATTAGTTCGTCACTGCTTCCTAGCCAAGTTTCCATGAAACAAATTATATCAAAAGCCGTGCAGTACCTCTTAAAATCGGGATTTTTAAGTTTTTTGCGAATACCTTCAACATTCCACACAAGTATTTTAATACTAATTATGTTACTCCCATAATTAATGATGTGGATCCTATGCTCTTGGGTAACGGTGTATTGTCTGTCGATTACAGGAAATAAATTGGTCCAACGAAACTCTTTGCTTGTACCAGTTCTTGAACGGCCAGGGCCTGACCATCAATCTTTTTTCTTTTTAATGGAGTTGGTATTTTCGCGCCAGTGCACCACAACTGGTTATCAAAGGCCGTGGACATTGACTTGGTTGTCGATGTCATGTCTGTCCGTACGTCGTACCTGTGTTCTCTTCCGGGTCGTATTAAGCGTTTCGTGATAGCATTGTTTCTATCATAACCGATTACGCAGGTGACGACCCTGTCATTGTAATTGTGTGTTCACTCGTCGTCGTCCCAGATAAATGCCTCACCCTCGATAATCAATTTATCAAAGCGAATTGTCGCCTTCTTGTCTTTATCTCGGGCTTCCTTCATATAGAGCAGCAGTTTCTTTTGCAGGTACCTAGTGTGCTTTGTTAGGTCTTCGCTTACCCGAATTCCGGTGCCTTTCAGTTTTTTGATAGCTTCCCTCAGCACAAGTTCCTTGTCCTTGAATTTCAAAAACTTGGCAATGATGGGTTGGGGTTTACCTTTCGACTAGTCAGTGACATCTTTGAAGGGTGATTGCATCAGCATCGAGACCAAGTTTTCTCCCATGAACGATTTCAATTTTATTTCCGTTTCGGCCCATAATTCTTTAGGGTGCCTGGAATGCCAAAAAATAAAAGATTTTCCCGACGGAGATGTGCTTCAAGTTAATTGTTTCTAAGTTCCAAATCATGTAGTTTGTTCTTTATTTCGGTGTTATCAGTTTCCAAGTCATTTTGTACGTCTTCAATGTTATCCATTCTTGTCTTTAATCGAGAAATGCCATCTACTTTTGTATTCAAGTCAGTTAAGTTTTTGTTGATTTTAGTCAATATTGCAGACAAATCAACTTCACCTTCATCATCAGCTTGATTAGATCTCGTACTTCTGGTTCCTGGGTTAAGTTCAACATCTCCTGCTAGTAATAACAAAAGGACACATACCAAAGTATTCTTCAAAGTTTTAATGCATTGGAGATACAGGCGATTCCTGTAATACGTTTTGCACGAATAACGCAGCTTGGAGGAAAACTTTCCACACCAGCCACAAGAAAACTGTCTAATTTTGCGTCTCCATTGCTCTGTTAATATTCCCATTTTGTCAATTTTTGCAAGAAAAAGGGCAGTTGTTACCCTGCAAAAACGTGGAGTGATCAGAGACTATGTTAAACGTGCTTCTTACCAATTAGACGCCCTCAATAAATCAATATTTATAATTACCTTAGAAGGTGTCAAAAAGCAACTGCATAACCTAGACCCCAACAAAGCCTCAGGTCCTGACCAAATACCACCATGGTTTCTAAAAACACCCGCTGATGACCTCTATGAAATTCTAACTGATCTCTTTCAAACCTCTGTCGATAATGGTACTATCCCTAACAAGTGGAAAGAAGCTAACATATGTAGCGTTTTTAAAAAAGGTGATAAACAAAACCCAGCTAATTATCTGATTATAGACCTATTTCCCTCACCTGCGTTTGTAGTAAAATCCTTGAGCATATAATCCACTCACATGACAGCATGTGATGAAATTCCTTGATGAGCATAATATCTTAATTAATTTACAACATGGCTTCCGTGCAAAAAGATCGACTGAAACACAACTCCTCTTAACAATAAATGATATCTCTAAACAAATCGACCAAAACAGTAATCTCTATGGCTATTCTTGACTTCTCAAAAGCCTTTGATAAAGTCCCACACCAGCGCCTGTTATCCAAACTTTTCGCCTATGGCATTGAAGGAAATCTTCTGGCCTGGTTTGCATCATTCCTCAACAACCGCATCCAGCGTGTTGTCTGTGATGGTGAAATCTCTGATTCTAAACAGGTTTTATCCGGTGTACCACAAGATACTGTCTTGTGTCCATTACTTTTCCTCTTATATGTAAATGACATCCCTGATAATATAAACAGCACAGTTAGACTGTTTGCTGATGACTGCCTTGTGTACAGAACAATTGATAACCCCTCTAACCAACAAATCCTCCAAGATGATCTTAACAAACTTGAACAATGGCAAAACAAATGGCAAATGAATTCAACCCCTCTAAATGCTACATCTTGTCAATTTCCTCTAAGAAATGCTTTTAATCACCTGTTTATACCTTCTGCAACCAGCCAATAAAACATGTCAACTCCCACCCATACCTAGGTGTTGAAATTGATAATAAACTTAGATGGGTTAAAGATATACATAACATAACCAAGAAAGCTAACTCTATACTTGGCCTATTAAAACGTAACCTCTCAAACTGTCCCACCGACGTTAAATCCACTGCTTATAAAGCTCTAGTCAGGCCAGTATTTGAGTACGCATCTGCAATCTGGGGCCCCATCACCAGTGCGATGTGAATAAACTTGAATCTATTCAAAGGAGAGCAGCCAGGTTCTGTATGGCAGACTACTCTTATAAATCTTGTGTAAAAAACATGCTTCATAAATTAGATTGGCCCCTGCTTAAAACAAGAAGATACAACACCCGGCTACACATGCTATATAGAATCAATAACAATCTTGTCGCCATCAATAAAGATGAACTTATCCCCACCGTTAGAACTAATACAAGAAATAATGATGACCTTAATTTCCAGGTTCCCTATGCTAAAAAAATTGTATATAAACACTCTTTCTTCCCTCACACACTAAAGGATTGGAATGCTTCACCGTCAGACATTGTACATGCACCAAGTCTCGACTGTTTCAAAGCTAAACTTACTAACACTTGTATTGCTAACTAGTTTTTTTATATCTTTTTTACTCATACTTTTTACGCTCGGTTGGCGTTCATGTCCTCTTGAAGAATTTTTGCCGACTTAACCGATTCAGATTCAGATGTCAGGATGTGTAGCCTCTAAAGTTCGTAACCTTGGCTCCATTTTTGATGCTGATATGTCAATGGCTGACCATATCTCTGAAATTTCTAAATCTTCATTTCATTTACGTAGCATAGGACTAATCAGAAAATATTTAACAATGCCTGCCACTGAACAACTAGTTCATGCTTTTGTCTCTTCCCGCATTGATATGGGTAACTCTTTTTTATATGGTATCCCAGCCAATCAAATCAAACGTCTCTCCCGCTTACAAAATATTGCTGCCAGGATTGTTACCCCAAGTAAACCAAATGAACACATTACTCCCATTTTAAGGAATTTACACTGGCTACCTATTCATCATAGAATTGTTTTTAAATTACTTGTTTTTGTGTATAAGTCTACTCATGCATTGTCACACACATATATTTCTGATCTTTTAATCCCATATAAGTCTCCCCGTTAGTTCATGCGTTCTAATTTCAAACTTCAATTAGCTATTCCACGTACTTCAAGAGCATGGGGTAAACGTTCATTTTCTTCTGCTGCCCCCTTTTTATGGAACAAACTTCCAGGCAACATCAAACTTAGTCCTTCCCTCAATTCTTTTAAATCATCATTAAAGACATTTCTAATGTGTTCTGATTCTGTTCTATCTTAAGCTTATATTTGTTTTTGTATGTATGTATTTTGCAGTATTCTTAACTATTATTTCTTTTTTGCTCACATTGTTTTGCATTAATTGTTGTGTCGCTGCGCCATGAACATCACTTTTAATGGATACTGGCGCATAACAAGTATTCATTATTATCATTATACATGTAAGTAATATCAACTTAAGAATTTGTCAATATGCTGATGATACTGTTCTATTTACGGACGGTTTTAAGTCGTCCACTGATGCCGCTATTTCAAGTCTAAATGATTTTGGCAAAGTTTCCGGTCTCGTAATTCATTTTGATAAATCATACAATTTCCCCCTCGGTTGTTACACTGAAATACCCCCAAATCATCTTTAAAATTATATTCTTAACTTTTCCAACTGTCCCATATTATTTAGGTATTTAGTTTACAACTGACCATGACGAATTTTTCCATCTGAATTATCGGCCCAAATTATCTCGCCTTAAGAACATGCTTAATCTACGGTCAACTCGTGACCTCACACCCATAGGTAAAATTACTATCATTAAATCTTTTGCTCTTCCGAAACTACTTTACTTATTTACTGTTCTTCCAAACCCCCCTCATTCCTATATCCTAGAACTTAACACAATTTTGCATAGGTTTATTTGGAATGGGAAACCACATAAAGTTAAAGCTCTTCACTTATTAATGATTAGATGAGGGCGAGCTTCGTATGTTGCATGTTGAATCTTTTATTTCTACTCTAAAGTGTTCTTAGATTCGTCGCTATTGTTCACCTATTTCAAATAATTAAAGATCTTTCTTTAATTAGCCTTACGTAATTTTGGAAATATGTTTCTATTTAAATGTAATATAAGTCCACATGATTTTTTGAATATTAAGAACTGTTTTGTAAAACAGGTATGTGAAGCTTGGTTTTCTTTTAACTTTAATATGTCGCTTGATCACTTTGAAAATCAAATTATTTTAAACAACTCACTTCTAAAAATTAGGAATAAGACTTTTTTTGATAAGAATCTTTTAAACGCTGAAGCATTTCGGGTCTGCAGCGATGGTTCCCCAAAAAGTTATATTGACTTTATAAAAGAGTTCAAGCTTACATCCCTGCCTTTCATCTGTTATTTTGGTATTATCTCTTGCATACCTGCCTCTTGAAAATATAATTTATCTCCCCATGTTGCCAACTTTATTAATGTTACCCATAATGAATCAAATTTATCACTTTATTGTTCCAATTGCATTTTCAACAGATCAATCTATTAATCTATCGTAAAACAGTACAAGAAGTCACCAACATGTTTAGATAAGTGAAACGACGATTTTTCTTACGTGACTGATTGGAACAAAATCTTTCATTTATTCTTTAAAGCTATTAAGAATTCTAATCTTCATTATTTCCAATTCCGTTTCATTCACAGAATACTAGGTACCAATTGTTTTTGAAGAAAAAAAATAGGTTTATTTGATTAACCCTTGTGTACATTTTACCTCAGATGAGCCGGACTTTATCTCATCTCTTTTGGGATTGCCCGATTGTTACTTGTTTCTGGAATGGTGCTGTGAGGCTTATTATTTCAAATCCCGTTGTTCTTAATAAAGTCATTGCATTCTTTGGACAACTAGATAATATGAACGCCCCTTTAAATCATTTCCTAATTCATCCTAAAAATTACATTTATAATTGCAGGTGTAAGTCTGTTTTACCCCAAGTTAATTATTTCATCGCATTTTGTTATTTAATCTTCAAGTTAATAGGTATATCAATTGTCATGGCAACCCAAATAGCAACCTTCATACTTTCTTTAAGTAACGCTAGTATGTAGACTAAACTACTGCATTCTTTGCACTTATACTTGCATATATTATATATTCAATTTACTTCTTTTGTATGTGGTTGAGGCTATTAGGTATCTCAACCCAACAATTCTCTACTTTGACGCGGTGAAATTTATTGCTTTCTTTAACTTTATAAACAGAGCCAAGCTACCTATTTTTTTTTTTTTGTACTGTTCACATTCTATGACGGTTGATATACATTGCGTCTCATTGCGTCATTATGCGTTACTTATTCCTTTACCCCCTTAAATGTCTATTTTTTGTGCATAGAGGGCGGCAAGGTACATCTGTGTATTTTGCGCTTTCCTTTCATTGGTAATCTTCTTCTTTCATTGTTTTTACTGTTAGCTAGCTTTTGCTAATTTTTCGCTTAGTTGTGTTTTTATCGATTTATTTTTCTTTCACTCACTTATCACTCTATGAAGTCGCAGAATACACAGATGTGCTTTTCTTTTTTTCTCGATTGATTGTAATCTGCTTTCAGTTATGTTAAAAAGTCATCTAATACTTGTTTTTATTCTTTATCTGAGGTTTCTTTTACAAATGTATAAATTGTTATTGGTGTTGTTGCAGATGTCAATAAACAAATCTATTTATTTGTTTGTTGGTTGGTTGATTAATTGCTTGCTTGCTTGCTTGCTTGCTCGCTTGCTCGCTTGCTCGCTTGCTCGCTTGCTCGCTTGCTCGCTTGCTCGCTTGCTCGCTTGCTCGATTGCTCGATTGCTTGCTTGATTGATTGATAGATAGATAGATAAAAAGATTGATTGATTGATTGATTGGTTGATTGATCATTGATTTACTTGTTTATACTTACTTCTTTCTTTCTTTCTTTCTTTCTTTCTTTTTTTCTTTCTTTCTTTCTTTCTTTCTTTCTTTCTTTCTTTCTTTCTTTCTTTCTTTCTTTCTTTCTTTCTTTCTTTCTTTCTTTCTTTCTTTCTTTCTTTCTTTCTTTCTTTCTTTCTTTCTTTCTTTCTTTCTTTCTTTCTTTCTTTGTCTGTCTGTCTGTCTGTCTGTCTGTCTGTCTGTCTGTCTTTCTTTCTTTTTGTCTGTCTGTCTGTCTGTCTGTTTGATTAGTAGTTTGTTTCTTTGTTTATCAATTTATCTATCCATTTATCTATTTATTTATTTATTGATTCATTGATTGATTGATTAATTGATTGATTGGTTGATTGATCGATTGATCGATTGATTGATTGATTGATTAATATATATATTTTTTAAATTGTTTCATTGATTGATTTATTGATTGATTTATTGATTGAATGATTTATTGTTTTATTGATTGATTGATTGATTGAATGTTTTATTGATTGATTGATTGATTGAGTAATTGACCGACCGACCGACCAACCGACCGACCAACCGACCGACCGACCGACCGACCGACCGTATGTATGTATGTATGTATGTATGTATCTATCTATCTATCTATCTATCTATCTATCTATCTATCTATCTATCTATCTATCTATCTATCTATCTATCTATCTATCTATCTATCTATCTATCTATCTATCTATCTATCTATCTATCTATCTATCTATCTATCTATCTATCTATCTATCTATCTATCTATCTATCTATCTATCTATCTATCTATCTATGTATCTATCTATCTATCTATCTATCTATCTATCTATCTATCTATCTATCTATTTGTTTATTTGTTTATTTATTTAAAATTCAAAACAAATTGATTGATTGTTTTAAATTGATTGATTGATTGATTGATTGATTGACTGACTGACTGACTGACTGGCTGGCTGGCTGACTGGCTGGCTGGCTGGCTGGCTGGCTGGCTGGCTGGCTGGCTGGCTGGCTGGCTGGGCTGGCTGGCTGGCTGGGCTGGCTGGCTGGCTGGGCTGGCTGGCTGGCTGGGCTGGCTGGCTGGCTGGGCTGGCTGGCTGGCTGGGCTGGCTGGCTGGCTGGCTGGCTGGCTGGCTGGCTGGCTGGCTGGCTGGCTGGCTGGCTGGCTGGCTGGCTGGCTGGCTGGCTGGGCTGGCTGGGCTGGCTAGGCTGGCTGGCTGGCTGGCTGGCTGGCACGCATATCAACTTTGTTTCTAATTAAAAGTCAAATATTAATTTCTCAGTAGACAATAAATCATAAATATGCTTTCGGTCGAGCCATTTCTTTTTCCAGCCGTGACGGTTCCGCAAAATTCGTAAGCAATCTTAATCTGAAAGCTGGATAAATTTCCCGAAAACTGACCAAAATTTTCTAAAAACATTCAAAATTTTCCCAAAACTGACAAAAATTTCCCAAAAACTGACCAAACTTTTCCAAAGATTGACCAAAATTTCCCGAAAACGTGCCCATATTTCCTGAAATTGCAGACTATTTCCTGAAATTGCAGAATATCTCCTGAAAACGGACTAAAATTTTCAGAAAAATGAAGGAAATTTTCTTAAAATGAAGAAATTCTCCCGGAAATTTTCCGAGTAGCAGCAACTTTTGATGGAAAACTGTTATTTAGCAGTGTAATTTTCCTCTCGTCACCGGGAAAATGTTTGTGGTTCCCCCCCTCCCCCACCTCCCTCAAAAGATGACCTTTCCTATGCCCCAATTCCAGGCCATATTCTTAACTCCCAATGAGTGAAAATAGTGTATACCCAAAGAGCTTCTACACAAGCTCTTTGGTATACCTCACCCAGTAGCTTATAATACTTTTTGCAATTAGCCTAGATGTTATTATGTATATATTATTTTCTTCTTACCCTTTGCGCCATATCTAACCACAATATTTCTATATTTTGGTTTTAACTAAGGACATACATATTGAATCCCGACTTTCATTTCATCAACAGTCACGTGACCAGCAAGCCCAGATTAGTGATGTTGTAAACAGACAGGCGCAGCCCATTCGTCATTGAAAGTGCAGTTCGCAAGCAGTAGTTTCTTATGTAAATATTATTATATTACGCAAATTGTATGCTTTTAATATTAAAATTTTCCATAAAATTGAATGATTATATATTTTGTGTCAATTTTGAATTTATCTCGTTTGCAAACTTTTTTGCATGATCCAAACAATTTTTTTTTTATGTTTTATTTTGCCTATGCATTTGTCAAGATACTTTGGATCAAGTGTAACGTGATTGTTTATGGTTAAGTTGTTTTGTTTTTGACATAATCATTCTTGCATGGCAAATCGCCTGTTACGCCTTTTCACCGAATTTTCGATATAAATGGGTTAAATATATGGATATTTTATGGTGAGTTTTACTTTTCATTACAATCGTCAGAATTCGTACGATACCCTAGTACTTACGCACGTTACTTACCGTTACTCGTTAGGCCTCATAAACGTTGTTCAGCCCACGCTAAGTCTTACTGGCTAGGCTACAGTCTTCAGTATACAACACTGTATACAAAACTACAACAAAAGACTTAACGTTAAGTATTTTGGTTCTTAGCCTTAGCCTAGGCATAAATGAGTACGGCAAAGACAAGTATTGTGTGCCAGAACTGGCAAAATCAAGCCCACAGTACTACCTAGTACTCCCTGTACTGATTGAGGTGGTCAGTTCCACAGGTGTTCCTAACGTTATGGCAACCTATATGCTTACTATATATATATAAAGAAAGGTAGGACTCTTTCTAACGCGACTATCGAACCGTATAAAAAAAAATCCTTTTTTTTGACAACTCGCGAATCTTGATTAAACTTTTTTACTCTACTCACATTTGCTGGAGACACCATTCTTCGTGTATAACTCTATAAGCCACAGTATTTGTTAGTTTTTCTCCGATTAGATGTACAAACGATGAATTTTCTACCAAATGACCGTCAAGACAATCTATCCGTCCAACAATTTGCTGCAAACTAAAGAAACCTTGCGATGACGTCATGAAGAAGTAGCACTGCAATTACGTCATCACAACGTTTCTTATAGTTTGCAGCAAATTGTTGGACGGATAGATTGTCTTGACGGTCATTTGGTAGGAAATTCATCGTGTGTACATCTAATCAGAGAAAAACTAACAAATACCGTGGCTTATACACAAAGAATGGAGTCTCCAGCAAATGTGAGTAGAGTAAAAAAGTTTAATCAAGATTCGCGGGTGGTCAAAAAAAAGGAATTTTTTCATACGGTTCGATAGTCGCGTTAGAAAGAGTCCTACCTTTCCTTATATATATAGTAAGCATATAGGTTGCCATAACGTTAGGAACACCTGTGGTCCGTTCGACGTAACCATGTAGACCTACGGGCTCAGTACGGTTTTGCCAAGTTGAAGGGGAAATTTTATCATTACAGTCAATGGGATATTTTTTAATGAATTTTTTGTCACCTCAGCCAGTCAGCGAAAATTGATGGCACTCATATTGGATACACAACATACACAACGTCATGATACATAAATTCTGTTGAGTATTTTTAGCAAAATGACAAAAACATAGGTTTTTCTTCCATTGACTGCAATGATAACTGACTGTTTGCTTTTCCCTTTGACTAAAGCTTGAGATCGTCAAAAAAGTATTATTACGTAGCCGTGCACCACAATATTCCCGGATGTCTGACCTCCAAAATGCCAGCCGTGTTAGTAGTATAGTATGTCTGCTGTTGATGATGGCTGGCCGTCCGAGGGTAGGCCTATTACAAAATCTTTTACCCTCCTGTACTGTTTTAGGCGAGGTATTAAAACTCAGTATAGGAAAATCTCAGTTTTAAGATCTTTATGAAAACAAAACCATTTTATCTTTTTTCTGCCCATGATGGCACAATGATTAGAATCTATGTTTGAAGCCCATCCATGTCTTCAAAAACTGTTTTAAAGGTGATTTTATTTTTATCAAAATAGTTTGGACCACAATTCCTTCTGTGAAAATCGTCTGACGAGCTCTCCAAAATACCGTCAAAGTCCAAAACACTGCCATTGGGACTATAAAATTTCATTATTATTATCATTATTATCATTGCACTTATTAATATAGTGTCTCTCCCGTGGATCGAAGCGCTTTACAATAAAATTGATTAATGCACTTGTACACATGCAGTATGATCTTGAAATGGATTCTCTGCTGGATGGGCAACCAATGAAGAACACGCAAAAGGGGTGAAGCGCTTGCTTGTCTATCAAGACAAAATATCATGCGCGCTGCACGATTTTGAAGTCTTTGCGAGCCTTGAAGGTTTTCACGTGATATGTCACCAAGCAGGGAGTTGCCATAATCCAGCCGAGAAAGGACAAGAGATCGCACTGCATGAGCACAAGTATTTTGATCAATGTTCTGCCGAATTCTAGAAATATTACGCAAATGAAAATTAACAGTGCGACATATTGTAGAGATCTGGGAATTTATATTCATACAAGGTTCAAACATGATACCTAAATTTTTAACGGATGATGAAGGAACAATCACAGACCCACTGATCTTCAAATCAATGGACTGGATGGAATGCATTTGTTGTATGGATTCGTCGGTACATTAACGCTGAAACCTGTCATTATGTTGTTCGATCACTCATCCTATCACGTTTGGACTACTGTAATTCCCTTTTGAATGGTATTACCATGAAAAATGTAAATCGCCTACAGAAACTCCAAAATAAAGCTGCTAAGCTTATCTTCAGGAATCGTCGTCGTGATCATGCCTCACCCTTGCTCAACAAATTGCATTGGCTCCCTGTGTCACAGCGAATTTTATACAAAACATGTCTTATTGTCTACAAATCCCTGATACATCAATCACCTGAATACATATCCAAGAGTCTGAAACTTTATACACCAGCACGATCCCTTCGCTCCTCTTCTAAAAACTTCCTGACTGAACCCAGAACTAACACCAAAGCTGGTTCTAGGGCTTTTTCAGCTGCAGCACCCCATGTTTGGAACTCTTTGCCTTCACACATTCGCCATGCTAGTTCACTTGGACAGTTCAAAACACGTCTCAAGACTTTTTTTTTTTAATCATGTATTACTTACTGAACTTTGGGGCAGCATTCTGGGCGCTTTGTATCCTATGGAAAAGACGCCTACTACAAATGAACATGGATGGATGGATGAAATGATCAAAAATTCAGTTTTGGTGTCAATTAAGTCTAAGTTTGTTATGAAGCATCCAGCCTTGCAATTTGACAAGCGAGCTTGGGCAGCTTCCCTATTACCCGGCTTTTTAGGATCGAAGCTAACATATAGCTGAGTGTCATCAGCATATATGTGGTAAGCAACATTGAAGAGTTTGAAAATGCGGGTAACAGGCTGCGAATAGGCACTAAAGATCGGAGGACCTGCAACAGATTCTTGGGGAACACCATATTTTAGAGGATGGGCAGTAGAATAACTACCAGAGATACAAACTGAACTTTTGCAATCACTAAGATAAGACCTAAACCAGTTTAAAACACAACCTCTGATATCATACTCACACTGAAGCCTATTTATAAGAAAGTGTATTCAATGGTATCGAAGGCTGCAGACATATTAAGAAGTACAAGTAAAACAACTCTACCTAAACTCATTAATTATATCGTTCTTAACACACAATAACGCAGTTTCAGTACTATGTGCCTGTTTGTAGGCAGATTGAAAATCTTTAGTAGGATGTTTTGAATGAAGATGTTCATTAAACCTAGAGACAGCTGGATATTCAAGGATCTTGCCAAGGGTGGGAAGATTGGAGACGGGTCAATAATTTTTCAAAACGCCTGGATTGAGGGTGGACTTTTTGATAAGATGAGAAATAATTGCATTCCTAAAAATGGATGGAAAACAACCAGAACTAAATGAATTATTTGCAAGAGACATGATTATAGGAGCTACTATGTCAGCACATTCCTTCAAGAGCCAAGTGGGCAGTGGGTCAAAAGAACTTGTCTTGTTTGGGATCTTAGAAATTATATGGCGAATCTCAGCTTCATCTACAGGGTGGAAATTTGCAAAGATATCAGTACTGTGCATATGTAGATCATCAATCATCGTCAGAATCAAGCAGAAATACATCATCTTTACATTGTTTACTGGTATTAAGAGAAGATACATTTACATTAACACATTCAACGTCAAGTTCAGACCTTATTTTTGCCACTTTCTCAGTAAAAAATTGGCAAAATTTTACGGAGTGTTTCATTTGAGCGGCAGATTGGTAAAGCGTTGGTGGAACTATTGAGAAGTGAGTTTACGGCACGATGAGATGTACAAATGATGAATTTTCTATTAAAATTCTGCCCCATAACACTAAATGCCTAACAATTTGAAGTAAATTAATTATTTGCAAGAAACATGATTATAGGAGCCACTATGTCAGCACATTCCTTCAAGAGCCAAGTGGGCAGTGGGTCAAGTGAACTTGTTTTGTTTGGGATCTTGGAAATTATATGTTGAATCTCAGCTTCATCTACAGGGTGGAAATTTGCAAAGATATCAGTACTATGCATATGTAGATCATCAATCATCGTCAGAATCAAGCAGAAATACATCATCATTACATTGTTTACTGTTATCAAGAGAAGATATATTTACATTAACACATTCAACGTCAAGTTCAGACCTTATTTTTGCCACTTTCTTAATAAATGAATTGGCAAAATTATCACTGAGAGTTTCATTTGAGTGGCAGATTGGTAAAGCCTTGGTGTAACTTTTAAGAAGTGAGTTAATTGTACGGTACATTGTCTTTGCATCAGCATTTGCCAAAACACCTTTGAAATGCTCTGTTTTGGATTTAACAATAAGTTCATTTACAACTATATTTCGCTCAAGATATTTCAAGCGATCAGTATTACTGAGGGTTTTTCTCCACTTACGCTCATATTTGTAGCGTTCTGTTTGGGCCCACCGGACATCATTGTTGAACCATTTAGGACATTTAATCGTTCGTTAAAATTGTGTCTGCTCCGTTTTAGCAGGGGTAATATGTTAAGGTTGTTTGGGGAAAAGATTCAGATAATACTAATAAAGTACAATTATATAATCTAAACATTTCTTGATAATTTATCTATTTGTTTTGGGACACAGTACTTTTTACCAAAACTATTTAATAAAATTATATGCCCCAAAAAAATGTTGTCAGCGAAAAATAAACTTGCAGTTTAGTGGAACATTCTAAAATGTTTTTGCGGACCTTAAATAATTAATAACAAACATGCGGTGACTAGAAAATGGTGACCAAAATATGAATCTTGGAGAACTTTAGCCCGTCGTGGTGCTGAATAGGTAAAGATTTGGGATTTTTTTGGGGGGGAAAGTGTATTGTTTAAGACTAATTGATATAAGAATATCCAAAAAGTAAGTTAATTTTCATTCATCAATTTTCTACAACGTGTGAATTAAAAAAAACACATAGGAATTGTACCTAATCTCTAACAACCCTCATACGGCAATCCCAATGTCAACGCGTACTTAGGGAAGTGTACATGTATAATAACTAAGCACTACCACTACTAGTGGAAAGCTTGTTTTGAAAACCTCACTATTTACGCCAGTTAAATTCGACAGTCATGCAGTGACAATGACCACAGGGTTCTTAGCATTATGGCAACCTATTACATATATATAACAAGGTAGGTCACCTCCTACTGCGACTTTCGAACCGTATATGAAAATATACTTTTTTTGACCACTTTCGAATCTTCATTACATTTTTGAACTCAACTCACATTTGGTGGAGACTCCGTTCTTTGTTTATAAGCCACAGTATTTGTTATGTTTTTCCGATGAGATGTACAAATGATGAATTTTCTATTAAAATTCTGCTCCATTACACACTAAATGCCCGACAATTTGCTGCAAACCCAAGAAATGTCCATGATGATGCAGAAGAAGAAGCAGAACTTCAGTATTATTTTGACAAGGACAAACCGGGTATAGATATTGCCAAATGAAGATTCATGCGTTGAAAGGGGTTTGGGGTAAGAAAACATTGGTTTTATAACATTCAGACATACAATTTGAATGGAAGAGGGATTACATGTACAAAAATTAAAGACATTATATTGGAGGATATGTGCTTCTTTTTCAGGGAGTTAACAAAGGAATTTGTATAAATATGGACCAGCAACATCTTGTACTAAATTTTTTTGATTTTTAAATGAGGTTACAAAGCTAATCTCTTTTTTCATTGCTATATGGATATGCACAAAGGCAAACTAGCTTCTGGTCATCAATGGGCACAAGGAAATGTAGGGCTATGATAATAAGCCATTATTAATATGACATTAAATAACTTCTGTGGAAGTTTGTTAGATGTACTTACTAAGGCCCAAGAGAATAATTAGAGAATATCTGTCATTTGTGCAGGCAGGAAAAATACACTTTTGGAGTAAATTTGTCTCATTTGACCAAATGTTTGGATGAGTATTATGAACTTATACCACCCCCCATGCTTGGAGTTGGAGCCTTGTATAAAATGCACATCAAACTGTGTGCAGTGACAAAGGTCATCAAACTTTATAAACAAATTGTATCTATTTCATTGATGTTCTTTTCTTCTGGATACCCAGCCATGTTGGCATCCCGGGTAATGACAGGGCTGATGCAGCCGCTAAGCTTGCCCTCACCCTCCTTTCTGCCCCTTTTCCCAAAACCCTCTCTGACATCAAACCGCTTATCGCTTCCCTT
>JAIGNY010002050.1:1045000-1135000 GCA_020152595.1 Chiridota heheva
TTTCTCAAAGTCTTTATGTATTTTAAGAAAAGTTTATTTAATTTTGTTCACTATTTATATTATTTTTCTTCAAACTTCAAACTTTCTTCAGGGGGTATATTATAAATACCCTTCCTAGATTCAGTTTTACTACTTTCCTGACATATCCCATGGTATATAAGCCACAAAATCGCAGGACAAAATATAAAACAACTCCTAAAGACTTTGAGAAATTTGAGGCTATGACATCACAACTAGTCTGATATCAGTCGTTTCTATACAAATGATACCAAACTTTAAACTTGAATATCTCCTGAACGGAATCAGATTTTTAAATGCTTTCTTCACCATTTTGTTTTTCTTGAATTCCTCTTTCATATTAGATGGACTTGCTTGATCCGCAAACTAATCCTTTAAGCAAGTAGAAGGTATGTTTTGAAAATGTGAATATTGATAGATTAAAAGTTTCAGTAAAACTGATTGCAGTTCAAAATTAAAAATTGAGTTTTATTTATCATGCATAGATTAAGAAAGGAGAACTTGAAGCCTGAGGGGAATGATGACAGTTTTGATATCTCACCTGGGATATCATATCTCAATAGAGATATTTCAAACAATATCTTGTTTGGCAGATATCCCGCACTGTCTGTCATTGCCTGTTTTGCTTTTCATCTAAAAGTAGGCCTATGACGTAGGTGCACAAGCTGTGCATATCACCATTTTCAATGTGCTCCTGATGGATCGTTTCAAGCATATTTTGATGCTACACACAAAAATCAGTCAACCATGCATGTGAGGAAAATATTTTTGAATATATTCCCAGCAAAAAAGAAAAATTTTCTGTACAGTATGAGAAAAAAAGAGAAAATTTGTAACTGCTCTGATAGTCATGGTATATTCACAAACAAACGTTCACTTGACTAATGACTAATTGAATAATGAATCTAGCAATCAATATAATTTTGTGTCATGTATTTTCAACCCAAATTTCTGATTTGTTTATGATAAACTGTACATTAATGGATTGAACTCTTTTCAGTCATACAGAACACAACATTTTAAACATTTGTGTGCAGGAATAGATTTGAAAGAAATTTACCTTGCAATCTTGTACAGTTTCAAGAACACTTTTTAAAGAAAAATTTACAATTTTTTAGATTTTTTCTATGACACCTAAGTTGTTTCTCTTGATTTTGATTTCAAGTTTTATCTATATCTATATGAATTTGGCTTAGATTTAGAGACAAAGGGAGGTACGTGGTGTTTCCAATACTTACTAGTTATTCTATTTTGTGTGGAAAAGGAATGGTCTTTGTCGCACTCTTTGCTGTCTTCATGATTAAGGCAGTGTGGTTACACATTAGGGTTAATCATACCTGTATATAAGGAACAAGTACTAATTATAGAATCCTCTTTCGGAATGTAGGAAAATTTACTTTGCAGTTTACAATTAATTACCAAACATTTGTGATGTGATTCTTGTAAAAATAAGTTACTTAATCAGGCATTTAGAAAGAATTTAGATACTTGGCCTACATCTGGTAGAACTGTTTTCATAATGATAAAAGCCTTTCTGGTGGATAGAATAAGGCACTTCTTTGAATAGCATCATCAAATCAGATATGTTTTCTTCTCACTATTATATAATATGATTATAATTTGGCATCTATTTAAATTAACACTAGTAATTACTTGCTATTACTATTGATACATTGGTATTTTTCCTTGTTTGTGATTTCTTATAGATCTAAATCGCAAAGTTACAACATTTCAGTTCTGTGATAGTGTACAGAAGGGCAACACAATGCTGTATGTTTTCTTGGTGAACACAGGGACTATGCTAACCCTTGACATGGCCCTCACTATGGATAGGTATGTTATTACCAGCCATCCTTAGATTATTGTTATTTTGTTCTTGTGTGAAGGAGGTAATGGTGTATCATCAATAGCTGTACTTTGATAATATAGATAGCTGTATCTGATAATAACACAATTCTGCTACCTTCTAGGCACATGACAACTCTTTATATTTTTTATTTTCTAAACTAGAATATCAGCACTCTCTAGAGCGCATACCCCTGCCCATTGCAATTCCAACATGCCTAGAATAATTTTAGAGTTCATTTGATCCCCATACCCAATATAATCTACCTCAAAAATCCTAGGCCCACTAAGATTCATCCCCAAGTAGCTGTATCTGATAATAACATTTGCAATCAGGTTACAGATAATAGCATTTGCAATCTGGTTACAGCTACTGTACATATTTGTAATAAACATTTGCAATCTGAACACTTGAAGATTATCTTCTGACCAGATTCCTTTCAAGCCATAGCATTGTTTTCAGTTTTATTCAAGGGAAACATTGTTTGAGCTCTATTCAGGCAGGATTCACATTCCACTATTTTCCATTCATGGCAGAAACCAATTGTTTAATTTTCATTGATTCCAGAGAACACTTGATGTAAGTCTCTTTGAGTCCAGAAAATTCATTGTTTGGATCTTCATTTAGAGTGCAAAGTCATTGTTCAGCGCATTCCATTGGAAAGTTTTAGCTTAATCTTGACAACTTAGTTTTGACAGATCACATCCTAAAACATCCCCACCCCTCAATTTCTGCCCTTCCCTGTTACAATTAGTCTCAAATTTGAATCACTTCATAAAACAGTTCTTGAGATATCTTGATGATGTATACTAGCCAAAAATTATTTGTTTGGATTATCCCATCTTGTTCTGAAAAAGTGAGTCAGTAAGGTAGGCAAAAAGCAACAAAAAATTTGCCCAAAGTCAAGCTATTCATACCTTTTGTACACGAAGGCACTATCAATTCAGATAAAATAAAAATGAATGATTTGTGTAGGTAGCAATTTTGTTAGGTAGGTAGGGTCACTCCAAACAAACAATTTTTTAAGGATGGCCCCACTCATAAACAATGCTTTTTAGAGGTACTCAACTAGCAGGAAAAATTTTCAGAAAAATTGCATTATTTTATAATTTTGATTGAAGAGAGTTCAGTTTTACTATTTGATTTCATAATTTGTTTTTGCAACAGTGTTCACCAACTTCAGGTGGCAATAGAAGCATATCACAATCTTCCTAAGGAGAAACAGGTCTTGATGATCAGTGGGGGTCAGAGTTTAGACCCTCAGATGAGAGTATGCAGCTACAGTGCAGGAACAGTAAGTACATCACATGTGCTTTGAGGATCTGTCTTTTATCTTAGCTTGTAGTGTTGTCTAGTTTATGTATTGCTGAATAGATGAGAGTGCAAGAGTCTCTGTATAAGAACACCCTGACTCAAAGGCTGTTCTTACTTCATTACTCAATCTTAAATGGGATAACCTCACCTGCCACCTCCTCCTCCGGAAACTCTTTTCTCCCACCCTCTGCAGGAAAAGTGTTCTTTTCTTTTGGATACCCAGCCATGTTGGCATCCCTGGCAATGACAGGGCTGATACAGCCGCTAAGCTTGCCCTTAACCTCCTACCTTCCCCTTTTCCCAAAACCTTCTCTGACATCAAACCGCTTATCGCTTCTCTTGTTCGTGACCGCTGGCAAACCTTATGGAACTTCCAAATTGATAACAAACTCCATGTTATCCAGCCCACAATCCCGATCAAATCCACCATCAACAACCTTCTCGACGACAACGCTCATATTACCCGTCTTAGAATTGGTCACACCCACCTCACTCACTCCCACCTCCTTATTGGTTCCCCCCAACCCCTCTGTAACAATTGCCACTGCATCCTCACAATCCAACACGTTCTCCTTGCTTGCCCCTGTACAACCTTCCCAGAGCTTCTCGCCCCACAACTCAATTGCTGAGTTCTTCCAAAAAAATCCTCCAGATAAAATAGTCTCCTTCCTTCAGCATGCATCCCTCTACAACCATATTTAATTCTCCTCTTCCACCCCCTCTCTACTTTGTTTTTAGTTTTACCCATGCACCTCCTCTCTCGATCACAGCTTTCTGGCTTTTGTTCTTGAATTTCTCTCATTCTTTCCCTGGTCTCTTTCCTTACTACCTCTAAAATGATCTGACCTCTCAGGCACAATTTGACCTTCGTTGTCGTGGTGCCGTTAAGACCTCATCAAACAAACAAACAAACCTATGTCTTACAAATTAAACGCTCTAGTAGAAGCTCTGTTCTCTGTTCATTATCTACAATGCGGAAAGAATGTAGAGTTATCCTAAATAACTCAACATTGTCTGGAAATTATTTGGTTTACAGGGAATTTTCACCCTGCAGTATGTAATTATATATTTTTTTCTGGGGGACTAGATTTAAAAAAAGGCATAACATGAGATGGTGAAGTCTATGGAATCTAAGTAAATACTGTTTGCTGAGCAGCTCCTTCATTCTTATATCACATGCACACACACACATACTTCATTCTTATGTCACACACACACATACATGTACAAGTCTGTACAAATCACATCATGCTGATCATGGCATATACTCTATGTATAACATTTCCCAATTGGGTGCAGAAAGAAATTACTGTATATTGCTTAGTTTATTGTATATTATAGTGTACATTCAAGATTCAACATTGAATTATGTTTGATAAAAATCAACCGACATGACCAGTGGAGTGGCTTGGACCTGCGTCTTCATGACTTTAAAGGATGTGACCGTTTACCGATTATCATGTACAGATCGAAAACATTGTTTACCATTTACAAAATCAATGCATCGTTTACAAAGAAATTTATGCAAAAAGTTTCCTTATCAGTTCCTAACAATGCTTTGCATTTAAAATCAATAACATTCACCTTCACACACACACACAACTTTTAATCAATGATCTTACAATTCATACTTAATGAACAATCAACAAAGGATTAAATCCTTTTTAATGCAAGAGTTAAATTTGCACTAATCTTTCACTTTGATTCACGAAATGTAGAGCTACTTGATGTAGAGGCTTAGACATGATTAACAATACTATTGTCAGGCATAAATTGAATTAGGTTAATTTCCTGTTTTACAAGCTGTAAAATGGACCCAGAAATACACGGACAAAAAAAGCATTGATTGTTATTTTCACCACCAATAAATGCAAAGATTACCTGATGAGTCAAATAAATTGTGCAAAAAGAAAAAAAGATTGTGAAATTAACGAACAAATATATTTCAAAGTTGCTGGGATTTTAGTGTAGTTCACAAACATCAGGGCCATTTTCCCAAGGGTTGGAATATATTTTCTACAGTACATTGTGTATCTGATAGCGCACTTTTGAAACTTGTATGGCATAGTCATAAGTGTTGAAAACCTATCAAAATGCTTGCAAGACAGCAATTTACCTGCTGATATTTTATTTCTGCATTTATTTTGCATTCAAACCATGGATCATTATTTTTGACAACTCTTTTCAGCCTTACAGGTAATTTGAAGGCTTATATTATAGGCCCCCCCCCCTCCCCCCCCCCCACTAAAGTTTTGTGACATTCCTTACTTATTTTTAAGCTGGCGATCACAGTGATTACGTTGTGGTTATCATCGGGATAGAACCAATTCCTCGAAAATTGATGGAATTTTTTGTGTGATCATATTTTCAGCATGTGATCATTTACATGATAAACGATCTGAAAAAATGGATCGTTTTATTGTTTACTGAATTAAACGAAAATGCACATCCTAATGACTTTTGGCAGTTTACAACAGTAACACAAATTTAGCCCTGTTTTTTATTGGGATAACAATAAATTGTTTGGTCTTTGTAGATAATTCTACCAAAGAGTTCACATAACTACGTATGGGAAAGACATGTAATGTTTTGGGGATGTGCATATTAATTAGATAATTTGCATGATAAAGAAAAAATAGTTTGTCCTAAAATGATGGATATATGAAAGGAACTCAATGCCTCATAAAATACATTCTTACTGCTTATATCCTCTGTGCTACCACACCTCTTTATGTTTAATGTGTAGCGCACATATCAAGGTTGTGATATGTGGATAATTGAGATATTTGACACTTGTGCAATGACTTTCAATATTGGTCATGTTATCTTTAATATTTCGCAATCATCATATATTTTGGTAATCAAGATGATTTATTTTCAAAATTTCTGACTTAACTCAAATGGAAAGCCCAAAAGTATATGGAAATTGAAACTTGCTAAATATATAACATTATTTTGTTACTTCCTGTGTCAAAGTTGATCTTAAGCTTATTGTACTTGCTTGAACCCATTAATATCTATAAATAAAGTGAACAACCAAAATGTTTTTGCCAGAATGAATATAGAGTTTGCATGTGGTACCACAGCCTTAACAAAATTGTTTTTCATATTCATATTGCTCTGTAATTCTATATTACTCTGTAATTCTATATTACTCTGTAATCACTGTGATTCTTAACACATTCTTATTCTTAAGTTACAATCTACAAAGTTTGAATTGGCGCTTCAAGATTCTTTACACTTATGTGAATAATTTCAAGGCCCTTAGAGTGCTTGTTTTTCAGGTATTATACATATGTATGGAAAAGTGATTCAAAATCACTCTGTGGTTATTGTATTTCATTCTGCTGTATGAATTGCTGCATGTAAGATTTAGGAGTTGTTTGCTGCTGCCTATGATTGTAGTTATAGTCTTATTTTCATTTCTTGGGGTGTTTATTTCTCTTTAGAAAAGTCTGCAAGAATGTCACTATTTGCAATTCTTGTCCTTTGATTATATCATATAGCGAATGAGTAAATCGTTGAAACATTAATACTTGGTGGTCAGTGTTAATTTTAAAATTGATGTTTAAACTTGGAAAACACATTTAAGATATTGGGAAATCAACTGGTGCACACAAGGCATCAACAATCAACATACACATACTGTATGGTTGTGTGGAATTAAATGTTATTGACTTTTGAAGTTTTTGTGTATTGTTGTGATACAGATTCTACGAGAAATCTGGTTACCTGGGCAACCTCTGCCAAAAGTCTTACATAGCGGGTAGTTCTGCTAGCAGCGGGACAAGTAATTGGTCCATCCTGGAATTATATCCCTGAATCCCATGTAGAAGTGAGAAGAAAGGTTGTATAATGTAACATTTATATCCCTGAATTTCATGTAGAAGTGAGAAGAAAGGTTGTATAATGTAACATTATATCCCTGAATTTCATGTAGAAGTGAGAAGAAAGGTTGTATAATGTAACATTTATATTCCTGAATCCCATGTTGAAGTGAGAAGAAAGGTTGTATAATGTAACATTTATATCCCTGAATTTCATGTAGAAGTGAGAAGAAAGGTTGTATAATGTAACATTTATATCCCTGAATCCCATGTAGAAGTGAGAAGAAAGGTTGTATAATGTAACATTTATATCCCTGAATTTCATGTAGAAGTGAGAAGAAAGGTTGTATAATGTAACATTTATATTCCTGAATCCCATGTTGAAGTGAGAAGAAAGGTCGATAATGTAACATTTATATCCCTGAATTTCATGTAGAAGTGAGAAGAAAGGTTGTATAATGTAACATTTATATCCCTGAATCCCATGTAGAAGTGAGAAGAAAGGTTGTATAATGTAACATTTATATCCCTGAATCCCATGTAAAAGTGAGAAGAAAGGTTGTATAATGTAACATTTATATCCCTGAATCCCATGTAAAAGTGAGAAGAAAGGTTGTATAATGTAACATTTATATTCCTGAATCCCATGTTGAAGTGAGAAGAAAGGTTGTATAATGTAACATTTATATCCCTGAATCCCATGTGGAAGTGAGAAGAAAGGTTGTATAATGTAACATTTATATCCCTGAATCCCATGTAGAAGTGAGAAGAAAGGTTGTATAATGTAACATTTATATCTGAATCCCATGTAGAAAAGAGAAGAAAGGTTGTATAATGTAACATGTTTCATAATTTTGAACCCTTTCAAAGATTCTAAACATGACATTGTGAATGTTGTTTGCTCACAGTTTACACAGAGCTTAAATTTTTCATCTGAAAATAATTTCATTGTATAATTCCTCCTTTCTAAGTAATCAAAATGTTTGTTATATAATGTGAAGGACATGAATTTTATCGTTTATATTTTATTTTCCTAGGAGACATATCCTCAGTATTCCATATTTTGTAGGCTGTTGCACACAAATTTGATCTTGTATTTTTAGAACAGAATTCTGATCTTTATATGTCTAGTTTGTCATTACTCATTATGTATCATAGTTGCATTTATCAGGATACAAATCCTGTTTCCATGATGTATAATGTCCACTTATCCCATATTTTTGCATATATTACATTTTTTATGACACATGTGTGAAAGAATTGGATGGCATGTGGGACAGAGGGTGGGATGGCATGTGGGATAGAGTGTTGAAGGTGCAAGTTAAGTAATATTTAGAAGCTGCAATTCTAGTACCTATCGTAGCTTCTTGGTAATAATTTGGGACAAGCAGTGATTTCCCCAAATCATATGGTATCACCTCTTTACATGCTAAATAGAATTGAAAAAAAAAATTGCTGTTAAGCGTACATATTTTTTTTTACTGTCGCTGGGTGTCTTTGATTTTGTTTAGTTTTTCTGTATTTTTTGTTTGTAGTGGACTTTTAGTTTGGGCTTTTTATTGGGTGACAAGCTCGTCATCGTATTATGTTATATTATGTCATGAAAGATGAATAATAGGTGACATTCTTAATTCTTTTCTTCTTATTTTTCAGGACACAAATCCCATCTTCTTGTTTAGCAAGGAGACCATTGAAGCAGCAGGTCCTCTAACGTTCCATAATATATCCGACGCACCTGAAGATAAGTTACAGGTAGAGGGACTCAAGGACATGCCACCCAGTTACAGTGCTGTTGTAGCCAGGACTCAGTTAGCATTGGTGAGTTTTTTTATAAGGTGAAAAGTACATGATAACTTGTGGGTGCAATTATAAAAAATATTTATTGAAATCTTATGAACATGGGACGAAGTTCAATTTTTTTTCACTATTCCAACAGAATAGTAGCATTTTAAATCTACTATTCTGTCTCGTATTTCACTATTGCTTTTTTTTCTTCTCAGAAATACAACAATAACACAGATATTGAGTTTCATTTTTTGGTTGAACAATTTGGCCGTTAACCGTCTTAAAGATCTGGCAGCTGCGATGTTTACGGCTATTACTTCATTTGCAGCATATTTTTTTAGAGCTGTGAATGTTTACTGATTTTACTAAACGTGTGCGCGCAAATAAATGCGAGCGTTTAGCGTTTACACACGTTTTAAGTACTGTAATTATCAGAAACACACCAAAATTGCTCAAATTTACAATGCTAATTCAAAAAATCTCGCAACCAGTATGGCAAAAGTACTGACTCCATTGCCTAAATAGATGCTGGAATTTGCTAACAAAACCATGAAAAGTTTATTTCAACAATTTAGATCATCATTTTGATGGAAAATGCGCATGGAAATTCGGTTTAGAAAGAGCAGAAAAGTTCTCTTCAGCATCATTTAATCTTAACATCATGTATCTTTTTTGCCGTACTCTCTAAAGGCTTTTAGTGAAAATATATGCATACTGTGATACTTTGCCGTTAAAAATTTCAAAACTATGCCACGGAAATACTGTTCATATCATTCCTCTGGAAAAAATGGCTGCGATGTTTGCGCAGCACACAGAATTTCAGCTCTGTTGAAAACTTTGTTTGTTTATTTTGCAATATTTTTTTCTTTCTTGCAAAATTTATTTGACTCATCAGGTAATATTTACATGTGAAAGTACTGATTGCCATGATTTAAGTATTTTGACCGTGTATTTTTTGGTCAATTTTCTTGTTTGTAAAACGGGTCTTGGATCAAAGCCTAACGCTATGTTATTCTTATAGTTTTACTGTCAGACTGTTTAATGCCACCAACAAGCAGGAAAGCTTTAAAAAAGTTTCTCCTTTCCTCATCCATAAAGCCCTCTTTGGCCTTGTCGGTACCCTCCCCAAAGTCTCTACCCTTAGATCCGGTGATCTCCTGGTGCACTGCACCAGGGACACACAAGCCACCACCCTCCTTTCCACCAAAACCCTATCCAACTCTGGTATCGACATCACAGTCACCCCCCACCGTTCCCTAAACTCCAGCAAAGGCGTCATACGCACCCGCGATCTTGCGTACATGACCGATGACGACCTCCAAGAAGAATTAGCTAACCAACATGTAACTGAAGCCCGTCGTCTCGTTCTAAAGAGAGACGGAGCCGAAACTCCCACCAACACCATATTTCTTACCTCGCAACACCAACTCTCCTCCCACATCATTGCCGGCTACCTGAGAATCCAGGTCGCCCCTTACATTCCTAACCCTTTACGTTGCTATAATTGTCAGAGGTATGGCCACGGGAAAAACTCCTGCCACAGCCAAGCACGCTGTGGTAACTGCGGAGCCCCGGACCATGACAACACCTCCTGCACCAACCCCCCACTCTGCACAAATTGTGACGGTAAACACCCAGCAAACCATCCCTCCTTCTCGAAAGACTGTCCCACCTGGCTTCAGGAAAAACAAATAACAAAACTTAAAACCCTTAACCCCAACATAACCTACCCTGAGGCCAGGAAACAATTCCTCGCTTCTCTTATCTCCAAGCCTTCCTACTCAAACGTAGTCTCCTCTAACTCTAATTCCGCCCCCCCCAAACACAACTAACACAACAAAAACTAACACCCATGCCCAAACCGACCTCACCTGGCTCTTCTTACCTAGTCTTAAGCCCATCATCATTTCCAACAACCCAATCACACCCAATACCCACACCACCTCCACCACCACTTCTCTCCTCAACCTCCCTTCCTACTCTAAAGCCCCTACCGCCCCCTACACCAACACCACTAATACCTTCATACATCAAGCTAAAACCAGCCAAGCAAACAATCAACAAACCAACAAATCAACCAACAAACAACCAACCAAAAAACAACCAATCAACAAACAACCAATCAACAAACAACCAATCAACAAACAACCCACCTCCCAAACCCACACTGAAGAGAGTATGGATTGTTCGACACGAACACACCGATCATACTTCTCGTCAATTTTCAAAAACAATCGCTCCCAAAGAAATAGTTCCAAAGAAAAAACAAGCCAACTCAGACCCAGCAGATCTTCCTCCAGATAACCCCCCGCCTCCTTTATGGCATACACCACAAACAATTACAATAACACCCACAACATCATACAATGGAACATTAGGAGCCTAAAGGCCAATTCTGAAGAAATCGACCTTCTGGCCTCCACCTTCAACCCGGTCGTCTTCTGTCTACAAGAAACTTTCTTGAAAACCACCGACCATTACTCCCTTAACAACTTTGCTTGCTATCACAAACATCAAGTCGATGCTGACAGGGCCTGTGGTGGCGTCTCCATTCTCGTTAGACACGATATCCCACACAGCCCTGTTCGTGTGCACACCGACCTTCAGGCCATCTGTATTTCTATCTCCCTCCACAAAACTTTCACTCTCTGCAATATCTATCTCCTCCCAACACCAACATTCAACCAACCAGCCTTAACAACCTCATCTCTCAGCTTCCCACCCCCTTCATCCTTCTTGGTGACTTCAACGCTCACAACCCTCTGTGGGGCTCTAATACCACCACCCCTAGAGGCAAGTTCATCGAAAACGCTCTCCGTCAGCACAGCCTGTCCTTACTGAACACTAACTCCCCGACCTACCTTCATCCTGCCACAGGCTCTCTCACCTGTATTGACCTGTCTATCTGTTCCCCTAACCTCCTCCCTGATTTTAGTTGGAGAGTCACTGCTGACCTCTGTGGTAGTGATCATTACCCTCTTCTTATACACTCCAATCTTCAAATCCCCACTGAGCACACCCCTAATTGGAACCTCGACAAGGCTGACTGGTCCCTTTTTGAAACCCTCTGTGACTCACACCTCTCCCCCCATCTTCTCGAGGATGAGGATCCCATGTCTAACTTCAGTAATATCCTTATCAACATCACCACCTGCTCAATTCCCAAAACCTCCAAACCCCCAAATCATCCCCCCAACCCCTGGTTCTCGGATGACTGCAAAACTGCCATCAAGAACAGAAAAAGAGCCCTCAGGAACTTTAAAATTAACCCCACCACCCATAACCTTAACCTCTTTCATCAGCCGTGCAAGGCCAGACGCACTATCAAGGACAGTAAAACCAACACTTGGAACAACTTTATCTCTTCTCTCACCACCAACACCCCACTAAGAAGATTTGGAGAATGGTTAACAGCTTCCACGGCAGAGTAGGCAAATCTTCCATCTCCCATCTCTCTTGGAATGGAGACCTTCTCACCGCATAAAAAGGACATCGTTGACCACCTCGCCGCCTCTTTCAGCAACATCTCGCCCTCGACCAACTACTCCAATGCTTTCAAAATCAAAAAGCTTGCGATGAAGCCCGGAGAATCACTTTTCCTCTGACAACTCCAAAGCTACAACACCCCTCTCACCCTTTCTGAATTAAACCAAGCCATCAACGACGCTGGCTGCACCTCCAAGGGCCCAGATAACATCCCCTATCAGTTTCTGAAACACCTCCCCATCAAGGCCACCACTACCCTACTCACCATCTTCAACCACATTTGGTCCTCACACTCCTTTCCCCTATCTGGAGGACAGCTATTGTCATCCCCGTCCTTAAACCGGGAAGGATAGCACCGACCCCACCAGCTACCGACCCATCGCCCTTACTTGCTGTCTCTGTAAAATTATGGAAAAGATCATTAATCAGAGACTAAACTGGTTCCTCGAGACCAACAGAATCCTCTCTCCTCACCAAAGCGGCTTCCAAAAACGCGTCGCAATACCCTAGACCAGTTAATTACGCCGACACCGCTATCCGGGAATCCTCTGCAAAAAGGAACACCTCATTGCCATATTTTTTGACCTCGAGAAAGCTTTCGACACTACTTGGAAATACGGCATTACCGGAAACTTCACACCATTGGCCTCAGAGGCCACCTCCCCATCTTTATTCAAAACTTCCTCTCACCCAGGCAGTTCCAAGTTCGTATTGGCCACACCCTCTCCAAGCCGTACCCCCAAGAAGAGAGGCGTCCCCCAAGGCAGCATCCTCTCCCCACTCTCTTCAACCTGAGCATTAATGACATCGGGAATGACCTTGGCCCCAGCATCAAACGTACCCTCTCACGTGGATGACTTCACCATCTTCTACTCCTCCCCTAGCTTTCCTATTGTTGAAAATAGGCTCCAAACCAGCCTCAATCAGCTGCAAGTCTGGAGCAACAATAACGGTTTTAAATTCTCCAAAGACAAGACAGTCTGCATGCACTTTTGTCATTTCAACAACCTCCACCCCAACCCGAACTTTGTGCTCAATGGGAATCGCATCCCTAAAGTTGAAAACACAAAGTTCCTTGGTCTAACTCTAGACCCCAAGCTCACCTACAAGCCACACATCACCAACCTGAAACTAAAATGCAATAGCTCCCTCAACCTCCTCCGACTGCTCTCCAACACTACTTGGGGAGCAAACCGCTATGCTCTCCTCAAAATTTTCAGGCTCACCATTCGTGCCAAGCTTGACTATGGCAATATTGTTTACTGTGTCGCTCACAACTCATACCTTAACCACATTAACACCATCCAAAATGAAGCCCTCAGGCTTTGTCTAGGAGCCTACAGGACCTCCCCAATCACTAGCCTTCATGTTGAAGCCAACGAACCCCCCTTTCTACTTAGATGTAAAAAGCTTTTAGAGTCCTCACCAACACCCAGAACCCTGTTTACAACCTCATTAGGTACCCCAATTTCTCCTCCCTCTTTGATAGGACTAAAACCCTATCGCCTCCCTTCAGCTTACGCATTAAATCAGACCTCTTTCAACTTGGCATCAACCCCGCCACTCTCGGCACCTATTCCTGGCCCACTTTTCCGCCTTGGGCCACCCCCCTTCCTTCTGTCCACCTAGACCTCTCCACTTATAACAAAACTCAAACTCACCCTAATCTCTTCATCAATCTTCACAACCAAATCAAAGACCAACTCTCAAATTACACCTCCATCTATACTGATGGCTCCAAGGAAGGCAACAAGACAGCTGCTGCTGCCTTCATCCAAGACATCACCCTCAGTAGCAGACTTCCTGACCACTCATCCATCTTTTCAGCCGAGGCTAAGGCCATTCTCCTCGCCCTCAACTTTATTGAGTACTCTCCTCTTAGTCACTTTGCCATTTTCTCTGACTCAAAGGCTGTTCTTACTTCATTACTCAATCTTAAATGGGATAACCTCACCTGCCACCTCCTCCTCCGGAAACTCTTCTCTCCCACCCTCTGCAGGAAAAGTGTTCTTTTCTTCTGGATACCCAGCCATGTTGGCATCCCTGGCAATGACAGGGCTGATACAGCTGCTAAGCTTGCCCTTAACCTCCTCCCTTCCCCTTTTCCCAAAACCCTCTCTGACATCAAACCGCTTATTGCTTCTCTTATTCGTGACCGCTGGCAAACCTTATGGAACTTCCAAATTGATAACAAACTTCATGTTATCCAGCCCACAATCCCGATCAAATCCACCATCAACAACCTTTCTCAGACGACAACGTTCATATTACCCGTCTTAGAATTGGTCACACCCACCTCACTCACTCCCACCTCCTTATTGGTTCCCCCAACCCTCTGTAACAATTGCCACTGCATCCTCACAATCCAACACGTTCTCCTTGCTTGCCCCTGTACAACCTTCCCAGAGCTTCCTCGCTCCCCACAACTCAATTGCTGAGTTCTTCCAAAAAAATCCTCCAGATAAAATAGTCTCCTTCCTTCAGCATGCATCCCTCTATAACCATATTTAATTCTCCTCTTCCACCCCCTCTCTACTTTGTTTTTGTTTTACCCATGCACCTCCTCTCTCGATCACAGCTTTCTGGCTTTTGTTCTTGAATTTCTCTCATTCTTCCCCTGGTCTCTTTCCTTACTACCTCCAAAATGATCTGACCTCTCAGGCACAATTTGACCTTCGTTGTCGTGGTGCCGTTAAGACCTCATCAAACAAACAAACAAACAAACTGTTTAATGTTACACATTGCGGTGCGTATCACAATAAATTTTCTTTTACTATCCAAGCGGATTACTGAAAAGAAAGATTTGGTATTCCGTATTTTCGGAATAATGGAATAGCGTTAATTTCGAACCTTGAACGTCAAAAATGATCTGTCAAAACTAGAGAAATCATGGGCAGACCTAGTTTATTACCAAAATTCTTTGATGAAAAGATTTTAAATCTTTGCTTACCTCCCCCCCCCCTCCCCTTTTCATCCTTCCAATTAAACTTGTATGAAATAAAAACTTTAAAAGATTTTTGCATTTTCTTCCCATTCATACACTTTAGATTTTGCATATATTGAAAAATACTTCCCATTCATACATTTTGAATTTTGCATATATTGAAAAATACTTAAAACTTTGACCAGCCATAATATAAAAATAAATAAGCAATTTTAACATTTAACACTCTGTACTAAAGGCTCTTTTGATCATAAACATTTTGAAATCTTTATTCAATTTTCAGTAGCTGTTGTATCCTTTAAATTTAACAATTCAAATGAAATTCTTTTTTTTGATTGATGTGCACTTCAGCAATTTCATGATGTCGCCAAAGAAAAGTTAAAGCGGTGTGAGGAACTTGTGCATGATCAGCACCTACAGCAGCAAGGGTGGATGGCAGTTGTCGCCAATCTAGATGACATCACAAGGTCTGTATGAGTGACGTTGTCTTGTATAGATATGCAAACATTTTTAAGTGATGTAAAAGTAAAATTGTTTTTTTATTGAAAGAATTGTGTTTCAAGTGGATATTCATTGACTAACAAGACAAACCTCATTACGTTTTCCTCTTTTATTTCAACCAGCTTTGATGTTTTGGTCTTATGTCAAATTTTTGATCTCATTCTGTTCACAGTATTTCTTGCTAGAAATAATAGATCTGTTATATAATAATAGATCTCTTATATAACCTCCATTTTTTGGTGTACCCCAATATCTTACATATTTTCACACAGTAAAATTGAGAGAATGTTATATTATTTCCCCCGTTATTTTTGGAAGGATCTATGCTACTGATAAATTTTGTTATACATATCAAACACTGTTTTTGTATTCAAATCTTGAAGAAATACCACATGGTTCAGTAATCAAGCTACCTTACATGATATAAAATGTTATGAGAACACAATGGGGAAGAATGATTCATTGTAGTTTGAAATAGGTTACATTGTGAGATTAGTAAGTAAATCCATCCCTTGCTGTATGTGATAATTGCTGTCCACGTCAATTTGAAATATGTTTCGTTAATACCACAGTGTACCGAAACAACTATATACAAACTTCAAAAATGACATATAAACAAACACATGCAATACACAATTTTGCATTACATTCTAGTCACTTTTGTAACTGGGTCATTCGACGACAGTCACTCTTTGTTAAATGTCAAGCATGGCATGGTATTTACTCCCATTGCATCACTTAGCAATTTTCACTCATGCAAGACATCGAGCCTCTCTCTGCTTGTAACTTTCTTTGTTTGAAATTAATTTTCATAATGTAATGAACTTATGTAGATGTGTATATGTCTATGTGGATGTGCATTAGTTTTGACTATGTTACGAAAGCATGACCATAATTACAATTATTGGTCTTTATGCTAATAGCGTAAGGAGCCTATGCAGTCATGCTGGTGTGTGTATGTATGTATGTCTGTGGCAGCTCGTAAGCATGATATCTCAAGAACGATACATCAAATTCATGTCATATGTGGTATACAGATAGCTCATGATCTGTAGATGTGCCATTTTGTTTTTGGTGGCGATGTAATACATACTAATGAGTAGGTGGGGCTTAATATAAGTATCATGAAATGCTCATATTTTTACAATCGCATGTCTGTTTTGTTTCATAATTGGTGTAATTATGTTGCTAGCTAGTGTGTATACGTTCATGGTACAAAAATGTTGAATTTCATTAATATGCATAGTGGGCGGGGCTTAACTTGATTTTGTTGTAAAGAGCTTGTAAGCACGGTATCTCAAGAACGGTAAACTCCATTCGTATCATATTTGGTACACAGATTTCCCATGATCTTTAGATGTGCCCTATTGTTTTTGGTGGTGATGTCATGCATATTAATTAGTAGGCAGGGCTTAATGTAAAAATCTTAAATATCTTAAATATTTTAACAATCACTTGTCTGATTTGTTTCATAGCATAATCATGTTGTTGGCTAGTGTGTATGTGTTCATTTGATAAAAACGTTGAATCTCATTTAATATGCGTAGTAGGCAGGGCTTAATATAGTTTTGCTAAAATGGACTTCTAAAGATGGTATCTCAGAAAGGACAAACTGTATTCACATCATGTGCAGTACATAAATCTCATGATCTGTAGATGTGCCTTATTGTTTTCGGTGGTGATGTCATGCCTATAAATTAGTAGGCAGGGCTTAATGTAAAAATCTTGAACTGCTCATATTTTAACAATCACATGTCTGTTTTGTTTTATATTTTGTAGAATTATGATGTCAACTAGTTTGTATGTGTTCATTTTATAAATAAAAACATTGAATTTCATTAATATGAATAGTGGATGGGGCTTAATATGATTTTGCTGAAAAGTGCTTGTAAACACAATATCTTAAGAAGGATTAATGTCATGTCAAATAGTTCATGATATGCAATGGCATAATATTTAATACAAATCAATGAAGATGAAGGGAAAAAAAGCATCGGAACCACAACATCTTCTGGTTCTGGTTTCATATCATATTTACACTCTAGTTTTGAATTGTAGGCATTTCAGTTTGTTTAAAATCACTTCTAAACTTGGGACTTTCAAGTAAATTTGTAATTTAAATGTGATGTGTCAATTTGTTTTGTCAAGGTTTCTGCTAATATTCCAAGATGGAATATTGTGGTGAAAAGTTGTGTTGGGTACTTACTGTACATGTAGTATGATGATTATGGAAGTGGCTATTTTCCTCTTTTTACTTCCTGAAGATTTGGTCTACATCTAGCTTCATACACATGAAATTCCATGTAATTGCAAATTTGTAACTCTACAGTTTTTTTCTTTTTTTAAATGCATTCTCTATTCCAAATTTAGTGCTTTTAAACAGAGGGCTGAGCAGTTTCATAAGAATATGAGTGAATTTCTAAGAGAGCGCCCCCTGTTGCAAGATCGAGTATCACAATTTACAAGTATTCTTAGTTTGCTGGAAAAGACTCCGTTACTACCTTGTTTACGCCACATTGAAAGCTCTGAAGTTCAGGAAATTAGCTTGTTGCAATGGATCAGTAACCAGGTATGAATATTGGATATACTGGCAGTGAGCATTTGTTTAGCCAGGAGGTCAAAGAGTTGTATGCCCCCTCACCCACCTCCATAAAGTAAAGTAAGTTAGGCGACTAAAGAGAAACATTTGAAAAGTACTATAGAATATTTAGTTCCTTTCAATCTTGAGTTGTTTTGGATTAATATATAATTTCTTTTATTTTTATTTTTATCAACCACATCACAGGTATGTCCTATCTTTTCTTCGGTAATCATATTTTATTCCAGAATGTAATATTTTCCCAATGCCTCTAAGCACTAATGTGTGAGATTTAAATGTTAGTTCTAATTTTTGATGGTGCATAGATGATTTTTGAGTTTTAGAAGATGTAGGTGGGTTGTAGAGTTTGACAATTGAACTGACGAAGATACAGGAGAACAAAGGATTCTTTGTCAAGTAGCACATTTGTCATTTTTACAATCATTTCATTATGTTCTAACAAAGCAAGGTGTTGTATTCAATTTGTAATTCCCATATTAAAATATCCAAGAATAAATCCACAGAAATAATTCCTCTTTTTTTAATTTTATTTGAATAATGTGTTGTACTTTGAGATTGAAATCAAATTTCCCAAAACATGTTATATCAATTTAATCCAAGCAAACAGTACATAAATAACACTTAACCAAAGAGCTTTTGTCTGTTAAGTTGAGGTGGAAATGTGTTCTGTTTATTTATCTACTCAATTTGAATCTCTTACGTTCATTTTCCTGCAGGACCAGAAGAGCACCTTGAATCAGATGGCCAACCAATGCAGTAAAGCTGTGGAGCAGTTTACGGAGAGTGTACTGGAGAACCTGCACAAAGAGTGTGCCAAATGTCTAGGTAAGGTTGGCTTGTGTACTCAGTCAAACTTGTGTGTATTTTTCTGGGGATGTTGGAATATTCAAAAGCACTTGCTTGCACATGACAGTACTTGTAATATTTCACATAAACTTTAAAATCAAATCACAATCCTTTATATCATTATTACCTTATTTATTTTTCAATGACAAAAATGCTGAATAAGAATAGAAAAAGCAGCAATTTGTATAGTCCATAGTGTGCTAAACTTATTTATTCACATAACTATCTATTCTTGATCTCTACAGTGTATCTTCCTCAGTACCCCAGTATTTATTATTATTATTATTTTTTTTATTTTTTTATCTCACAGAGGCAGTGGATAAACCTAGCATGAAGGAAATCAAAGGGCTGGGGGAGAGGTTGTTTGGTCTGGAACAACTTCTTACAAGTGCCCAGAAGATACTCACAGATCAGGCTGAGATGGCTCAAGTAAGTTTATTTACAATCATACTTTATTTTGCATTTGATCAGGTTCTTATATTTCAGACGACAGTTTCAGGCATTTTAGAATACATCCTTCACCTTCAGCTCTTTTAATTGTCTTCTTTGATATAAGCTGTTTGATCACTTGTACTTTGATTAATAAAGGCATATAAACAGGTAGATATTTTCTATTCACCAGAAAGAACTCTAAATACTGAATAAAATAGTTTTTTTAAGTTATTACAAAAGCCACTGTAGTTTCGGAGTTATGATTAATCAAAGTTTAAATTATGCAAAGTTGTGATGTATGAAATAGAAGACAGCTCAAAATCTTTAATGTAATTCTTTCTATCCCAAATTTCCGTCACTGAATAATAATAATATATGGAATTTATATGGCGCATTTTGTAGTTTGTAAAGAACTATTCAAATACACTCTACAATCAACAGACTAGTTCTCCGGCTGCCTATGGGCGCACATGAACTTAGTACTTAAAGGGAAAGTGAATAAAGACCTAGTTTTCACGCTTCTCTTCTCGAATAGTGTTCAGAGAACCAGGCAGGGGTGACTGTCCTGCCGTAGGGACCATCAGCTTAACGTCCCCTCCGATAACGGTGTGCGCCATTCAAGCATTGTCACTTTTCTCCTGCTAACTTTGGATTTGGGGAATGATGGGGATTACAAACTTCTTGGTCATATTCAACCTCATGTTTAAAGAACGTTAGTGAAGAATTGAAAAACAATAATTTCACAATTGGACAGTCAAATTCATTGGTACTGATATTGGGATATTATCACTCAATATAAATATTGTATATTATTAATTAATATTATTGTTCTAAAGGTTCTTAAGTATTTGTTCTACTTATGAACTTGTTTATGTTGTTACCTCAGGGCTTGGTGCAGAATCAGACACGGGTCAGTAACATAAACGATCCATCGGTGCTTCCAGACCTCTGTTCCAGCCATCAACAGCAGTTGGATGTAATGAACAAGAAACACTTGCAGCTGATTGAGATTTGTAGGAGATGTCAAGTTGCCAAGGAAGAACTTTGCCAAAACCTTCATGTTCGTCTCAGGTCCGTTTGATACTCATTGATTGATATTTGATTCTCATTAATTGATATTTTCAGGAAATTTCCCTGCTTTCTAAGTGTGTCATTCATTTTTTCTATTCAAGGGAGAACTTTGTCAAAATCTTGACATCAAGTAATTTCTTGTTCTTTGTGATGAAAACTCCCAGTTAGTTTCTCTGCTTTATATTAAAATGTAAATATGAATATGACAAATGTATTGAATTTTATGTGAAAGATATATATCTGTAAGAATCAGAAATATTATAAAAGCCCTGAATTGATCTAATTTTTTAAAAGAAGAAAACCTTAATTCTTATAAGTTGTTTGCTGAAAATCAATCTGATATTTTCTCTTCATGTAATATATGGATAGTGCAATATTAAGTATTGGGAATATTAATTAAAGGAAGTTATTGTTACCATTTATAGCAAATTGTTATTTTTTGTATGCAAATTTTACCTGAATTGTTTCCATATCCCATTCATGTCCTTTCAAAATTTGATTTTTTTTTCCTCAAATTGATTTCATCTGCGGTTGCTTTGATGGAAGACAAATTGATTTCAGTTCTTAAAGTTACTCCTTCACTGTGTCTCATTCTCTTTTAAAATTTATAATTAATTAAAAAAAAAAGACAATTTTGAGGATTAGTTCAGTGGTCAAGCATGGTCATCTTATATGAAAAAGGACTTCAAAGGAAACAAAATGGTGAAGAAGGCATTCAAAAATATTATTCCGTAAAAGAGATATTCAGATTTAAACTTTGGTATCATTTCTGTAAAACGACTGAAATCAGACTAGTTGTGAAGTCACAGCCTCAGATTCCTCAAAGTCTTTTATGAAAGTTTATTTAATTTTTTCACTATTTGAATTTTTTTCTTCAAACTTTCTTTAGGTGGTATATTATAAATACCCTTCCTAGATTCAGTTTTACTACTTTTTGACATATCCCATGGTTTATAAGCCACAAAAATTGCAGAACAAAATATGATTGATTACACAAGGGAACAGGAGATTATTTAACCGCCTATTATCGATTTTTAAAGACCTGTTATGTGTGAATATTGTATGCCTAATCCCTGGTTACGACTACTACATAACACTCTATACCCACAGTGTAAAATGAGCGAAGACACTTACAATCTGCAGGATGTCTTTTGTTTGGCAAACAAAAGAGCAACAGCAGGCTCGTTCCTAACAAAGGAAGGATTTATACTGATCAATACCTGTTGAAGGAATTGCATTTGCCCCCCACTACGTTCAGTTTATGATAACATACACTAATGTTGTTGAATGTAACATGAAATTGCTATGTTGTTCTGTCAACCAATAGTTTCAATGAAGAAGAAAAAACATGTCTTTGTCTTTTCAACTAACATTAGTTTTACAGATCATTTACAAAAAAAAAATATAGTTAGAAAAAAAAGGAGGGAAGAAGGGACAAGGAGGGAGGGAGGGAGGGAGAGGTGAAATTTAAGTGAAATACGAACAATTAGCATTCCCCTTGATATCTCTCCCTAATTTATATAAAGTTAACTCGGGCGGGCGTAAGGGGAGCAAGATCCCCAATATTTTCCATTAGTATTACTTGCCCCACCAATCACTAAAAATCTAGTGGACCCCCTCCTTCTTCATAACATCATTTTTTCGCCAAAGGATTTAACCCCTTTCGGTTGCTAAGATGGGCACCTTTTTCTTATCGCCATCCCTGAAGTCATCAGGTGCTAGGGGAGTGTTTTTTACAGGTGAAAAGTTTTCATTAGGATATGCCCAGGGCCCCCACATTTGTAAATCCGGCCCTGCCTTGATGTAAGGGGTCAGTTCTTATTGACAATACAAAGTTATACCGTTCTATACTTACTTCAGCTTATACAACAGCGCCGGATTGTATTAAAAGTTATAGGGGGGAGGGGGGGGGGATATTACCCGGATTCTATGTGAGACACCGCAGGTGGGATCCAGGGAAAGCTCTTAATCTTTCTTTACCAAGGTTACTTCTGATCAAATATATACTGCCGCAAATGACATATTTTTGTACATGTTTCAACAGCAAAATCTTATACTTCAAATTGAAATTTCGGCAGTTGATGTGACTGCGAACCTTGACTTGAGGGCCATAGCTCTCCGGTACACACTTTCAGTTGGGATCATTAATTATTAAGTTTATAGTTATTATTTAATTGCTGCGAATTAAGGCCCATCTTCATAGATATATTCGTAGACTATTTATTTTTATTTGTTGAATAATCTAAATGAAAGCATTGCCCCCACTTCCGTTGCCTGGAGAGCGAAACAAACAGCTGCAGCTTTGAAAAATTTATTATCATTAATCAAATGTATCTCTTGTATAGTTAAGGGTCATACATGGGTGTCTCTTATGTTTAAAATCCTTGATGAGCTGGACCTGTGAAATGAAATATGATACCATACTGCTAGTCAGCTAGTCCCCGGAGACTCCTCCCACAACGCTATCAAAGTTTATAGAGATATACTGTGCCCTTCGTCGTACCAACATAAAATGGTTTGTACGTGCTTATGGTTAATACACATGAAGAAAAAGTTTACCCGTTGGGGATTTATTTAATAGTGAGGATATGAAAATCATGTTGGGGGGGGGGGGAAAAAAGTGAAGCTATGAAAATCATATGGGGTTCAAAGTGAAGCTATGAAAATCATGTGGGGTTAAAAGTGAGGATATAAAATCATTTGGGGCCTATTAAAAGTGAGGATATGAAAATCATGTCGGGGGGCTACGTCATTTCTTCAGTAGGTAAATGGAGAGAAAAGGCGACGGCTCTCCTTTCTTTCAAAGTTGATTAAAACTGAAAAAGAAGACAATCGTGTTTAGGCCTTATAAACTGGAAACATTAAAATCAGGTCTTGGGGAGGGGGTGGGAGACTTTGAAGACCTTTCTTTAGTAGGTAAAAGAAAAGGCGACAGACTCTTATTTTTCAGGAATTGAAAAAAACGAAAGAAATTGTTATGTTTAAAGCTGCAATAAAATGCAATATACTACTTTAATTGTTGGAGCGGCACTTCGTAGCGCGTGTTTACTTTTCCATTTGGAATGTTTTATTGTATCGTAAGATAGCAACATTTTGAAAGTACAAAAACTTAATTTTTACCATGTTTCTCAAGGCTTACATGACTTACATAACCTCAGATAATTTTATGTCAGCTTTAACCCTTACTCTACCAGGGCTTTAGAAATAGCGACCCCAATTTTCGTAACTTTTTTTTTCTATGCATTTTTGACAACTTTCCTTTCATTTTCTTTCGTTACAAGTTTGGTTGGAATAGATGCTAAGTTATTTAGCTTTTGAGTAATTAAAACCAATTAAGGAAATATTAGACAGAATTATGCAAAATAAGCAATTTTTGGCTAAATTTGGTCAACAAATGGTCAATCTTTGCAGAAGTATAACTTCTTGTCAGTATTGAAAACAGAGATTTGTGTTACATATTTAGATTTATTTTGAAATTTCCTTTCTAATGATACTAACCTACATTTTTTAGAAAGAAAGGGTAAGCTTTTATCATCAAAAATGATAAAAGTCAAACGTCCCCTGAAAGCTGCAGCAGAAAAATAATTACGCAGTGGTCACGGCGGGACTCGAACCCGGAGCGCTCGCACGCTAGTCGCGTAATTTTCCCCTGCGCTACGTGGTCGTTGAAATTGGATGGCTGTAATTTTGTTCTTATAGGATAGGTTCTAAATAGAGGGGGGTATGCCTTTATTTATATGTCAAATGAAAGGAAATTTCAAGCGCTTTCGAACGGCGGTTCAACCAAGCATGCGTGTTGTGAGGTTTGGGTTTCACGATTTTTTGAACAAAACCGGCCAAAAATGGCAGAAATTCATGAAATTTTGCAGAACTTTCACTAGAACAAAAGATTGGACGTAGGGATTATAAAGATTATACCAGAAACCAATACTGTCATGTCTTAGGACTTGCGTGTTTGATTTTGAAGCAAAAATGTGATCTTGAAATTATCGTAAGATTTAAAAAAAAAAATTAAAAAATGCAATTTTTTTTAGCAATTATTGATTTTATCATTTCTTGATGTAATTTTTCTAAAAAATTATGTAATATAACCCTAAAAAAAGTTTCATTTTATAACAAAACTATTCAAGTACTTTAAAATGATACCAAGATCACTCGTATAGGACTGTGGTAAAGTCCCGATTTTATTTTTAGAAAAGGTGGTTTGAAATCGCGATATAGTATCGCCGTGGTAGAGTAAGGGTTAATACAATGTTTAGATCACAAAGTTTGAGAGGTGAGAGAGGAAATTCATATTAACAGGCTTAAAAGTACATCGTGGAATGTGAGTTGGAGGGTCTTGCGCAAATCAGTGCACACTGTTCCTAAGTGCCTGGGGTCTAATAAACATACACGTGGTATTGCACAAGGATGGGGAAAGTTGAAACGGAATCAAATCATACTAGCACGTTATCCGTGAGTAAATCCAGGAATTTTGATGGGTAGGGGTTACCATATTTAGGATCGTAGTCAGTTATTAGTGCATGATCCGTTAGAAATATTTCTTTTCTTGTGTATTGAGAAGTAAATAAGTAGCAAAATAAGAAATTACAAAGAGATGAATATACTTCTGTATATTTTGATATAACTTCAATGCAAAGCAGCCCAAGTTTTCAATGTAATTCTGACCACAAACACATTTCCAATCAAAAGAAACAAATGAGATAGATCTGAGTATACCAGATAGATTTTTTTCATAATTTGAATTTAAAAGAAAATTTGGCCGGCATTTTTTTTTTTTTTTGCTTCAGCTGTTTTTATTTTTGCTTTAGCTGTTTTTATTTTGTCTTCAGCTGGACAAAAAATAAGAAAACATTTGAATGTGCAGCATCATACATAAAGAGATAAAATACAGCAAAATAATCACAAAACTTACATACAGAAAATAAAATAGGCTTTTAATGTATAATCATCATGGGAGGTAAAAGCAAGCAAGATCTATGAAAACTTCTCCTGGAAGCACTTGTAAAGCTGACAGATTGATACATGCCAGTCCAAAGAACAGCTTCTATTGTTATTGTAAGGAGCTTATTTTCTGGTGTGTGCACTGGAGAGAATATAACTGTTTTGGCTGTGATCAGAACTGGGGGGAATTGGGCATTGATGTGTGACCATTAAAGCCTTGATAACAGGTCATTAACTTGTTCAGAAAAAAAATCAGTGATGCATGGCGATTAAATAATCGCCTGTTCTCTAAAGACTTAAAGGAATTTGAGGCTATGACATCACAACTAATCTTCTTAAGAGAATAAGATTTTTGAATGCTTTCTTCACCATTTTATTTCCTTTGAAGTCCCTTCATATAAGATGGACTTGCTTGACCACTGAACTAATCCTTTAAGCAGTGGAAATATTACCCAGTGGAGTTTTTTCAGTATATGTGTACCCTATGAGATAATCTACGTTTATGTAGAACATTTTGAAATGACTTGTGTATTTGTTTCCCTCAGGTGGATTATGTATATAGAACAGCAGATCAGTGTTATCCACAATAAGATGGTTATATACCATGAAAATCTGAAACGGCTGAGGAAGAGGCTAGAGATTGTTCGTCAGGTTGTAACTGCACCCGAGGTGTATTCTAACACCTTGGTGGAAATTATACTGAAGGAGAATCTATAACAAACAGTACCACCAGGTTTGTCAGTTTTCTTTTCATTTTGGAATGTGTTATTTTTTTGGAATGTGATATGCATTATTGTTGCAAATATATCAATGTTTTCAGATGTTTTTAAGTGATAAGTATCACGTAATACTCAAAAAATACTATACATGTTGATATGTAATATCATCTTGTTCTTTAGTGGTCAGAAACTATAAGTGAACAGAGCAGCTCCATCCACAAAGAAGAAGTTATAAGAAGAAAACGCATCACAGATCAGCTGCACCATCACTTTCTGAGTACGCTATTTCCTGGCATGGATGAAATACCTCCAACTTTTGCTGTGAGTCATCATGTCGCATCAGTATTTATTAATCTCTTGATATAGCACAAGCTTCTTGTAAAATATTCTGCTATGCTGTACATGGAAAATTAATCCTTCTTGATATGAAAGTAAATGTTACAACAAAAAAGAAAAATGTTTGTCTTTTCTTTTTTGATTCAAATGAGCTTTATGGCAGTCCTTGTGACACATCCCTTTAATATCCTCTCAGATCGCTGTAGAAATACTTGTTTTTCTTAAGGAGTTTTAATGCAAATTTAAATCGATCACTTTATGAAATTAGAAAAGCCGTGTTGTAGAGTTTGGAAGTTCTTGGTCAGTACGTACAGTTTTAGTTAAAAACCTGTGGACTTGGAGCTAATTGTTTGGATCGTTGGTTTGATTTTGAGGATGAATTCAACGATCAGTCAAGATTATCACATGTGAGAAGGATGTTTCTTGCTTTGTCAGTTCATTAATCAATATGAAGAAATTGTTGTGATTCTTAGTGAAATAATTAACCTTTCCAGGTTTCCAAATAGGCCATGCCCACCATAGCAACGTGCAGACCTGCCAACTAGTACGATTTTGCCGTATTTAATACCAGAAAATATAGAGAATACGATTGTACGTTTTTTGGCACCAGAATACGTTTTTTTTTTTTTTTTTTACTCGTACTTTTTACGCTCGGTTGGCGTTCATGTCCTCTTGAAGGATTTTTGCCGACTTAACCGATTCAGAATATGATTTATAACCATTTGCGGCTGCCGCCAAAAAGTGTAGACTACAAGTTAATTATGCATAAGGCAACCTACCTGCAACAGAGTTCCGATCAAGTGTAGGTACTATAGTTCTATCAGACTGTTTAACTAGCAAGATCTATTGGCAAGCAGCAGGGATTCCATCCCATCAACGTACATTAAAAAATGAAGCACTCCAGAAATGCAAAAAGGCAACTGCCGCGTACAATAAGAGAAACTGAAAGTACAGTGGTAATTTTTTTTCAGCCACAGTAGACCTTTGTTTTGTACATTTTGTTTGAAGAGTACAGTTTTTTTTATCAAAAATACAACTTTTGTAGTTCCAGAATACAGTTTGGTGATCCTAAAACTTGGCAGGTCTGAACGTGGTAACTATGTGGGGAAAACAAACTTTAAATCCACAATCATGCATTACCAATGCGGTGAAATTTAGATGTTCCCGAGGCCTGCTGCAAGCTTTGATCCATTTATGGCACTTCTCTGGATCTTTAGAGTTTTTAGCAAATAGGATAAAATTCAGTTTGCTTACTGTTCTGGGTAACAGCAATCAGATTTACAAAGCCCGCAGCGGGCCCGTAAGCGCAATTTTATTCACCATTTTGCCGTCACTCAGTCTGTGTGTGCAGAAATTGGTTGCATACAGTAAGTTGCGTTGACTACATGAGTGCACCCTGCTAGCTAGCTGTACTGTACCAGTACCGCATAGGATGTTTGCCCCAACTTAGTTATGCAGATTTTGTTGGTAGGCAAATTTGTGCGGTTATTTGTTATAACAAGCTGTCAATCATTAAACCCAGAAAGGTTAATTGATTGTAGACTAAGACAAAATACTTTAAAGGGAGTAACCCGAACAGGAAAAGAGGTCAAATGATCCAAGTAAGGAGTGGAGATTTGGGTGTGATGCATGTATTCCTAATCTTGTGCTTTTGTTTTCTTTCTTCAGACCAATCAACCTATGCAATATGACCTTCATCTTCCTCCAGTGAAGGAAGAGGACATTCTTCACCTTTTGCAAAAAGTCCCCGAATTGGCTCCCCATCTCAGGTCAGTCACAGATGATTGTGAAGTAATTTTCAATCAAGCCGGCTTATCCTATGATGATTATCATCTGTTTCTACCATTTTGATAATATAAATCCAATTTAGAAACAGAACTGTTCTAATATTTTAAAGATATATGACTGTGTTTCAGATTGTAAATTTTGGATACTGAGCTGTCATTTTCCAATGATATTTATAAAAAGTTTCTTGTCCATTTTGTCATTTCTTCTTCATTGAAGTGTGACTTTAGGATTGATAGTCTTTAAAAACAGGAACAACCTCTGCAACTTTATTATGTAAAGTTAAAAATGACTAGTATGGTAAAACCCCACTGACTTGTCAACAAATTTGGCCATTCCTTAGTACAAAAATGATTTATGAGTCTAACAAGATGTCCAACTTCTTTTGTACATCTTCTCGGTAATGCATCGTTAAATTTTATGGACTGCTTCTCATGAATGTTGAAGAATTTCACTTCAAAACCCTGAAATGTATTTGAAAATTCTGATTACTGTACACTGGGACCTTTAGACCATTTTTGGAAGTACAATATGTTGTTCAAAAATATTGTGCAATTCTGAAAACTGTCTAGTTCATTTATTGTAATGTAAATTGGAAACCAGTAACTAGAACATCTTGTTTCATTTGAAATATTTTTTCTACCCAGACTACCTCAGGCTATATACTACGCATCTGTCATAGAATTGCCTTTAACAGAAGGTGCTAAAGAATATCAGGAAATTGAAACACAAACCTCCGTACCAGAAGCAGATTCCAACTGCAATGAAGCATTCCATGAATATGGAGGAGTTGCCTCCTATCCAGAGTACTATTCTGCTCCTGATCAACAAGGAAACCTCTTGTCCGACTGGGAAGGTGTCGTGGACCATTCAGATGGGGTCATAGTAGACTACTTGGATGGGGCAATAGTGGACCACTCAGATGGGCCGAAAGAAGACCATTCAGATGGATTAGTCCATGGAGACAAGGATAATGTGGGCCCTGATTACAATTTAATTGATATAGAGTATTCTCCAAGGGAAGGAAAAACACCATATGATGAATCAGGGGATCTTCTTCGTGTAGAAAGGGAAAATACAAGGTTATCCTTGAAAGCTAACTTGGATTCAGAATTGTGTCTGTCTTCCATGATGAATGAACCTTTTTACTCTGCTGTCGGAACGCCAATTGAAGGGAACATACCTTTCTTGTCTACCAAACCGGAAGATATGCAGACAACTACTTCTGAACTTGAAGATAAGATATTTAATTTAACCAAAAAGCTGGAGGAGATTGAAATGTCCAAGTCAGTCTTGGAATCTCAAAGCACTGAATCAGACAAACGGAATTTGGAAAAGCTACATCAGCTTCAGAAAATGTGTGAATTACGTCAAGAGAACATGGAAGGACTAAGGGCAAAACTGAGAACGTTTAAAGGAAATTTTCTTGTACAGATTAAAGAATTAAAGGGAGACCTCAGAGACATTAAGGAGGAAACCAGTCTTAGTCAAATTCCTGTCATCTCGTGGATGAAGGAAAATCATAATCGTGTTCTTAAAGTTTGTACAAATATACTGGAATCTCAGGAAGAAACGCATAAAGAAGTACTTTCCAATATGGAGACAAAATTTTTGAAAGACAAGCAGGATTTTGAGGGAAAATTACAAAACTCTAATTCAACAATTGAGAAAATATCAAGAAGCCTGACAGAATCCAAAGAGCACATGAAATCCTTGGAAGAGGTAAACATTACAAGACAGAAATCCCTTGAGTTTATTGAACTAGAATTGAAAGACAAAAAAGACTCATTAGAGAAATTGGAAGAAGTGGAGAAAGAAAGATTGGTTAAAATTGATAACCTAGAACATGAAGTTTCAAGGTGGAAATTAATGTTGAAGGATAAAGATGAGGAAGTAGCTAAATTAATGAAGGAGCATGAGGAAAAGTTGAGACAGATGAATGAGGAACATGCTTATGAATTTGAGGAGTTTAAATCCTCTTTGAAGATGGAGTATGAGATGGAGGTCCAAGATTTAGAAGTGAAAGTTTGTGACAAGGAGGCAGAATTGGAAGAAGCACAGATAATGAAGGAGGCAGAACTGGCTGAACTGAGGAGGAAAATGGAGGTGGAGAAACTTGAAGCTATTGCATCAATGAGGAAAGAGGCTGAGAAAGAACACAAGGAGGAGAGGGAGAGGATGCAAAAGATAATGCAAGAAACACAGTTGAGAGAGGTTTCAGAGCTTGCTAAGTCCAAGGAGATGCTTTTGGAGGTGATGTTGCAAGAGCAGAAAGATGCACTGGAAGAGGAGAAGAAACAGGCACTGGAAGAGATGAAGGAGACCTTGAGAAAAGAATCCTCTGAAGGGATGAATTGGCTCATCGCAGAACAGGAATCGGAGATTGACAGTCTGAAAACTGGGTATGACAGAAAAGTAAAGGAGTTGGAGAGAGAGCTAGCTGAGATGAAATCCAAACATAGTTTGGAGATGAACAAACTTGGTGATAGTTTGGAGGAATCTGTCATGTCTGTCAGTCGGGGCTCAGAGATAGAGAAAGAGAGAGAGCAGCATCAGAGGGAAATGCAGGAATTGAGAGATCTTCTGGAGCAACAGAACAAACATGCCATCGAAGCTACGAGAAGAGAATATGAACATAAACTTGAGAGGATCAGGCAGAGCATGAATCCAGCAGACCTTAAGAAGCTAAGCAGTGCAGAGAAGCAGGTGGCATTCAATGAAGCAATCTCCCGCATCACGGTAGAGAAGGATGAGGAGATTGCATGGCTAAAGCAAAGGGAAGCAGACTTAATAAAGGGCAAGGAAGACCTAGAAGGTTGGTTATTCTTTTTATGCATATGTACTTGATTCTTTACCGTTTTGAGAGTGAAAAGCAAGTGCACAGTTGTGTAATCACTTCTACAATTATAAATATAGATCTACCTATAGGGTGATGTATTGCAGCAAATATTAATTTACACTTATGATACAACATGATAATGACCATAAAATGATGTTTAGTTATTGATATAGGGAAACACTATGCCATACACGCATATAAACAATTGAATCTCATTGCATCCTCTTGTTCCTCCATTGTATTTTGAGGAGGTATGTGATGTTTTTTAAAGAATAAAATCTGCTGGGCATTATTATTTTAATAATCGTTTGGAGCAAAATATTTGAAAAAGAAACAGCCTTTCTCTGATAGGTACGGTACCAAGATGAATATTGGTAAGTTTGAAATGAACCATTAGGGTAATTATATTTAAGAGTTAGACTGAAAATGTAAGTGCAATGTTTTGTGTATTCATAGAGTCAATGGAAAACTTGCTGATTCAAAAAGGAGATGTTCTTAGTGAAGTACATGTCTTGGTGCGATCTGCGAGGCAGGCTGAGAAGGAGGCAAAGGACACCCTTGCTGAGAGGGAGGGGCAGCTTAGGCAACTGGAGTTTGAATTATCATCACTACCTCAAGCTAGTCCAGCAGAGCTCCTAGTTTCAAGGTAAATTAGAGATTTTGTTAAGTGGCCAATGAAGTCCACATTCTATATGAAGAGAACAGAAAGAGAAATGAGCCAAAATCTCATAAAGGAACTAATCATTTGGATTTTTTTTTCACAAATTTCCCTTAAAATAATTGGATTTAGAAATCTACTAATTCTCTATAAAATTTAGGAAAAGACCTGTTTCATTAGACACAACCAAAAGTTAAAGGTGTAGGTGCAACAAAAAAATTGTTTAATTTCATGTTAAAAGAACATCAAATATTAAGAAGAACATTTAAAATAGTTTATGAAATTATTACTGATCAAAGTTTGAAATCTGTTTGTAATTCCTTAAAATTTTGTTCTGATTTTCATTCATTCAAAATGAGAAGTTTGACAAAGTCTTGTACAGTGTTTGATGCTACCTTTCCATGTGGACTTCAGTCTACCTTGAGATCTTTTGCCCTCAACTTGACCCTCAAAGGTCATTGTGCCCATCTTCTGTGGCCTTCCTCTAGCCATCTTCTGTGGCCTTCCTCTAGCCATCTTCTGTGGCCTTCCTCTAGCCATCTTCTGTGGCCTTCCTCTAGCCATCTTCTGTGGCCTTCCTCTAGCCATCTTCTGTGGCCTTCCTCTAGCCATCTTCTGTGGCCTTCCTCTAGCCATCTTCTGTGGCCTTCCTCTAGCCATGTAAACAACATAGCTAAGCTTTCTATTGCGGGTATCTTTTATGGTGAAATAAGTTGAGGATATTTCAGACTATAAAATTGGATATTTTTTCTCTCTGTCTAATATAATTGTAGGTTACATAGCGCCACATTTCAAAAGCGTTGATTTCCTGGACAGCCTATGATGCAATGAGAAAGACTAGAATTTGACAAAGTCGTTGCTTTTGTTTTGATTGGATTGCAAGAGAAAGCATTTTGTTGATTATTCCCATGAATTCTCATTTTCATATTATGATAGAGGACTATGAAAGAAACTAATTGGGTGTAATAACTAGTGCTGTCATGACATGTCGATATATCGCGATATCTCTTTTCCCACCACATGAAATATGCCTCGCGACATATCGCCATAACAAAAAACTAATGCTAAGAAATTTCACAAGAACTAGTCTAAGCAACTTTGTACGTTACAATTCTAACTTTACGGTATTATATCTAAAAGTCAAGTTTAAGCCATTAAAAACATGCAAGAATATTGTGAAACATAAAAATAAAATAAAAATTAATTAAAAATTATGCTCCATCACCCCACACTGCACACTTCAATGTAAGTTGGCAAAAAGAATACAAAATTCATCCAGGACATGCCTCGCACTTCAATGATTCATGGTCATGTTGGCTGAATTACCAAACACATGTGTGATGAACGTAATAGTCACGCAATCATGCATGTCGTCTGCTAGATTTGCAAATCATTTCTTCTTCGTTCATCATAAAAGAAGTCATGTTAGTGTCCAGGTGTCGTGAGTCAGTTTTCTTGAAAAATATCGCGATATACCAATATATTGCGATATGTTTCTCCTGGATAATCGGTACGTAGTAAAGCCATGTCGTGACAGCACTAGTAATAATCATGTTTATATATTCTTCCGTTGTGTAGTTATTACATTTCAAAGATTTCACCAGTGTATTGAATGGTGTGCAGTGTGATGTCATACTTGTATATTAAAGACAATTTTTAATGTATTTCTTTGAAAATGAATTGCCTCTTTCTAAATTGTTGGAAACTTTTTTATGTAATTATTGAGATGGGGTATAACATGCACTTACAAGAACATATACCTTACTCTCTAAAGAAAAGAAAAATAAATTATTATTTGGTAAAAATACATGAAAACAATTGTTTTGGATATGCAAGGATGACGTCATGCTGTATACCACATATACAATGGGCACTTTTCAACACACTAGGGAAATCTTTGAAATATAATAACGTATCAATTTGTTTCTTTAATAGTCCTCTGTCATATGAATGAAAGGGAAAATTTACAGGAATATTTCTTTAAAACATTTTTACTAATATTTCTCTATCTTTCAAGATATCTTTAAAGGCATATCAATTACTGTTGCTAGTACAAGTTCATATCACATTTTATCACCATCTGTTTAACCTTTACTCTACCAGCACTTTTTTGAAAATGCGCTCGGGAGGCGGAGCCAAAAATGGGGCACCCAAAACGGCGATAATATCGCAGCGTGGTAGAGTAAGGGTTAGTCAAGGGCTGATTATTGAAGGGTCCTCTGTCTTCAAGCAGAAGAGTTGTGCCCGTTCCGCTTCAGTGACCCGCTGGGCCGCCCACCGGGATCATGCTGCATGTAGTTTCGAGTTGGCGCATTTGTTCCGGGTTGATTAACCCTTACTCTACCAGCACTTTTTGAAAATGCGCTCGGGAGGCGGAGCCAAAGATGGGCACCCAAAACGGCGATAAAAGTAAGAGTTAGGGATGGTGTCTACTGTAGATTTATGCCCGTTTAGAGGTCTGCACTACCTTACACACATTTCTAGCATGCTTTATTCTGATGGTTTTTATAGTATGACTGGCTCATTGGAACCACCAGACTCTGCCAACAAACTCCGGGCCCTTCTGCAGTCCAAGGAACAAGAGTGCCACAGCCTAAAGAAACAATTGGTAAATTAAATTTTTCATGTCATTTTAAGCTAGTAGCATGATCACCTGATAGTGTTGTTCTATACATGAGTAGACACTAATGCTGTAAAGAAGTATTGTATGTGAAGAGGTGAAAGTCATTATTAAGCTGATTTGCAATTGTATCTACCAAGTAAATCAAGTATTGGTTATAAAACCTATATGTACAGGAGGAATGACATACGCAGAAGCAACATATAGTCTGATCAAGTCAGGCAATTCAAGATTTGATGATGGAAAAGGGAATACATAGTTGTCGTCATACAGTTCAGCATGTGAGATTGCTTCAGGAGATCATAAACGCAGTATGGAGTTTTGTTGCTATGCACTGGAGAAGAGAAAGCACAAGTTGATACTTCCTTCTTCAGGATCTTGTACAAATTTCATACTATTCTGAAGAAAAAATCTGATAAAAAAAGACTATTTGTGCCTATTTCGTACAGGTCATACATGACCTAATTTGTATGAGCATTTGTAAATAGGTCAAAAATTACTTCACCTTTTCACATTTTTATCCTGTATGTACCTTTGAAATACCACACATTCTTTGTTAGTGAATTTTTAATAATGCACTCATATTTTAGAATTTAAGATTTCTTAGGATTTTATATATCATAAATTTAATCTTGCAAACAATTTTCTTACAATCTGTAAAACCCTTGGCTTCACAGATGCATTTAAGAACGGCCCAAGGAGCACCAAGAGGGGACAAAGTTTGCATCAAGGAGTAAGTACAACAACTTTTTATTTGCATTTTAAAAACCAAAATCTTATTTGAAAGTTGTTACAGACAAACAAACAAAAAGACTTTTCTTTTTCAGTCCCTGATCAAATACTCCTAATCTATTTAAGTCGGAAGAACTGGTATGCCACAAAAAAAGATTCCTTAAATCTTCCTACAACTGGAAAATTGACCGAGACTGTACTTGTAACAATTTCCGTGTAATGTAATCTGTCCTCTATTTTAAGTGAAGATTTGCAGGGTAGAAAACAGTTCATGTCCAACCCACAAGTTTTAAATATTTGTTTTGATGAGGAAAAATTGTAATTGAATGGGTTTGTTCGTCCTGGAGCAATTCTACGTTGAATCTGGTCTTCTGCAAAAATTGAATCTTCAAATCTATCCTTTTTGTTGAAAACAGTTCTTATATCAGGTCCCAACAATATCACATAAGCTTTAAAAATTTGATTTTTTTTTTTTTGTGAAATAATCCCCAAACTCACAAATTCTTGTTCCCTACACGTAAAATCTTATGCATTTATTTCACTTTGTTCACACTTTGGGAATGATTTTTTTCTTTAAAAGAATGATTATTGAATGATATTCCTTACTTCATCATACAGTATTGGAGTTGGGGACTTGGTTCTTGTGAAATATGAGGAAGCTCATGAGAATTACATCATCTTTACTGTTGAAACCATGTGCTACTTTGTCCATTCTGAGTCTTTGCATGCCCTTGGCTTGAAGACAGTTTGGCCTACAGGGGAGGAAATTGATGAACACAAAAAGTAAGTTTTCTGTTTTTGTGTATTTCCTTTTACATATTACCTATCTTATACAGGCACAGCACTATGGTTTAATTTGACTTTCTGAGCAGTATGCTGAAGAAAAATTTTATACAACTGGAATGGAAAGTAACCACAGTATGTGACCCAATCAGGAATTAACAGATAAATGAAAAGTTTGGGGAAAATAGCTGTTTTAATTCTTCTGCTTGAAAACAGATGATAGCTTAAGATCCTGATGGAGATTTATTATAGGCTCTCCAAGTTATGAGAGTGTCGGTTCTTTGGACTGGTAAATGCACAGAGCAGCCTTCCTTGTAAGAGTTTTCATTTGCAGTAACCTTCATAATCCTTTTTCTTGACTTTTAAACAAAATATAAAGTACAAGGGTGAACAATAGCCATACCAGAAAATAAAGTAAAGCCATTGGGGCAAAAAAATGCTTCACTGCAGCTCTGTGAGAAAACAATTTGTTCACAAAACAAAAACAAAAACGAAATGACAAAAATGGAAAATTGAAAACAATGGAATAGTAAACACAATATAACCAAAGCAATCAACAAGTAAATACCTGGTGGCATTTGCTAATTAATTGCCAAATTTAGTCAAGCACTTTACCATAAACGGTTAAGACCCACCACTCTCAGACAGGAGGTAACGTTGTACACAGGTCTTGAAGGTTCCCATGCCGTTATTGGTTCTAACAACATTATTATGTTAAACCAGTGATACAACACGTGTGCTTGTTCTGTAACAAATTTCAATTGACTTTCAGTTTAGAAATGCACTAAAAACAAACAATACATTAACCCTTACTCTACCACGCGGCGATAGTATCGTTGTTTTCAAACCACCTTTTTCTAAAAATAAAATCGGGACTTTACCACAGTCCTATAAAAGTAATCTTGGTATCGTTTTAAAGTACTCGGATATTTCTTTCACAAAATGAAACTTTTTCATAGGGGTCATAATACATAATTTTGAGAAAAAGTACATCGAAAAAGGGTAAAACTCAATAATTGCTAAAAAAATTACAATTTTTTTATTTTTCTCTTTTACATCTTACGATAATTTCAAGATCACATTTTTGCTTCAAAATCAAACACGCAAGTCCTAAGACATGATAGTATTGGTTTCTGGTATAATTTTTATAATCCCTACGTCCAATCTTTTTTCTGGATTTCTTCAAATTTCATGAATTTTTGACCCGTTTTTTTCTCCAAAAATCGTGTAAGCCAAACCGTACATCACGCATGCTTTGTTACACTGTCGTTCGAAAGCGCTTGAAATTTCCTTTCATTTGATATATAAATAAAGGCATACACCCCTCTATTTAGAGCCTATGCTATAAGAATAAAATTACACCTATCCAATTTGAAAGACTACGTGGTGCAGAGGAAATGTGCCCCACTAGCGTGCGAGCGCTCCGGGTTCGAATCTCGCCGTAACCACTGCGTAATTATTTTTCTGCTGCAGCTTTCAGGGGATGTTTGACTTTTATCATTTTTGATGTGTTTTCATCTTTCCTTTCTTTCTAAAAATTATAGATTAGTATCATAGGAAAAAAAAATTCAAAAAGAATCTAAATATGTAACACAAATCTCTGTTTTCAATACTGACAAGAAGTTATACTTCTGCAAAGATTGACCATTTGTTGACCAAATTTAGCCAAAAATTGCTTAATTTGCATAATTTTGTCCAATATTTCCTAAATTGGTTTTAATTACTCAAAAGATAAATATCTTAGCATCTATTCCAACCAAACTTGTAACGAAAGAAAATGAAAGGAAAGTTCTTAAAAATGCATATGAAAAAAAAGTTACAAAAATTAGGGTCGCTATTTTTAAAGCCCTGGTAGAGTAAGGGTTAATCAAGCAAAGTGTGAAGGATAAGGAATATAAGTGGAAAGAAAAGAATCACAGGTTCATTAACACTCAAGACTTTCCGTGCCATGCCTTTGCCACCGGATAATGGACAGTTGGTTTCCTTTAGCAGATGAGGTGCTAACCGACCCTGGAGTGGAGCTTAATGTCCTGGCAAAGGGATATGAAAGAAACTCCGTGAACTTGATTTGATATATATATATCTTTTATGTTTGAAATAATTGCAAAAAAGGTCATACATTTTCTTTAAAAGTTTAGAAATATGAGAATTAAGCAACGAAACTAGCTGAGATAGGTAACTAGGAAAAAGTATGATAGCCTTCCATGCTTGATTCATGTTCACAATATCTGTTTTTCATAGGATAATGCACAATGCATATTAAGGGTTTGACCCTCTCGTCCAATCACATTGGAGAAAACGTGTATGAGTACACCCTAAAAATTACCTGCTTAAAACTGAAATGCAAGATTAAAAACATTTTCTACTCTCCTTGTATTGATATATTCCTTGGGAATAAAGTGGCGTATTGTATGTGATAAAATCTCTGGAAAATGTTTTGATTAAAGGATATGTTTGAAATCATTTGTTTGAAAACGTTCGGAGGGTAGAATTTTCTCCCAAGGAAATGAGTAGATTTTATGGTTCATGTTTCCAATTTTTGTCAAAGGGGCAGATTTTAATTTGAACTTTTTAAAAAAAGGTTTAGACTTCAAAATGTGTAGGTGAAGTAAGAAAAGCAGGGGAGGTTGATCTACTCATCCACACAAGTGAAAACTTGAACAAGTTATGGACAGCGTCTTGAGCCCCACACATGCCCATGATAAACCAAGTTTTATTTCATGATAGTTTTAACATTTTATTTCTCTTTGCAGAGAGTGGTCTCTTGGTAGAGTTGTAGACAAGGAGTACTGCCAGGCCAAGAAGGTAGGCTTATATAGTAAAAATTAATATTCATTGCAATGTATTATTATTTACCTCTTTGTCTTTTAAGCATGTTGCAACAGAAGAAATATAGTTTCTTTGAAACCATGCTTGAAAAGCAGTTGGTGACCAATCTACAATGTTTGTAGGATTATATCACATATCTACTTCCCTCCTTTGTATTTATCTTCTTTTGTCTTGTATTATTTGTAATGCACAAGTAGTCAACTGCTCAAAGGGAATAAATGAGCCTAAGCATTATTTTATGATTTTGGCATTTAATGTGGAAAGACATCTTTTTACCAGACAATAATAACACAAATTCTCATTTGTAAAAGTACATGTAATAGTTTCTGAATGGTGCTCATTTATCTAGAGTAGCGATTCTTAATAGGCAGCCCCGGGCCAGACAATCCAATCTGACTCACGAAGAATAGTCATTATATAATGCAATACATAATTGCATGTAAGATCAATCCAATAGAGATCGGTAAATATCGCAAAATACTTCTTTATTTGGGGTTTTTTCCTCGGCAGATCAGCTCACTAAACATGGCGTCTTATCAAATAAAATGTTATCTTTAGTTCCACTATAATTGGGCTCGTGGCTTGTCAAAGGAAGGTGGATAAGAGAACCCCCGACATCTGACGTACATCTTTCTAATTGCGCACGCTCTTAACTTGTTTGTATTCAAGGATTGTTTCAATGGGTTTTGTTTGTCACATGATGCTGGTTTTGCCACACGATTGGCCCATAGCCTGAAGCTGTTGTGAAATGATGGCCCTTTGAAAAAATTAATTAAGAACCCTTGATATTCAGTGAAAGTGCTTCTGTGATTTATATTGATCTGAGAAGTGGATATTTTATAACTTGTTGTTAATATAAATATTGTCAGTCATGAATAACAAACATGTTTGGTTTTTCCTTTCTTCATCACGCAGGCTCAAAATAGATTTAAAGTACCACTTGGCACCAAGTTTTATAGAGTAAAAATTTCTGGCTACGAGCATCATAAGCCTTCCAACTGATGTTCAATGTGTTCCATCAAGCAACTTGATTGACAGTTACAACACAAGGAGCAACTGAAGAATCTTCATGGTGAGTGTGCAATCGACTCTCAGGGAAAATAGATACAAAGTTTCACATCGTTTTGCTTTTGGGACCATAAGCCCTGTATTTCGAAGAAGTTTCAACACATTGAGAAGAAATATCACTAAAGGAGACGAACCAGTTAATTTGAACAGCTATTTTAAATCACTATTCAGTCACCTTTTGGTCTGTTAGATTAATATGTTAATGCTTGTTGAACGTGAATCACAAATCTGTAAGAGATTGCTTGACGCTTACACAATAAATAAGGTTGTGCACTTCAGAAGTCTTAAAGCTTATTTATCACCCCAAACTTTTGGAAAATCTTGAAACTTTGGTCAGCCACATCTGTCATGGAGACAACTAAAGCTTTTTGAAGGATTTTATTCTGAAGTTGTAATTCCTTTTATGGAAAGCAATCAAATAAAAAATATTCCTACAATATTGGACAAAATTGTTGTCACACTTTCCCCACCATTTCAACGAGTACAATGGGACTTCAGAATGTAAGAACTTGACAATTAATTTTGTCCATGTTTGTAAATTTCCCCTTTTTATTCAGTGATTGACCAAGAAAGTTTATCTCTCTTTTGTCATAAGTTACATCATCAGATATTGATGCAAATGTACTAAAAAAAGTAACAAACGTAATAGAATTTAAGATTATGAACTATCTTTTTAATCAAGAAGACGAGAAATAGTGAAAGAAATTGTACTTTAAAAGAGTGTAGGCTTGCTTGCTAGCTTTGCTTGATCTAATTTTATCAGGGGGTGTATATTAATGAAGCGTGACACATATTAAAGTGTAGATTTCCATTCACCAAGCTAATAACTCTGTTTGAAGATTAAATGGCAAGTTTGGTGGTAGATCTGTTGAGCTATTTATATCTTATAGTGAAAATGTTCCATTTTGATCCCGAATCGGATAATTGTAGACAAATGCATGAAGATGTGGTGTCCTTATTGCACTAGCGGCACACAGAGAAAATGCCAGTTGATCTTTATTAAGTTTATTAGAAGAAATGAGGAAACATTTTCTTCCATTTCTGACTTCATTATTCATGATGAAAATATGCAAATAGTTGATGTCATCAGTAGAGTATTCTATGTTGTAATATTTATCCATTATTTTCTTGCACTGCCGCAATAGTTTGATGGGACACAACTGAGTTTAAATAAAGATATTCAAGAAACTTGCCATACACGTTTCCTTGGGAAAGCATTTTACACATTATATATTGCTGAATTGGGAGAGTTAATTCATTTCAAGAATTACATTGAAATCTGAAAGGTCTGTGGACAGGTAGCAACAACTTGGGCTTAATCGGAGGACGATATGAACCTTATTATAATCAATTATGCAACTTTTATTGTGATTTTTGACATTACAACAAGAAAACCTATGAATTTCTTTATGTTAACCTACATGTGTGTTGTTTCTCAATTTGAATCTTTACCACATTTCTTTGAATGGGGGCAGTTGAATACAAACAAGAGATTTTGAATTTCCATCATACCCTCATATCAAAATATAGCAGCAGAAAAAAGTCTTATGATTTTCAGTGACTGAAATATAGGACAGAATTTTAAAGATTACGTTAAAGATTTTAAGTTGCCCTGTCTTTCATACATCACAACTCTTGCATTCATTCAAAAACTTTGATTAAGTCATAACTTTGAAAGTAAATGTGCCACTGTCGTAATTTAGAGACTACTCTGTTCAGAAGTTAAAGTTATTTGTGGTGAATATAAAATCTCTAACTGTCCATATACCTTTAAACTGACTACATTACAGGTTCTTATTCCTTAAACTATTTTGGAACTTTATGGGTCACATGCAGGGCTGTAAGAAAAGTCACCAGTTAAGGTGTCTAAAGATCCTGGTTGCAGGCGGAATAATTGCAGTGGTAAATTATAATTTCATCAAATATTGCTGCTCAGCTTATCAGGAAATATCCTGTTAAAGGATTATTAGTTCAGTGGTCAAGCATGTACATCTTATATAAAAGAGGACTTCAAAAGAAACAAAATGGTAAAGAAAGTGTTCAAAAATCTTATTCTGTTAAGAAGTTATTAAAGTTTAAAGCACTGTCTTATCTGTGTAGAAATGAAGTGTAGTAAGTCTACTATATAAAGTTTGCGTGCTCATCCTCACATTCTTAACAATTGTTGATGTACTTTAAAGAAAGTTTATTTAATTTATTCACTATTTGAATTATTTTTCCTCAAATTTTCTTCAGGTGGTATATTATAAATACCCTTCCTAGATTCAGGTTTACTACTTTTTTGACATATCCCATGGTTTTTAAGCCAGAACATGGCATGACAAAATATGATAGAATACATAAAGACTTTGAGGAATCTGAGGCTATGACATCACAACTAGTCTGATTTCAGTTGTTTCTACACAAATGATACCAAAATTTAAACTTCAGTATCTCCTGAACGGAATAAGGTTTTATAATACTTTCTTCACCATTTTGTTTCTTCTGCAGTCCTCTTTCATATAAGATAGACTTGTTTGACCCTTAAACTAATCCTTTTATTGATATATTTCATTAAAAACTTCCCAAACCCTCTCAGGGTATTCCTGTGCTAGTGGCCATAACTTAAAAACTAAGACTGCTCTGCTCAGAATTAACAAATATTTCGAGTTGTCACTTAATAAAAAGTTCCTGCAAATGTTTTATCTGTGGTCATTAAAAAAAGAAAGTAATTTACAACATTTGCATTTTCTGTTTTGTGTAGTTGTAGAAGTTGATCAAAACTGGTGTTTGAATAGAGAATTATTACTTACCCTTCCGCATGTTAGTTTTTATGTACTGAGAGTTTGTTTTTTGCTGCAGATTGTAACTGATAATGTTAGTAAGAGTAAGACAAAATACCCTGCTTCACATATTAGAAATTGTTATAATTATAGGTACTTGGAATGAAAAATGCATGATTTATTGTATTTCAAACATTTATTTACAAAAAATGCATGATTTATTGTATTTGAAGCATTTAACAGAAAAATATGATAACTGCTATCCTTATAGGTGCATTTCGAGTACAGTAATTAAAATCTTAAATCTTTCAAACACTTTTTTAGATCTTAATTTTCAATCAAAATGTATAGTTTATGTGGCTCTTCTCACACATGCTCAGCTGCAGATTTCATGTGCTGTCCAGGACTATGCTAAGCTGGGCAGTGCTCTTTTTAAGGCAAGCAACAGACAAAGAAGTAGCGAGTCACATTTTTAAAGTCTCCGGTTTGACTGGGCCCAAGATCGAACCTGGGCCTCCTGGCTGAAAGGTGGACGTTCTCTACCACTCAACCAACCAGTCTCCTCATAATGTTTTCTTATTCTTGATGATAAAATATATTAGTGAAAAAATTACAATCACTTGGGGTGAAATGGAGTTTGGAAATGATATCTAACAAGGTTTTGTAATGTGTGTGAAATGCTGCTCGTTATGTATTGTCTGGATAATTTAATAAAAAATTCAAGATTTAATGTGCAAAATTGTTGTTTATATTAATTAATAATTGAGTCATTTTTTATTTTATTTTGAATTGTAAATATAGATATACAGTTAATATATTATGCAGATCAATACAAGTTGTTTATCTACATGTGTATTTTTGTGAGTTATTCATTTAATATAAATCCCAAGTTGAATATGTTAAACTCTCATTAAAGAAGAAAGTGTTTCAAACTTTACCTTGCCACATGGACATCCTCTGTTTCACCCCTGGTTGGTCTCTTCCACAAGATTGTTTTCAAACAACACCCCCTTTTTGTTCCACCCATGATTGGTATCTTCCATAAGTTTGTCTTCAAACAACATCCCTCCCCCTTTTTTTTTTGAATTTCATCCCTGATTGGTTTCTTCCACAAGTTTGTCTTCAAAAAACACCCCCATCCCTCCATTTTTTTTGTTTAATCCCTGATTGGTCTCTTCCACAAGTTTGTCCTCAAACAAACCCCCATTTTTTGTTCCACCCTGATTGGTCTTTTCCACAAGTTTTGTCTTCAAACAACCTCCCCCTTTTGATTCCATCCCTGATTGGTCTCTTAAACAAGTATGTCTTTAAACAACCCCCCCCTTTCCCATTTTTGTGTCCCAAAAAAAGGGGGAGGGGTTGTTTGAAGACAAACTTGTGGAAAAGACCAATCAGGGGTGGAACAAAAACTAGAACGGTAAAGACCGTCATGGTTCGCATACCCATGCAAATTGACACCCATATCATACGACCCGACTAATTATAAAAATGGCATCTCGCACTAAGTCCCACATGGCATCCCACCCCATGTCCCACATGGCATCCCACCCCATGTCCCACATGACATCCCATCACATGACATCCCATCACATGGCATCCCATCAGATGGCATCCCATCACATGGCATCCCATCACATGGCATCCCATCACACGGCATCCCATCACATGGCATCCCATCACATGGCATCCCATCACATGGCATCCCATCACACGGCATCCCATCACATGGCATTCCATCACATGGCATTCCACCATATCTCCCACATGGCATCCCACCCCATGTCCCACATGATATCCCTATGGCATTCTCTCATATGTCCCACAGGGCATCCCATCCTATGACCCACATGGCATTCCACCCTATGTCCCACATCCCATGTCCTAAATGACGTCCCGCCTCCTGTCCCACATGACATCCCATGCCTTGTCCCACGTGGCATTCCACCATATCTCCCACATGGCCTCCTACCCTATGTCACACATGTCATCCTATCCTACCTTATGTCACACATGGAGGGGGGATAGATGGATAGATGGGAGGAGGATGGATTGATGGCATCAGGGAGAGTGGGTAGGATAGCATTAGGGTGGGAGGGATGGATGGCTTTGGGGAAGGATGGATGGCATTTGGGAGGGAGGGATGGATGGCATTGGGAAGGGAGGGATGTATGGCATTGGGGAGGGATGAGTGGCATCAGGGAGGGAGGGATGGATGGCAATATCGAGGAGAAGGGATGGATGGCAACAGTGGCGGAAGGATAGATGGTATCACGGAGGGAAAGATGGGAGGCAGTGGGGAGGGGAGAGATAGATGGCATTAGGAGGGACGGATGAATGGCATCGGGAAGGAGGGATGGATGGCATTATATGCCATCAGGGATGGAAAGATGGATGGCATCAGGGAGAGAGGGATTGATGGCATCAGAGGGGGAGGGGTGGATGGCGTCGGGAGGGAGTGATGGATGGCATCAGGAAGGGAGGGATGGATGACATCAGGGAGGGAGAGATTGATGGCATCAGGGAAGGAGGGAGAGATTGATGGCATCAGGGAAGGAAGGAGGGAGGGATGGATGGCATCAGGGAAGGAGGGTGGGATGAATGGCATCAGGGAGGGAGGGATGGATGGTATCAGGGAGGGAGGGATGGATGGCATCAGGGAGGGAGGGATGGATGGCATCAGGGAGGGAGGGATGGATGGCATCAGGGGAGGGAGGGATGGATGGCATCAGGGAGGGAGGGATGGATGGCATCAGGGAGGGAGGGATGGATGGCATCAGGGAGGGAGGGATGGATGGCATCAGGGAGGGTGGGATGAATGGCATCAGGGAGGGAGGGATGGATGGCATCAGGGAGGGAGGGATGGATGGCATCAGGGAGGGAGGGATGGATGGCATCAGGGGAGGAGGGATGGATGGCATCAGGGAGGGGAGGGATGGATGGCATCAGGGAGGGAGGGATGGATGGCATCAGGGAGGGAGGGATGGATGGCATCAGGGAGGGAGGGATTGATGGCATCAGGAAGAAAGGGATGGATGGATGGCATCAGGGAGGGAGGAAAGGATGGCATCAGGGAGGGAGGGATGGATGGCATCAGGAGGGAGGGAGGGATGGATGGCATCAGGGAGGGGGATGGATGGCATCAGGGAGGGAGGGATGGATGGCATCAGGAGGGGGTGGATGGCATCAGGGGAGGGAGGGATGGATGGCATCAGGGAGGGAGGGATGGATGGCATCAGGGAGGGAGGGATGGATGGCATCAGGGAGAGAGAGATGGATGGCATCAGGGAGGGAGGGATGGATGGCATCAGGGAGGGATGGATGGCATCAGGGAGGGAGGGATGTGTGGCATCAGGGAGGGAGGGATGGATGGTATCAGGAATGGATGATGACATCAGGAGGGACGAATAAATGGCATTGGGGAAGGAGGGATGGATGGCATCAGGAAGGGTGGGATAGATGGCATCGGGGAAGGATAGATAGATGGCATCAGAGGGGGAGGATTGTGGATGAATGTCATCGGGTAGGGAGGGATGGATGTCAATGGGGAGGATGGCTGGAGAGCTTCAGGAAGGGGAAGGATGGATGGCTTCCGGAAGGAATGGATGAATGGCATCGGGGATGAGAGGGATGAATGGCATCGGGGAGGAGAGGATGGATGGTATTAGGGAGGAGGGGATAGATAGAATTAACAGGGGAGGATGATGGATTGATGGCATCAGGGAGGGTGGGAAGGATAGCATCAGGGCGGGAGCGATAGATGGCTTTGGGGAAGGATGGATGGCATCTGGGAGGGAGGGATATATGGCATCGGGGAGGATGGATGGATGGCATTGGGGAGGAATGGATGTCATTGGGGAGGGATGGATGTCATTGGGGAGGGATGGATAACATCAGGGAGGGAGGGATGGATGACAACGATGGGGAGGGATGGATGGCAACAGCGGGGAAAGGATAGATGGTATCACGGAGGGACGGATGGGTGGCATTGGGGAGGGGAGAGATGGCATTTGGAGAGATGGATGAATGACATCAGGAAGGGAGGGATGGATGGCATTAGATGTCATCAGGGATGGAAAGATGGATGGCATCAGGAGGGGGGGGTGGATGGCATCAGAGGGGAGGGATGAAAGGCATCAGGGAGGGAGGGAGGAATGGATAGCCATAAAGGAGGGAGGGATGGATGACATCAGGGAAGGAGAGATGGATTGATGGCATCAGAGAGGAGGGAGGGATGGATAGCATCAAGGAGGGAGGGGTGGATGGCATCAGGGAGGGAGGGAGGGGTGGATGGTATCAGGGAAGGAGGGAGGGTTGGATGGTATCAAGAAGGGATGATGACATCAGGAGGGATGGATAAATGGCATTGGGGAAGGAGGGATGGATGACATCTGGGAGGTAGGGATGGATTGCTTTGGGGTAGGGATGGATAGCATCAGGGAGTGAGAGATGGGTGGCATCAGTGAGGGATGGGTGGATATGGCATTGGTGAGGGATGGATGGCATCGCGGAGGGGGGTATATATGGTTGGCAACGAGGAGGGAGGGATGGATGACATTTGGGAAGTAGGAATGGATGGCATTGGGTAGGGATAGATAGCATCAGGGAGAAAGAATGGATGGCGTTGGAGGGGGATGGATGACTTTCAGGTAGAATTCATCAAAAACTATTGACATTTCATGCTTTGCTACAGTAATTGCAGTGCCTATTGTATGTCATTTGATAAATAAGTATTAGTGCATTACTCAAAAGTGAAAAAACGAGATATGTTTACAAGCAAAGCATCACACCTGCACACACACACACACACACACACACACACACACACACACATATACATGCCAACACCACTGCATAGGTTGCTGATGCTGATAGCATTGGAACCAAAAATGAAAAGAAAGAATTAGATACTGTAAGTGGACTTCCATAAAGCTTAAGCTTGTTATTAAAATTTCTCTCACTGGAAGTTATGGGATAAGTAACTGCTTACTTCCTTCAAGTAGAGCACTTCCCCTGCAGCTTTGAATAGTCGTGCATGTTGTCATTCAGACAGCTTTAGTTTAACCCACTGCTTACTATGCCAATGGTTTCAACCTATCGACATACACAAATCTAGCTGGATTATGATTCTGGGCCAGGTCATCGAACAAGCTGCAGCAAACGTGATAATGATTTAATTAGCCTTACATCTGTACAATCTTGGACAAAACTATTGAGAAATACTCATTTTAGGACACAGTCCTATATAGATTCTGAGATTTGTTAGAACTACTGGCTACCTGATTAAAAGTCTATATAGACATTTAGTAATTTCTATATTCTTGAAAGAGCGTTAAAATCTGAGCAGATCATTTTTTTTAATTTAAAAAAACACTTTTAGTTTTTGAGTTATCGTTAATCCAAGTTTATTCAGTTTTAACTTCGAAAATTTGTGATGTATGACAGAACAGACAGCTAAAAATCTTTATGTAATTATGTCCTAAATTGTAATTACTAAAATGATGGTAAAGTCTTTTCCTGATAGAATTTTATTGGGGGTATAGGAAAGATTTCCAAAACTTTATTTACCACTTCAATTATGATAGACATTTAAAAAACAAGATAATGTTGTGTTTAGACGTCCATATATACCTTTAGAGAAAAAGAGGGTTTATTTAGCTCTTGCCGACGATGCTCATTTCAACCTTGATGAGTGTTTAATTTGTTGTGTCATCTATCATGTCCGTGCTTTCTAAACGAAAGGCCACTCGCCTGCCTCCCCACCATCCCTCCCCTGCCTCCCCACCATCCCTCCCCTCCAGTCAACTGTTCATGACAATACTATCTTATTGTCATGAATTTGCAGTTACCTTAATAACCATTGTGTTATATGAAACAATGTTGAAGGGACCATCTTTTGCTAAATTAAGTAAAATTATCTTTCCATTGGATCCATATTTATTATAGGGATTATAAAGGGAGCCACCATTACTGCAATTTTATGAAACCGTAAGAATGGATGATAATTATTTTTTGCTATTTAGAAAGTTATATTACAAAAATTTAGACACAATTTTGGAGGAAGTTGGTCAATTGTAGTGGATCCCCTTTCTCCCACCTTTTCTTCTACATAAAACATGCAATCTTACCAGTTGGCAAAAATTGCAGGGGCAAAGGAAACCTCACCTCTCAGGGGTCGGGCAAGAACTCCAAACATTTTCTGGACAGTTTCCCTTACGCTTTCCATGTCTTTGGGTACCACTCCATAGCAAAGAAGTTATCCAAAGCATAAAATGCAAAAGGAAAGATCAAACTTGTAAGGGGGAGGAAGGGGTGGGGGACTGGCTCCATATGACTTGCGATTATAACACTTGAAAGGAATGGCATTTATTGCCACTTAAGGATTGTGAACCTACTATGTCTCATATGTTTCTGTAGAGCTATGTTCTTTGTCTTATTCAATTTTAGAAATTGTGGGGTGATACAGGTCATATATCCATGACATTATCATTTATTGAAGTGCAGATTCCAAAGAATACCCTCCCTAATCCCTTAACTCTTAACCAGAGTTTTTGGCTGGAGGGGGTGGTACACAGTAGTCGACGTGAGAAAATAAAGGCTCTAAAATGCTCTCAGTAATGTTTTTGGCGCCAAATGCATCACTGTGCAAGTATTGCGTACGCGTCACGGCGTGGGATCTCGTGTCCAGGCCCATGCCCCGGTGTGGCCGAGAGGTAAAGCCCTTGTAGGAGCCAAGGGGTCGCAGCCCGGGCCAGGAAACCCTGAAAAATATTTACTTTTAAAGTCCCAAAATAACTTCAAGTCAAACACAACGTTTGATGAAAACGAAAATTGTAATGATACAATCTCAAAATGTCCCTTCAAAGCCAAGGTAACTGAGTTAACATTTCTAACAGGCAGAGAAAATTCGGGCAATCTCGAGGGGTTATGGGCGAAGCCCTGCTAGCTAGGGGTCCAGAAAGTGAAGCCCGGATGCGTAAAATAAATTTCAAAACGGTTTTTTAAACATGATTATTCAAATATAGTTCTCATAAATTTGGTCTTAAATGCCCCGATTTTACTGCATTGATCTGTTGATGAGTAGTAGCTATCTTGGACAAAAATTGTTGAGACACTTGATGAAATTATGTGATGCTTTTCGTGAACCTACATTTCTATTGTAAATTATTCCACACTTAGACATCATAAATGCCAGAAAAAATTGTCTATTGCTTCTTCAATCCCTATTCTATTATTTGAAATTAATATTTTAGAATTTTGAGGACATTTTCATAATTTCATTTACGCCGCCAGTTTCCCCTCCCCTACCTAACTATATTTAACGTCTTCCCTCCTTCCTCCCCCTCCCCGTTGAATGTTAGCCGTTGCGACTATTTTTTTGGAAATGATGTTAAGGAACAAGTAAATTCAACATTGAAAGGGGGGAGGGGTAGGGTGTTACAATTCTCGGAAAAAATATTAAAGAAACATAACACTTTAACTTATTTACTTCTCAAAACACTGAATTGTCCCAACAATTTTGTCCAAGATTGTAGCTGTTTTGGGCGCATGATTCCGACAAAATACTGATTTAAACAGCAGTGGCGTGGCCACGGTGCGGCGGGGGAAGAGGAGGGGGAGGCTGGTTTCCAAATGAAATTCAATTTTGGCCCCAAACAAAATATATGCTCCAAATTGTGAAGGAGAGTAAAAAAATTCCCAAAGGTTTTTTTTATGTATTTTTTAAAGACATTAAAATTATTCAAATTTAATTCCCCCTCAATTTGGTCTTAAATGCTCCGATTTTGATATTGATTGTTCTAATAGTTTCAAACTTTGGTCGTAATCTCCCGATATTACGAGACCTTAATCTAAAATTTTCCAAATAAAAAGAGGCCGTCAGCACTAGCAATATTTGGACCGATCATTTTCTTGAAATTTCTGTTGGGGTGTTAGGGATGGGAATCGCCTTTCAGCTATGCCATATAATGCCGTATTCTATAAAATTAAGTTGAGGGTTCTCGTAAAATTATAGGCCTTTTTCCCCAGTAGTATCATCTCATTACAAACTTTTTTTAACATAAGTATATTGGCCTATACTGATGGGCCAACCTGCATGATATTTGGGGTCTGCCTGACATACAAAATGAAAAGTAAAACTTATGTTCATTAGCTATGATTTAGACTGTTAGAGGGAAAATCACTTTTAAGAGGCACTTTTGTGCAATGCTTGTGTCACTACTACTCCTTACAACTCCTCCCAAATGGGCTCAATATCAAAGTTTGACTCTCAAAAGGGTTAAAATACACCAGCTTCGCTCCCTCGACCCCTACTGGGGGTTTTGCCCCTGGATCCTCGCACAGGATTTTAAGCAGGCCACTGGATCCCATGCCAAAAATTCTCGCGCTTTGCGCTCTGATAGCGCTAACGCGCAACAAACACCAGCAAATGTTAGTCCAGTCCCACCAATAATAAATACCTTCCGACGGAACTGAGACATGTTTGCACCTGCAGTGGTTCACATTCTTTACTGATTAAAAAGACAAAGGCCTTTTGCCAAAAAAAATTGTGCAAATCCACCTCCCCCCCCCTCCCTGAAAAAAATAGAATAATAATACTCCAGCTACGTCATGACATTTCACATCCGTGCCCGACTAAGGTTAGTTCCTCGCCGACAGGGGCGGCTTAAACCCAGCCCCTATCTCCGCCTTGTACGGCCATGTGTGGGAGTCGCTGATGGTGGATAGACCGTTACAGCACTATATATTGCTGTGAAGGCAACAGAGGGAAAACTTTGCGACACTTATATGGGGCAAACATTTTATGTCAGATAAATAATAATCCAGACAAGTTTGACCAAAGTGATATTTTGTGAGCCAAAAAGCTTCTCTCTTTGTCTCCACATGAGTACAAAAATGCACAGTATTCTTAATCGTGAAGTCGGAAAAGAGAATTCCACTTAGTGTTTCAACATAGGAGAAAACTTGTAAATAAATTTTATTTTCAAAATCAATCACTTACACAATTTTGATGAGCTAAAGATAGTGGTAAGCAACGACATATTGGAGAAAGGGAAAATCAAGAAATACTGCAGCAATATCATAGAAGCAGAGGTTGGACCCAGCTAATGTTGATATCGTATAGGGCCTATTCCCAATGGCGTAACAAGATTTGTTTGCATGGGGGTGGGAAGGAGAGGGAGAGGGGGTAAATCATAAAAACCGAATCTAAGCAACCCCCTTCCCCCCTTCACCCCCATTCACCCCCTCCCTCCACCGCTTTCCTTCTTTGGATGCTTTGAGGAAAACCAATCCCCCAAATTGAGGGAAAAGTTGGACATTTTGAGGAAAAATTTCAGAAATTGGGTGGAAATTGCTATACAACTTCGACTAAGACCAATCGCTTTCATCAGGGTAATTACCAAAACAATCCAACATAATGAATTTCTATTCTGCAAATTTCCCAACTTTTTGGAAACCATTTAGCTACGCTTCTGTCGTCACTATATCCCTCTCCCTTATTTTTCTTTGACAAAAAACTATATTCAAACAAAAAAAGACATAGATGGCTATGAGTCATCAGAATTATATAGGGGTCGACCCTCTTTAAGCATTAGGCAGTTAGGCGCAGAGCATTTATTTGCGCTTAGCGCCTTTACGCTCTTTGACTGCAGGAAGACTGGTCTGTGGTCGGAAATTGTGAGACCATCACACAAAATTGTTATCAAAATGGACGGTGAAATGGCTCAAAAAACATGGGAGCTGTCAAACAACATGGAAACTGTTCAGAGTATAGATGAAATATACAAATACGACAAGAAACAGCAGCAGGAAATTTTAGCAGCAAAGCCATGGACGAAGGAGTAAGATCATATTATTATTAACCTTTCCTTAACTAGGCTAGTTTCACGAAATATAAGTTTCTTCTTCTAAATCTGTCAGATCTTCTTCTCCAACGATATTAAGGCAAATGACAAACTATCTTGTCTAAAACCAGTCATTCAAGGAGACATAAAGTCCGATACAATCCTTACTTCATATGATAGAGTATTAAAATCTAAATTAACTACCAAAAAAACAGCAACTTGAGCAAGTCTAAATCTTATTCTGATCTCATTCATGTTAAAATTAATTACTGTAGGCCTAGCCTAGGCCTATACACATCCCTCAGTACGGGTTGACATTGGGATTGCCGTACGAGGACGGCCAGCCATTACCATTTATGACCTTAATTTCCAGGTTCCCTATGCTAAAAAGAATGTATATAAACACTCTTTCTTCCCTCACACACTAAAGGATTGGAATGCTTTACCGTCAGACATTGTACATGCACCAAGTCTCAACTGTTTCAAAGCTAAACTTACTAACACTTGTATTGCCAACTAGTTTTTTCATTTTTTTTACTCATATTTTTTACGCTCGGTTGGCGTTCATGTCCTCTTGAAGGATTTTTGCCGACTTAACCGATTCAGATTCAGATACCAACGGCAGCCATACTAACACGGCTGGCCAACTGTACTATGGGGAGTAGCATGGGGGAACCTAATTCTGTGCACTTAAGAAAAAAAATGGCGAAAATTGTATTGAAAAACGAAAACTTACCAAATTTAACATTTTTGTTTAAGGTGTCACTAATCTTCTCATCTTTGTAACGGTGATGAATAAAAAAGTCAAGCGATAACAAATTATAACAAAACTCGAGCGTGTTTGTTCAAGTTTGAGGGTTTAATTTCGTGAATCTAATGGCGCACGTTGGCTTTTGCTTTTATCCATCGGGAAAACTTGAAGATCCTTGAAAACAGTATGCAAAATGTTGTATTCTAACACTTAACTTATATAAAACATTGAAACTTCAAAAAAGGATCAAAAATCACTCTTCAGAATCTTTACAATGGGGCATAAGATTAACAAGCAATCGCACTAAAACACACTCTGATTCAATAGCTTATTTTTAGTGATACCTGGTAAAAAGAATCTACATAGACCTTTCATTTCTTTCTTTAATCTCTTTTGTGTGCATTAACACTCACATTTATTTGAATAAGAATACTATAAGAAAATGTACATTTTTCACGCCCTATTGCAGGACGGAAATGAACTTTTGTAATGTCATAGCCTTATAAAGTTAAAGTTTAGGCTCTTAAATATTCATAAGATTTGAACCCCATGTGACATTTGTTTAAACTTTTTTTATAGCTTAGGACATCATTACATAATAAAACGTCCTTTATCCTAATGTCAGTGACAGCTGATGGATGTGTGTGATCGAGTGAGAAGGAAAAATTGCTGTTTTTATTGGCTCAACTGGATCAGTATAAATTTTTGAAAGAAAAATATTTTTTGAATGTGAGTTATAATGCATTTTAAGTAAGAAATATTTGTCTCTCTTACCCCATGAAGCTTTATTTTCACAATTTTAAATGTAAGTTTTAGCTCGTAAGTCCGATTGTTCAAAATTGGTTTGTAAACTAGGTGGAATCGAACATATTACATAGTGCACAAAATTAGGGGGTGCATGAAATTAGGTTCAGTTACTATACTAGTTTATTTGCTCAATTCTGTATCGAAAATTTGTGCATGAATAAACTATTTCTCCAACAGGGACAATATCTGTAAATGTACTTCTTTAAATTAATGTATTTCATTAAAGTTTTTAATCCAAAATGTGATTAAAAGTGAACCAAGTTATACTGTATAGGCCAGCGATTCTTAATAGGCAGCTTGTGGGCCAAATGTGGCCTGCAGACAATCCAATCTGGCCTGCGAACAATTGTCATATAATTCAATACAGTGCATTGCATGTAAGATCAATCCGAATGAGATCGGTAAAAATTGTAAAATATTGTTTTTTTCCTAGGCAGATCAGCTCACTAAACATCGCGTCTTATTAATAAAATGTTATCTTTAGTTCTGCTATAAATTGGGCTCACAGCTTGTCAAAGGAAGGTGGATAAGAGAACCGCCGACATCTGACATACATCCTTCAATCGTGCACGCTCTGAACTTGCTTGTATTCAGAGATGTTTTGAAGGGTTTTGTTCGTCACATGACGTCGGTTTTGCCACGAGATTGGCCCACGGCCTGAAGCTATTGTAAAATGATTGCCCTTCCAAAAATTTAATTAAGAAACCTTGGTATAGGCAATTAGTTACCAACATGTTTTGTATTACTTCATGTAGGCCTATAGGCTACCCAAAAATGTCCTTGACTTTTACAAAAGGAAAACAACTTTTTTAACCTAGAAAACTTGAGATAGAATATAAAGAAATACAAAGCATCCTGTCAGGTTGATGACATTATTTTCTGCTTCTTCTAGAATCAAAATGACAGTTCTGATCAATTTGAGTTCAAAAATTGTTACATTGCTTCTGGGGTTTGAAACTTGGTCAGAAGATTTGTTATGTTTAATTCTATCATATGAAATAAGGTTTATATCAGACTTTATGTCCCCTCTACAGTAACTAAAACTTTGAACACTATTTTCTTGTGTTAAACCAACCCGTGTACCATTCTGGAAGAGAAGAGGGGGGGAAGGGTATAGGGATTAGAAAAAAATAACCACATTATGACAGATTTTTTGCTACCTGCATTATGAAATTATAATTTTTTGATATTCGCAGTAAATATGAAAGAAGTTAATTTTGATACCTGCTGTATGAAGTATTCAACAAAAATATTGTAAAAATGGACCAGCACTGGCAGCAGTACAAAATTAACAGAGTACTAAAAAAGAACATTTTTGGGGGGATCTGCACTATGAAAATGATGAAAAAAGACTCCTGCACTACGAAAATGATGCAAAAAAGGCCACCTGCTTGGGCGGCATATATATATATATATATATATATATATATATATATATAATATATATATAATGTATGTATGTATGTATGTATGTATGTATGTATGTATGTATGTATGTATGTAAGTGTGTGTGTGTGTATGTATGGGTGTATGTATGTATGTATATATGATATAGATATATATATATATATATATATATACATATATATATATATATATATATTATATATATATATATATATATATATATATATATATATATATATATATATATATATATATATATATATATATATATATATATATATATATATATATATATATATATATATATATATATATATATATATATATATATATATATATATATATATATATATATATATATATATATATATATTACATATGGAAGTACCCCTCTCCCGGGGACCATTTTTTCATGGCTACTTTGTGGTTTTCTGTTCTTTTCAAGTAGTATATTCTTTTATATCCTAATACTTAGTACCCAGTTAGTAGCCTATTACTTAATCATTTTGGTGCAAATTGTTAATCAATCCGATAACATTTAAATTTTGGTGTAGTGCAATGGACATATGTAAATAAATGACATTAATTTTGATAGAGACAACAATAGGGTAACGGCTCACTTTTTTGACATGTGCAGTATAATGTTGATAATAAATCAAATTATCTAAGTTATATGTTTAAATAAAAAAACTTTCTTTCAGCAACCATTACTTCAGGAATATTAAGATATCTGCCCTCGCTCTTTTGAAGATGGTGATGCATGCAAGATCAGGAGGTACATTGGAAGTAATGGGCCTGTTGCTGGGAAAGGTAAAGTATCACTCAAGTCTTTTATTTAATTAAATCAATAGCACAGGATTGACTTTCTTTGACAATGTAAGCACTTCACTAAAAACAAAATTATTCACTTTTATTCAAAAAGCATTGTATTTTTTTGCACCAAATTGTCATGATCACTAGTGACCATAGGAGGGCAAAGGGGGCACTTCACCCTGCACGTTTTTCCAAATTTGTATCTTCTGTATGGTAACTTTTTGTATCTTAGCATGATTTTTCCCCCACCCTCACTTTTGACTTTGTCCCCCCTGCCCTCACACACACACTCACACTTTCCATAGGAAAATCCTGCCCATGCTACTGACTATTTCCTGTAAACATTTTGTTAATCAATTATTACATTTCATAGTGTGGTTTGCAATCTTAGTGAGCCAAATTTTGCATGTATCAAAATGTACGCAAATTTCTGTGCTAATTTCGAAACTAAATATATGCTTTTTTCAAACTTATTTTACGTATGATTTAATGATCTTTAGAACAAATAATTTAAATTGAAAATCTTTTGTTTATTTCCTCTTTTTCATAACTGCAATGCTAATATAGGTGGATGGTGCTACCATGATTGTAATGGATTGTTTTGCACTCCCAGTGGAAGGAACAGAAACCAGAGTAAATGCTCAGGCAGCAGCTTATGAGTATATGGCAGCTTATATAGAGAATGCAAAACAGGTATGAATTTGTAAAAGATCTGAAACATCGCCCATCAGTTAAAGTACTGAATGTTATGTGATCTTAGCTTGACATCACATTCTATTCTGTAAAACAGAATGTAATGAAACATTAATTTTGAACAACACAATAACCTTTGTAGTCAAAATAATATGCGATGAAGTGTTCATTGAATCCATGTTAATCTGAACATTAACTTGAACTACTGTACACACATCTGATATTTTCATTGATTTTCTTAATGTTGCTTCAATTTTTCAAGTGAACATCACATGTACATTTTGATCATACATCACATGTACATTATGATCATACATCACATGTACATTATGATCATACATCACATTTACATTATGATCATACATCACATGTACATTATGATCATACATCAGGTAAATTATGATCATACATCACATGTACATAATGATCATACATCACATGTACATTATGATCATACATCACATGTACATTATGATCATACATCACATGTACATTATGATCATACATTACATGTAAATTATGATCATACATCACATGTACATTATGATCATACATCACATGTACATTATGATCATACATCACATGTACATTATGATCATATATCACATGTACCTTATGATCATACATCACATGTACATTATGATCATACATCACATGTACATTATGATCATACATCACATGTACATTATGATCATACATCACATGTACATTATGATCATACATCACATGTACATTATGATCATACATCACATGTACATTATGATCATACATCCCATGTACATTATGATCATACATCACATGTAAATTATGATCATACATCACATGTAAATTATGATCCTACATCACATGTACATTATGATCATACATCACATGTACATTATGATCATACATCACATGTACATTATGATCATACATCACATGTACATTATGATCATACATCACATGTACATTATGATCATACATCACATGTACATTATGATCATACATCACATGTACATTATGATCATACATCACATGTACATCATGATCATACATCAAATGTAAATTATGATCATACATCACATGTACATTATGATCATACATCACATGTACATTATGATCATACATCACATGTACATAATGATCATACATGTACATGTGATGTATGATCATACATCACGGTGAATTATGATCATACATCACATGTGAATTATGATCATACATCACATGTAAATTATGATCATACATCACATATACATTGTGATCATACATCACATGTACATTATGATCATTCAATCAATGTCAGGTACTCATAACCTGTTAAGCTTTATTTCTAAAGAACAGCTATATCATATATAACCGTTTTTGTTGTCTCCAAAAAACGTCTATTTTGAAACTGTTTTTGATCAAAACCATTAACTGGATAAAAGATTTCCCTGAAAGAGATAAATAGGTTGGAAAAAGAAACTGATTGAATTGATTAAGGTTTAATAGGTCAGTTGCACAAAAGTAATATGATCTCTTTGGAAATAAATTCTCAGAATAACAAATAGTGGCTCTTAAATCTCCTCAACACTTGTTTGACATTGAACATATTTTAAAGAAAATTACTGAAGGATGAAATAAGAGTTTATTTTCTTAAACTGTATTTGTAACTCTGAAGTGTATTTGTTGACAGGTTGGAAGGCTGGAGAATGCTATTGGTTGGTATCACAGTCATCCAGGATATGGCTGCTGGCTATCAGGTATTGATGTTGGAACACAGATGCTAAACCAGCAATTCCAGGAACCTTTTGTTGCAATAGTTGTAAGTTGTACAATTTGTATTATCTGTACCGTGTTTTTAAATCTAAATGAAACTCTTTACAATGCTTTCTGTAGAGAAGGATTGATTAAATTGAGGATTTTAGGATATATTTTGTTTCCATACATTTCATCATTTTCTCCTGTTTGCATGGTAGAAAGACTGCCAAATATTTCAAGTTCAGCTTTAGCCTGATGCAGTAAATGTGATATTCTTTATCTTAAAAGTAGTTGAAGTTGATGCGCTGTAATAGCAGGTGTCATTGGTTCCTCTAAAGGCAATTATCTTATCCTCTCAATATTTGTGTACACTCAAGGTTTTATGAAAACAACAGAAGATTCTACAGATGTCACCAATTTATTGCTAAACATTTTTTTTCCTTCAAGATTTTAAGGTTTATTTTACACAACAAGATATCGATACAGCAAAAATTTGACAAAGTGTATTATATACAGTGGAGGAAGACTAAGTAAGGAAATAAATGCTTTTACAAAGTAGTCCACCTTTAGAAAATAAATAATAAGCAATAAAAAAAAACAATGAACTTATAGAATTTGTGCATGTTGAAAAATATGTAAACCTATAATGAATAATTATGACTTACACACGAACAAACTCACACTAAGAAATAAATACTGCCTCCCTCAATCCCATCCCCTTAATTCTCATCCTAGAGAAGAAAACATCAATACATTTAAGAACTTTGAAGTACAGTGCATTAAGGAAAATAACATTTCTTTTCTAAGTTAAATTATCCAGCTTTAAATATATGTATTCAAATGAGTATGAACCTGGAAGGATGCTGACTAGATAACATGTGCTCCTGGGCCATTGCTACTCACTAGCAATCCAACACTCTAAAACCCTTATTGCATAAGATGACCAATTTTGACCAATCACAGATCAGCTTCGAATTAGATTTCACTGACCATGTAGGGATGGAATTGTACCCATGATTTAGGTGTGGTACTTCTTCACTCAAAACAAAAGAAAGGTAAACAAACCATTTAAGTTAATGTAAGAAGAACCATGGGAAAGGAAGAACCATGGGAAAGGAAGAACCACGGGAAAGGAAAAAACGCTGGAAAGGAAGAACCGCGGAAAAGGAAGTACTGCGGGAAAGGAAGAATCAGGGAAAAGAAAGAACAGCGGGAAAAGAAAACATGCGGCAAAGGAAGAATCTCGGGAAAGGAAGAACTGCGGGAAAGGAAGAACCGCGGCAAAGGAAGAACCGCTGCAAAGGAAGAACCGCGGCAAAGGAACTTTCTCCGTCGTATAATTAATGAGATTGGATGATTAAACATGTTTGAAGAACAAAGGGGAGCATCATTACACAAGATGAAATTGATCTGATGTGTTATTATTTATAATTGTGATTATTAAAGATTAATAGTTTATGTTTATCCCATTGAAGAAATGATGTACAAATTGGCAACAATGCATATCAAACTTGTATTTCTTCTCATTACAGTCAAATTTTCTTTTAAAAGCAGAGTTGGAATTGTAGAATCATTTTCTATTCAAAATTTTCAGTTTTCTTTTTTTTAGTGGAGGAAAATTTCATCTGTCATTGATTTTAAACATAGATTATGTTCTAATTAGTCTTCTTATTGATGGGAAGGTGTTGCAGGTGTGTGTATTTTAGAACAACAGAAGGGTTTTGTTTTATATATAATTTTATAGAAAGCATTTTTTCATCCTGCAGATTGACCCAGTGAGAACAATATCTGCAGGGAAAGTCAACATTGGAGCTTTTAGAACATATCCAAAGGTAAGTATTTTACTTTTTAGGAAACTTTTCCTTCAAAGCTGGAATAAAAGAAGAAAAACAAAAACAAAAATCTTGACTAAACTGCCAGTTTTGTTTCTATGTTATTTTTCTTTCAAATCTGTGACCTACATGGTCACTTAATTTTTGGAAAGTACATTGGATCTAGAGTAAATTTCTTTTTATCCCAAAATAGGTATTAACTATAACCCTGAACAATTTCCTACACTAATATGTTATAAAGTTCAATTTAATTTTGCTTGCCTTTGTATATCAATTCTGAATACTGGCAAATGTCTTTGAGACTGATTAAACATAAAAGAGAAGAGATATATACATTTGCATAATAATTTTCAAAACTTTGATCATTTTCCCCTCTAACAAGGTATAAATGTACTATTCAAAATCACAATTAAAAGTAAACTTGAAAATTACAAAAATCTTAGTCATAGATTTTCTTAAAACTATGTTTTCCTACATTTGTCACTACGCGGAAAGCGGGACAATATTTGGAAGGTTTTGATATGGTTAATACTTGCGACCATTTCGGCGTCATTACTTTCCAGAAACCATATGTACTGATTCAGTAATAGGATGTACTGATTTATTAATAAAATGTATTTAGATGAAATCATGTTTGATGTATTTCAGACTTTTGATGAGGGGAATATTAAAGTTATGTTTAAATCCATAGCACATGTCAGAATTCTGCAGATAGTAGTGCTACACTTTTATCACATAATATAATAAACATAATCCAGGTTTACATTTAAAAAAAAAAAAGTATCTGGGGTACCTAAAACTAGGAGCATAAAGTGCTTGCTTAGTTATATTATGCAATATTTTTAGACCAACATAAGAAAGCAGTTGATTTCATCCTTACATCTTATAGGGAGAAAGGTGTCTATGGCAGGGAGAAGAGTTATGAGCAACATCTCCTGATATTTTTCACGTAAATCAAACAGTTAATGGTTAATGGATATGTATCTTACTAATTTTTAGGGGTTTAAACCACCCGATGATAACCCATCAGAGTACCAGACCATCCCACTAAACAAGATCGAAGATTTTGGTGTTCATTGCAAGCAGTACTATTCCCTTGATGTTGCATACTTCAAATCTGCCCTGGACAGAAAGTTGCTAGAGTCATTATGGAACAAATATTGGGTCAACACACTCAGCTCGTCTAGTTTGCTTACAGTAAGTTAAGTGAACTTGAAAACACAGTATTCAACGTATAAAATGCTTATTCTCTAAAAGTCACCCCAAGCCATTTTCCAAATTAAAAGGACTTTTGGTTTTGTTGCTTCCACAATTAAGATGATAATACATTGATTTTTGTCCCTATAGCTGTGTAGGTCAGACTGTTATTTGGGTCAAATGTCAAAGAACTGTGGATAATTGTTGGATTAAACTTAAGTACTTTTTGACAGATAAATTAGCATAGAATACCCTTTTTGTGTTATCTTTTTGACAAGAATGCACAGCCATTGATTTTCAGACAAATTGATGAATGAAGTTTGTTATTTGTTTAGTTAAATGATTAGTTCAGGGCAAGCAAGTTCATCTTATGCGAAGGAAGACTTCAAAAGAAACAAAATGGTGACAGCATTCAAATATCTTATCATAGATATTGCATAACAAGAGTTTTTTTGCATTGAAAGATATGGGTGGCCAAATGCCAATTGGATAAAGTGATGAACAAAGCAGATGTGCATTGCACTGTAATTTTAATCCTTCAAGAAGTGAGTATCAAACAAATGATATATTGTAACTTGTATTTTGATATTTACCATAGAATGCAGATTACACAACAGGCCAAGTATCAGATTTGTCAGAAAAACTGGAAAATGCTGAGAGCCAATTAGGAAGGGGTAGTTTCATCATGGGAGCTGATCACGAGAAGAAAGCTGAGGATAAACTAGCCAAGTCAACCACTGACAGGTCAGTGCATCCATACTACAGCATAATTGATAGCAGGGGTGAATCCAGGAAGGAAGAAGGTGGTGTGCGGGAGGGTCTTTCCACATGGGGAGCACTTAAATGTATTGGTCACAGAGATGAATTATTTTAGCCAGTAAAACATTTAAATTTGCAATTTCCGGAAAACTAATTAAAATAATTTCACATTTGACCAAATACCAGGGTATTCTTGGCTGTCTGCACATTTCACGTATGGTATGGAACCAAGCATATAAAAAAATTCTTTCAAATGCTTATCATACTTGTTTAAACATGGAGGAAATATGAGCATTGCTGCTTAAAATTTTTCCTCCTGCAGCTGACTGGTTGTGTAACAAAGGCGAAATTCCTGCAGCAGTTGATTGGTTGAAGTTTTGGAGTAATCACATTTGGTTTGAACAGGTCTATGGACAGCAGTTGAAATTCATTAATGTCTGTTACAATAGCTTCTTTAAAAATGCCATTTACAAGCCAATTTTTCTTAAACTTGCTGTGCACATGTCAGTGTTTTTTTTTTTTTTAAGGTTTTTTAGATGGGTATGCGGGATGTGCCTCAATGTATCAAACACCTGGTGTATAATAGTAAATTTTGTCTTGATGAAGATGGAGAATAAAAATGGTTAAGACACCTGTTAAATATGAAGTGTTATTGTCACCTAAGTTAATCAGAATTCTGAAAAAGTAGATTTTAGACATGAACAGGACCGTAGGAGTCCTTGGATTATTGGGGGTGCTGGGTTCTAGCTTTTGTGTCAAATAGCATTAACCATATGATATGCATATGAATTTACTATACAACTTGGCAAATTATTGAGGGGGGGGGGGCCAAGGCCTACTGGCCCCACAGGCTCCTACAGCCCTGGACTTGAATGTACCATACCAACCTATCTCAAATATTGATTGAAAACCTCAAATTCAAGCTTTTTTTACCAACATTAATTAATACTTTAAACAAAAGCATAGATATTGAGAAAATAATTCAGAAGAATTATTTCAGGATTACAGATGCAATTGTAGTTTGACTATGGCAGGGCCATAACTCGGATCCACAAAGTGGATTCAAGGAGTGAGGAGGGATGAGCCATCAGCAGGAGCTTGGGGCAGAGTTTCCTAAACAAAAAGTTCAAACAAAGTTCAACATCGTATATCCAAGCATTTCAAAGGACAACATATCCAAAGTGCAATGCTACACAAAAGTAATGGGGGTATCTCCCCTAGTAGTTAGGCCCTGTTTCATTGAAATAGGAGGTTTCAATATTGATTACATACTATATTTGGCAGTATTTTATCTTGACAAGAAAACATGAATATTAGATGTAAGAACTTTACATGAGAAAAAGAAGTAAAACTTTGTTTTAATATAGAGTTGAATGAAAGAAATCTTATCTCTTGTTTCAGCTGCAAAATAACAATAGAAGTGATTCATGGACTGATCTCTCAAGTCATCAAAGACAGGCTGTTCAACCAGGTCAACACCAAGTGAAACACTTGATAGGTCACTGAAACAACACGTCATCAGAAGAATCCCGTTGCAGAAGATGCTCATCATATCACTACTTACTCTCTGAAGAACGTATTTGATATGATGCCACTTCTACCCAAACAGTTTTATTAAACAAGGCATTTCCAGCGTGAGGACAACCTTTATTGTAGATTTGAAGAGTGCATCTATTGTTGATGGGTCTTATTTTCCTCTGCAGTCATGGGTTGTCTGTATTACAGCCATTATATTTTGTATTTTGATTTAGCATGAACATATGTTTTGATATAAAATGAATTCCATGTTTTATAGTTGGATATCTGCTAATATTTAGGCTTTGTGTGAATTGCTGGAGATGGCCAGTTTTAGAAAGTAATATGTGCCTTTCTAAAAAAGTACCAAAAGTTTTAGGATTTCACATACAGAGTGTTTGTATTTGAGGAAATATTATTGAAGACATTTAGAAAACATATGTATCCTCCTGCAAGCAGAAATTTCTGCAACCACCCAGTGCAGGGTTATCCAAGCCAAGCTGACAACACCGGTTTCAGTCTTACAAACAGACATATTTTAACGTTTATGGTTATGAATTGCCAATGGGAAACAACAACCTCTAGATGACAAAGTTGGTATTTGAGCCAGACCAGAACCTATGATCCAATGATTGGAAAACACATGCTTTTACTATTAAGCCACTTTACTCTTTGAAGAAAATGTTAACTTTCATGCCTATCTTACTTTGATGTAACTCTTTGAAGAAAATGTTCTCTTTCATGCCTATCTTACTTTGATGTTATCCTGCATTTGACAAACAAATTTGCATATATTTGTATCTATTTGCATTTATTAGTTGTTGAGCGTATAATCTTTGAAATAGGATTCAATTGTACTTGAGCATATTGCTATAATACATGATAAGTAACAAATGATGCAAACAATATTATCAGAAAATTGTGCAATTTTATGCAGGTTAGTTTGGAAGCATCATATACTCAACTTAATTCTCTCCATGCTATAAGTTGCATAAGGCCGTCATGCTGTCTGTCCAACTCATCCTGTTCTGTGCTGCTGCCTTTGCCACATTCCAGCTTATCCACCTTGTCTTGTTCTGCTCCTTCTCTACTGCTCTTCTCCATGTCGTTTTTGGCCTCCCTCTTACTCTGTAGCCTATTGATGATATCCCTGGTACCTTCCCCTTCCCTATCTCCAATAGCTCCGTGGTACACAAATTCATCAACATCTTCGACATGTTCACCGTGATTTTCTTCATACTTCTAACAAGCCCAGTCCTCAATGTTTTGCACTTTCCAGCATTTAGTTTGAGTCCCACTCTGGCTGCTTCTTCTGTTATCCGCTCTGTTTTCTCGTTGAGGTTGTGGAACTTGGACAACAATAGCGCAATGTCGTCTGCGAAATCATGGTCCTCCAATACAATTATAAATCCATCATATTCCTCTTCTCTTGTCCTCTGTTGTCTTTCTCATGACCCAGTCTATGGCCAGTAGGAATACAAAACCAGACATAACGCAACCCTGTTTTACTCTGTCTTGATTTTGAAACAATCTGATGCTCATTCTCGTCGATAACTGCACACTCAAAGCCTTTGTATAAGTCTGCTATCATTCTCACCATTTTGCTTGGTATCCCATTATTCTGCTATCATTCTCACCATCTTGCTTGGTATCCCATTATTCTGCTATCATTCTCACCATCTTGTGACCATCTTGCTTGGAATCATGAAAGCGTGAACCAGAATTTTTTTAAATCCACAAAGTGTATGTATAGTTCCGCTCTCCACTCTTTTGATTTCTCAAGTATGTTTGTCAGCATGAAGACCTGCTCTGTCGTACCTCTCTTTGGTCTGAATCCAGCCTGTTCCTTCCGAAGCCTCCTATCTACACCTTTCTTGATCCTCTCCATCAGCATCATAGAGAATACTCTACTAATTTACTAATGATTGGTATTGGAGTCACTCCTCCCCCACCCCCCACCCACCCACCCCCACCCCCTCCTCTAGTTGTTACAATCCCTCATGTCACCATCCTTAAAAATCTTGACGATGAGTCCTTTCTTCAGACACTCTGCCACTTCTCAGCACTCCAAAGCTTGATGAACAGTCCAGTCAGCCTATGTGCATTTTCCACCTTGTCAGCTTTTAGTAGCTCTGGGCCATAACTTTCTTCACTTGCCATCTTCCTGACTCTATTTCCTCAATTTCTTGTATCGCTTCATTCATTTTATCTTCTATAGTGTTCACTGGATCTTCCCTGTTTAGTATCTCTCTAAAGTTTAGTACCCTCACTATTTTACTGAGTTCATTCCCTTCCACCAGCTCTCACTAATTCCTAGTAAGTACTTCATATATTGAAGGATTATTTATATTCAAGTACCTATTTTGAGTGTTGGTGTGAATGTCAAGTTGTTTTCTCGAGCTACAATCATTTTCTTTCATGAACTCTCTAATAGACCTACTAGTATCCATATTAGCATCTTTTGATTGGAAACAGCCTTTTATTTCCTATTCATGGAAAGAAGTGCATGTTCATCTCTGCACCACAGTAAGTACTATGCATAAGAAACAGCTTCTATACTCCAAACGGGCAGTTTTTCAGTTTCTTTTTTCTTCAAAATGAGGAAAATTATTCTACAATGGGAACTAATGGAGAACTTTTCCCCTAATGTGGGAAATGTTTGTGCCCCATCAATATTTGGTGGGGATGCCCTCCCCCATCTGATTATTACCCTTGCATGTCCAAACGCTTATGAGAAAGTCTTCAGTGTGAGTATTCCACTAAATAGCGCTTAACGTGTTTTGCACATTTCTATAATCTGACACAATGACCTCTGACCTGACTTATCAAGCCCTATGACGGTATCAATAAGTAAAGCTATTCACAACACAGTCAAGGCACAATGTGGGTGGAAGTTATTTCACAATTGAGATGCATCAAGTATCTATAACATTGAATGTTAATAAACTTTTGAATATCACTTGACATTGCTCAATGCATATTCTTTTCTTATTTTTTTAAATGATACTTTACCAATTTTTTTGTATTTAACTGTGACTTTATGGCTGTAGCACTTATGACTGTAGCTATCTAAGGTGATATTTAACCTCTAACAACCAATTCTCAGAAGTTGAGAGTTCCATAAGCTTTCATAGAAATTTGTTAATGTCGGAGTGTGAGCAATGACCTGCTTTATATTTGTTTTACAGTAGAATTTTATCTTTACGATGTCTACATTACCATACATTATTTTTAATCTAATTCTGAGCGCGCCAATGGCAAGCACCACTCACCAACTTAGCCACACTGAAAATTTAGCTATATCCTCACTAATGGTTGAAAGTCAGCGTCTTCTCCACTTAGTTAACAAATTATTTTAAGTATTGGAGAAACTCTGTGTAGTGTGGCAGAGACCTCTGCAGCAATGCAATAAAGCCTCAGTTATTCAATCTAACTTCCTTAGTCCAAGAAAAGGATGGCCCAAATCATCAGCATGACTTTGCAATTGATAAGAAAGCCTTGGCATTTGACTTCAGTCATCACACCCATTGTGCATCTCAAGCCCTCTTATAGCTCCTAGCCATGGCTTCACAAGTAAATGGGTCTCAGTCTCCAGCATGTTTAATACCTAGCGACAAAGCGACACCTAAGAAAAGAAATGTTGTTAATTCAAAAAGCTGACTCGTGACTCTTTTTTCTTCTTTATATGACTTGGAAGAAAATAACATACAAAAAACATGCAAAAAAAGATGGACTTGAAACTTGACTCCCCAATTGTGTGACGTACAATTCTTGAGTTAACAACAAGTAGATTACTTGTAAATCGTGATAACAACCAAACCCACCAGACTTGGGTAAAAGTAAACCATTGGAGCTTGTTTCTTTTGAGCTACCAGGGACACAAAGCATATCCATAATTAATAGTTTGATGCCACATCATATAAGTCATCAAAGACTGAATTTGAAGCATAAAATGATAGACTTACACCGATCTTGGGCATCCCTTGAAAGATTATTAGTTCAGTTTTCTGACTTGTATAGAAACGACTAAATCAGTGGCGTGGGGACCAGGAGGCAACTGCCCCTCACCCCCTTCTCCAGCGAAGCTTTCTGAGAGGGCGCCAAAATCGTCTGAGAACATTTACGTATCAATAACTTTTTCTTATTGGCCCTACTATTAACCAGGGAAAAAGAAAGGGGGGGGGGACTTCATACTAAAAGTGGTATAGGTGTGCACCACACCAACAGAAAAACATACATTTTTGATACCCGCAGTATGAAAGAAGTCAATTTTGATACCTGCAGTACGAGTATGCAACGAAAATATTGTAAAAATAGACCAGCAGTACAAAATTAAGACAGTAAAACATCATTTTGGGGACCTCCACTGCGAAAAATATATGATATAATATATATATATATATATATATATATATATATATATATATATATATATATATATATATATATATATATATATATATATATATATATATATATATATATATATATATATATATATATATATATATATATATAGATATATATATATATATATATTATATATATATATAGATAGATAGATAGATATATATAGATATATAGATAGATAGATATAGATATAGATATATATATATATAGATATTTATAATAAAAAGACACTTATATATATGAAAATGGTACAAACGAAAATGGGCACCTGCTTGGGCGGCACATATACATATACCTCACATATGGAAATGCCTGTCCCTCCCCCCTCCTCCCCCTTCCCCATGCCGGATTATTAAGCACGTAGTATTCCATTTTTGGAGTGCGTATGAATTTTTACAGAAAACACTAAATTTTTCGGGGATTTCACTAGAACCCCACCATAGGCACGGATCGGTTTCCTGGGTTTCGTGCTTGGACAGTAGCCGATACATGGCGATTATTCGTCGGCAATATATAATATCTGTCCCTGCCATGAAGGGCAAACAATTTTATTAAACACAGCTGGTAAAAGCCAGGGTGCCACTATTTTTTTTCTTGGGGGGGATCTGAAAGTTTATTTACCACAAACCTCAATCCCCTTTGAATAAATCAGAAGAACAAGCGCTGAAAAGGCTTATATATTTCACTGAAGGTACAAATAAGCTTAATAAGGGGTTTTCTTTCCTGAAAAGTTACATTTTGACTGAGGTGCTAAGCCCCCCTCCCCCTCCCACTTTCAATATCCTTGCTAGACCTTAACTAAAGACGTATATTGTAGTGAATGGGATGGTATACATTTGAACATTCGTTCCAAAATATATATGCCTTTTAACTAACTTTAGTCACAGTGTGGAATTGCCGAGTTTAAGCAATCTTCTGCTACCAACATCATGCCAAATAACGCTACTATAGTTTCCTGGGGCTTCGCCCCCTGAGCGCCAAGACATCAACTCTGGATATGATACAATATTAAGCAGTTTTCCGCTATCAAAATTGCGAGAAATGCAGGGATTCCGAAGGCTTCGCACCCAGCGCCCCTACCTGCAGCTTCGCCCCATAGATATATAGATGTGACACATTTTAATGCCCTTTTCTGCTACCAACCACGAGAAACGTAGGGCTTCAGCGAAACCAAGAGTCCCCGGTCCCCTCCAGGGCTTCGCGACCTTCACCCCTATATAGCATGCCTAATGTTGACTCAATTTTAAGCAGGACCCATTTTGGCCGCCATAATGAACGTTTTTCGAATTTCATTTCGGGAAATCTTCAATTTTTAGGAAATCTTGGTTTTCAATTTTCAAAAAAATACCTGAAATTTTCTTCATTTTAGGGATATTTTCTTCAATATATGGGAAGTTTTTTTTCTTCTTCAATTTTCGGGAAATTTCCTGCATTTTCGGGGAAATCTCTTTCATTTTTCGAGAATTTTCCTTCATTTTTATACAATTTGCTACCATTTTTGTGAAATGGCTTTCATTTTAGAAAAATTTTCTTCAATTTTTGGGAAGCTTTCTTGAGTTTTCCATAAAAAAAAATTCATTTTGGGAAATTTTTGCCTTTTGGGGATTTTTTATTCAATTTTCGTTAAATTTGCTTCTATTTTTGTTAAATTTCCTTCATTCTGGGGATACTTTCTTCAATTTTTTGGAAGGTTTACAAATTTACTGAAGCAAATAATCCGATCACTTATTTTAATGCTCAGCATCAACTTCCACAACAACTCAGGACCAACAGAAGACCCAATAGTACAATGATTAGGGAAATTTGGTCCTAATTACTTGTGATTTTCATAATAAAGAGGAAAAGTCTGACCCGACCTGCTTATTTATCAAATCGGGTCTGACTGTTTGAAACTTGAAGGAGCGGAACAATTAATGTTTAATTTTTAAGAAATTTACGAAAGCTGCTCTCAGGCTTTCGGAGGCTTTCCCCTTGGACCTTTGCATGCCGGGTTTGTCCCTAGATTTGGAACACTGATTTTAAGCAATTTTCTAAACGGTGCCATCTAAACGGTGCATGCCAATTTAGATTTATGTGCCCAACGTTTTTCATAAGCATTTTTTTGGGGTACTCCAAAATGCTCTTTCCCCCTCCCCCTTCCTCTCCCCGAGTGAAACGTGACCCATCACGCCACTGAATTGGATGGTCTAATTATGTCATCAGATCCTCACATTCCTTATAGGAAATGTCAGGAAAGAAGTATTTAAGTAAAGAAATTAGAATTTAGCACCTGAAGAAAAAAATTAAATGAATGGAAAAACTAGTTTTCTTTAAGATACACAACTGAATGCTGAGAAAGTTAGGATGAGAACGTCAACCTTCTACAGTAGACTTTCCACAACAGTAATTTTTGTTTCTTTACCATTTTTTGTCTTTTCAAGTCCTTTTCATATAAGATGTTCGAACTTGCTTGACCATTGGAATAATCCATTAAATGTCACTTTTTGCATACGCTATATAAAGTAGTCTTGGAAAAAAAAATCAGCTTTAGCTTGGATAATGACTGACTACATCTAAACAACTTAGTAAAATATGGGATTCAAGCATACATAGGAGAAAGACCAAATTTAGAATTTTTTACAGTAATATTATATCAGTGTTAATAGCTCAGAAACCTGGAAGTTTAACAAATCAGACGAAAGAAATTGGACATATTTCAAAGGAACTGCCTGAGTAAAATCATGAAAATAAGATGACCAATGAAGATCAGTAATGATGAATTATATGAAAGAACACAGACAATACCAACTAGTAAGACAATTTATACAAGAAGATGTATATGGATTGGGCATATGTTAACTGGTCAAGGAGAGATGATGATTATTATGCGAAAATAATGCGCATTATCGTGGGCCCCGGAGGGAAGCAGGAAAAGAGGACGACAGAAAACAACCTGGAGAAGGACACTTGAGAAAGAGAGAAAGGAGCTTGGGTGGAATAGTTGGAGGGAGGCGACAGAATTTGCAAGAGACAGGAAAAAGTGGAAGAAGCTGCTTTATGAAGCCTCAATCTTCACAGTCAGTAGAGGAGTGCAGTTAGGTACGGTAAGGTAAGCTTGGATATTTAACAGGCGTTTCAGAAACTTTCTAAACTGATCCACTTAGAGAGTGGTGCCCTTTTAAATAAGTAGGAGTTCACTAGGTGCCACTGGCACCCGGCCTTACTATTAACCATTTGTGAGTATATGAATTTAGAGATTGTATATGTCCACATTTGTATTTTGGTGCGCTAATAGGAAAGTAAATCAACTTGTATCTGAGAGGTGTTAATGTAAATGACATCCCCTGCTTTTATCATTCTTTTTATCACATTATTATACGACTCTGTCTTAAGTCGGACTACTAACCAGTCAGTACATGAGAAGGAAATGAACTTCCAGAACTGAGAGGTTTTTTCGATGTCATGATTTTATTTTATTTTGACCGGACGACAACCTGCTGGATGATGCTACGATTGACAGTATTGTAGCTTTAGCAAATTAATATAGACTGAAAATAACCCTTTGACCTGTGTGAAACTAATATTGAGAGTTCATCTTACAGTCAATATAATCATGAAGCTATTAACGAGCGGATCCATGATATGATTGACTGACAAACAATAAAACAAACAAAGCAATTAGATTAAATGAAAAAACAAAGGTTAGAAAGCAAGCCGAAGCCATTCGTAAAGGACTTCATTTTCGTTTTCATTTCCTGAAAATTGACGATGACGCACGTTGATATTATATTTGTATTATTATGAAGTAAATAATTTGATCTGTTGATTACTAATTATTGTTTTACATCAGGCAACAACTATTCTTTGTAAAAGAGTTCATAATAAGTTTGGTGGCCTCCGCCATGCTAACAACAAAAACAATCAGCTAGTGACAGAAATTTTGAAAGTATTTTCGGCCTTCAGCAATTTATGCTTTTGGCGAAGCCAACTGAATGCAAATGGGCATCTACCGCGACACCGTAATATCTGAATATCGTAATATTGGTTTCTGCATTGTCATTTGTACGTGAACGAAATTTGTGCCGCTACTAAGCTTTTATTCTTGCCATGGGCTACAAGGATGAAATTTGCCCACCGAAAGTGAGGGAAAGGGAGTGCAAATTCATAAACTTACACTAATATACATAATCTCATCATACACTATAAATATGTGAAGGAAAAGCGGGGGGTAGGGCAAATGCCCCTTCCCCTTGCACCCAAAATCCCACCTATGGTAGCCTGCTATATTTTAGGCATATGTGATTATATGCCGACAGGGGCGTAACTTGACTTCGAGCTCAGGAAGGGAAAGGGGGAGGGGTGGAGAGTGTAAGTAAGACAAATTGGCCTGACGAAAATTTGCATTTGCCTGATTCATTAAAAATATATATATATATATATATATATATATATATATATATATATATATATATATATATATATATATATATATATATATATATATATATATATATATATATATATATATATATATATATATATATATATATATATATATATATATATATATATATATATATATATATATATATATATATATATATATATATATATATATATATATTTATATATATATATATATATATATATATATATATATATATATATATATATATATATATATGTGTATATATATATATATATATATATATATATATATATATATATATATATATATATATATACATATATATATATATATATATATATATATATATATATATATATATATATATATATATATATATATATATATATATATATATATATATATATATATACATATATGTGTGTGTGTCTATACAACCATAAAATATAGAACAATTGGCAAACAGATCCCCCTCCCCCTTTCCACCAGTGGCGTCGGCAGCGATTTTGGCTTGGGGCACGGTACTGAAGTGGCAAACTTGGCAATGCGTAACGCCGTGTGCCCGCTTACGGCCCCTGGCGAGATCAATTGGGGCAAAGCCTTGGTCAGGGTCCAGGGGCGAAGCCTTGGTTGGGTTGCAGGGGCGAAGCCCTCGGTCGCTCTAAAGATTTTTTGTTTTTGATGTTCCAAAATGGCTGAAAATCAATACAAAGTTTAATCGTTTGATTGATGAAATGAAGATCGTTATAATGTTTAAAATCTACTCAGATAATCATTTAGGTTACCATTTCTAAATAGGCAAAAAGAATATTTTTCATGCAAATTGAGAAAATTCGTGTAAAATTGTAGAGTTCATAGATGAAGTCTTGGCAGATAGTGTTCAGGGGTGAAGCCCTGGAATCTCTTAAGATTTCTTTATTATAATGCCCCACAATGGTTTCATATCAACACAAATTTCCCAAATGCAAAAAGTGATAAAATAAGACAATTTCAAATTCTCATGTGAATATCCACTCTGATCAAAATTACCATTCCATTTGCAAACAGAGGAGAAATCTCCCCTGAAAATAGAGAAAATTCGGACAACATTGTGCGACTCATCTGCTTATTGGCGAAGCCTTGGAAGGGGTCCAGGGGTGCAGCCCTGGTAGCTCTCAAGATTTCTTGTTTTTGATTTAAATTCAATACAAAGTTCCACAAGGTAAGTGATGAACAGAGGACAATTTCAAATTCGAATGTTAAAATCTACCCAAATAATTGGATAAGCATTTGGATTACCATTCTAAACAGGCATAGAACAATAGCAGAAATTTCCCCTAAAATTGAGAAATTTGGACAAAATTGTGAGGTTTATGGACGAAGCCATGGTCTGCCATTTCTTGTTTTGCATGCCCAAAAATGGAAAATCTTCACAAACAAGCATAATTTAAAAATTGTAATTAATAAAAAGGCAAATTTAAAATCAAATGTTAGAATCTGATAAGCACTTGAGTTATCATTTCTAGACAGGCAGATAAGATATTTCCCCTAAAAATTGAGAAATTTCGGGCAAAATTGTGCGGCTCAGTGATGAAAATGATCTAAAGAGTTTTTTTGTTTTTTTTTGGCCCAAAGTAGCTTAAAATCAACACAAACATCCGAAATGTAATTAATAGGGTCCATGGGGTGGCACCCTTGCAAGATTTATTGTATTTTATGCCCAAAAATGGCCCATAATCATCAGAACTCTAACTTTAAACGTGTGTGCGCTTTTAGGCGGACAGTATACGTCTCCTGCAGTCAGTGCCCAACCCGAGCCCAATCAGCATCATGCCGAGTCAAATGGAGATGATTCTAATATCCAGACGATTTAGGCATGATTGAGATGTATCTCCAATTTAAACAGTACATACCGGTGCGACATTTTGCATCTCTGCCCGACTTAGTGCCCAAGTATGATGTTTTTCAGCATCATGATGCCGAGTCCGGAGGATGCATGTTTCAGATATATAGTCTAGATATCAGAACCATGTCCTCCTGACTCATTATACGAGTCGGGAGGACGTGATTCTGATATAACGATTCGGGTAAGAGTGAGATGTATCTCCGATTTAAACAGTACTTTCGACATTTTAGATCTCTGCCCGACTTAGTGCCCAATACAGAAGTATTATGTGCCGAGTCGGCGGTCAGGGGGATATGATTCGAATATCTAGCTGAGTCGGGCAAGACTGAGACATACTCTGATCAGCTGATAACTGGATACAAATACATCAGATCTAGATATTCTACATTTCTCAATGCCCGACTAAGATCGGTATTTTTTTTCTAGCGCTGGTGTCACCTCTCCCTTCCCCTTAAGCTACGCCCCTGTATGGCTGATCGGAGACGGAAGTGCAAGTGCATCCTTTATATTTCTTCATGATTACTATGTCATTGGAATTTCACTCCCCTCCCCTTCTTTCACTACTTCAGGAAATTGAGTGATGGCCGAAATATTCTTCGTCCTTTAGATAACGTTCCGTATGGTCTTAAAACAATTCCAAACCTATTTTCATTGTCATGCAGTCAAAAAGCGGGTGCGATACAACAAATATAAAGGTAAATGATTGTGCGTTATAAAGTTACTAAACTCCAGTTCTTCCACTTTAATGGATTAGTTCAGTTCAAGCATGTTTATCTTATATGAAAGAGGACTTTAAAAGAAACAAAATGGTGTAGAAATTAATTCAATGTTTTTACCCTTAAGAAGATATATTGAAGTGTAAAGTTCCGTCTTATCGGTGATAAATGACTAATGTATATAGTAAATCTACTATGAAAGTTGGCATCCCCATCCTCACTTTTTTAACAATTGTTAATGTAATCTAAAGGAAAGTGATTGGCCTTCTTTATTGTTTTAATTATTGTTCCTCAAATTTTCTTCAAGTCGTAAATTATACTTAACCTGATACTTGATTCTGTTTTACTGCTTTCCTGGCATAGGCCTATCCAATGGTTTTTAGGCCTCAGGAAAAATTACGATAGAATACGTAAGGAATTTGAAGAATCTGATTTTGTATTCAACTAGTCTGATATCGGTCGTTTCTACCTGTCTACACAAATAATACAGAACTTTAAACTAGTAAACATCCCCACAACGGAGGAAGAGTTTTATACGCTTTCTTCACCATTTTGTTTCTTTTGAAGTCCTCTTTCATATAAGATGAACTTGCTTGACAACTGAACTAAGTTTAAGCACTGAACTAGTTTAAGCATATACATAACTATTTCTATTTTGTTTTCGCACAAAAAAAAAAAACCCAAAATACTAAAACAAATGCATCATTGAGAAGTTTGTTATCTTTCGTTCAAACCTTTCCATGACACACAGCTAAACTTTTTTCGTTCTGGCCCCCACATGGGTCCTCTGGTAGTCTAAGTCTGTTCCCCTTGCAGGGCCTCACAATTTCCCAGTGGACTTGGGTTGATTGTGCAATTTTTGATCGCTTGTTGCACCTTAATTGGGACCCTGGGAGTTCAAGAAAAATGAAAACACCCCGGGTTGATGTATATGAATTTGAAGAACTCCTGTGCATCTATGGGCAAGATTAGGTAGATTTAAATTGTCTGTAATTCTTCTGCAAGTTTCTGATGTATGAATGGACAGATCTCATGCATGATATTCAGTGTACATTAGCAACTAGGGACAAAGACCCCAGTCAATCAAGCTCACGACCCACAAATTCCAACTGCCTACATAAAACACTATTGCATGGTTGTATCTTGTAACAAAGCTCTGTCCCCACATGAAGCTGTAGCGCCGAGAACTGGGGTACTAGATATACGCCACTGACTATTGTTTTAAACCCCCTATCTACCTATCACAGTTTGCAATTCTTGAAGGAGAAAACTGATTTTGACACCCTTGCCTGTCTGCCTGTTGGATCCTGTACACACCTCTATAGCTTAATGGAAAATACATTTCCATGGTATTTTCAATGATTTAATTATGGAAATAAATTTAAATAAAGAATTCCAGATGATCAGGCATACTGCTCTAAATTATTTTTATTCTTTTATTGGGGAGAGAGGGGAGGGAGAAAGAAGCACTATACCCCCTCCAATAATGAATGTATGACGATTTTCAATTTCTTTTGAAGAGGCGCTGCATTCATTTCATATCTTTCCTACGTTTTGTTATTCAAAGGGATAATTTTCCATCATTTTCATAAAATTTGCTTCAATTTTCAAAATGTCTTCAATTGTCGGAATTTGTTTTCAATTTTCTGGAAATTTGCCAATTATTCCCAAAATTTCCAATAAATTTACGAAGCGTCTCATAGCACCCCTTTTAAATAGTTTTTGGAAATAACAGGCTCGTATACACCATTATAGGTGTTTTGGACACAAATAGAATGGCCCCCCAATTTAAACTATACGGCTTCCTAGGCCGCTGGTAAACGCCTTTTCCCCCTTCTTGTTCTTGTAATTAAGGACTCTTCTTCCGAGATTTTAATTCTCTTTTTAATTGCCATTTAAACAATACGGTACCCATAGACCCTCTAATGTATATAATGATATAATTTCAATATAAAATGCACGAGGCAAATGCCCTCGGTCTGCCACCCTTTGAGGTCATACCACTAATTAATGTCAGCTGTCGTGTAATCATCAAGATATACAAAGATGAAATCGGCTTCTAGCAATTTCACAAGCATGTGAATCACGTGCTGCCTCTTTACGCTTCAACATAACATTCTTGTCCTGATTGCAAAATATCAGATGCGACGCAATTCATTGTATTAATTTGATTCAATTCACAGCTAAACGTTTTAATTTTCACTACTCTGGGAGTCCCCAACACATTCCTGAAGAAACAGCGAGTGTATACTCAATACTGACAATAACCTTACAACATTTTTTCGTCAAATCTTTGTTCAATCAGGGACTTGTTATCAGGTTATTGTCTCATCTAATTTATCCTCCGTCAATCAATCTAACATTTCTCTTTGTTTCGAAATAATAAGTCTGTAGTCACATGTCGACAGCCGCTTGATTTCTCCGTCATAACAACAGCGCATGACCTCACTGTTTGTTTACAAATGTAAATTATAATATTAGAATGTACCATTACAAGGTAATTTAAAAAATAGATTGTAATTTTTAAAAGTAGCTGTGGTTATGAAATGTGAAATAAATAATAAAATTTTAACAACATGTAATTAAAAAGAAATGTTTATTTGTTCACAAGGTTTTAGCTAAAGATTCAAATTTCCAAACAAAAAGAGATGAAGTTTGATAAGCTCAAGTATTTAAAATCACCTCATAGGCGCAACTTTGCTTATAATATGAATATTCATCAGCTTGCGGATCAGCTGGCAAAATTACAAGTCTTGTCTGCGAAACCAAAACAAAACGCAAGCACAACTCGTAATCATTTTGACATCGCAACTCGAATTTCAGTGTGTGTTAAAAAGGAAGTACATTTTGTGGCTATTTACGGGTAAATAGACTTACACATATTATTCGCCTTTACCTTTGTTTCTGAAATTTCCCTGAGAAATAAGCGCTAGCTAACGACAAGGTGTACAAATCGGAATGCCTTTTATCGGGAAAGATTTTCGAGGCCCCGGTAGTTTTTGGGTAAGAACGAGCTCAGGATGGCAAAAGGTGTCATCATTGCGGGAGAATTTAAACCGTCATATCAAGAGAATAGCACGAGAAAGGTAAACAAAGACATTTTATATTACTCATGTCGCCTTTGTTAGTTTTCATGCTGTTTAGCCTAAGTTGACTTTCGAAAACATAACATTTTTGTTGAATCAAAATCCATTTGCATTGCCTTTTTGCCTGAATTTCATTTTTTTTCAGTACGGGGAGGGAGGGGGGGGAAGGGGAAGGAGGGGGAAGGGGGAAGGCATTTTCTCCCCTTTTCATCTGGGACGGTACACATTTAGTTAAAACATTGCATTAGAGCTAGTCATTAGAGGAAGTCATTTTGATTATGTGATAATGCTAAATAGCATTTGGATAACCTAACAATTCATATATATTACTATGGGTTATAAATTGTAATCAATTTAGCTGTAAAAATGGTCAAGATGCTTTTTTTTGTGATATCAAATGAGAAGCGGATAGATATTTGGCATTTTAGCTTTTTTGCAAAGTTATTAATGAGTGGAATGGTTTGCCTGAGTGGGTAGTTAGCTCTAACTCTGTTCACAATTTCAAGGTCAACCGTGATAAGTTCTTTACGAACTCTGGGCATCTTTGATTATTTTTTTTTTTTGTTAGTGGTGGAGGTGGTGGTGTTAATTTGGGCTTTTTATGGGGTGACTAACCCTTCTTAGCCCGTAATCTTGTTATGTTGTGTTAAGCTTAAGTGACACAGTAAGGGCAGTGGAGTCAGAAGGTAGAGGAAATAAAGCCAATCATTTTTAGTGAAAGTGTGTCAATTTTTTAAAATATTATTGATTTCATTCAAGTTCAAACATTCTAATTTTTCAACAATCATCCCCCAATATTTGAATGCTCCGCCACCCCTGAATGGGGTAACGGTGAGGGGTTAGGCCTTTCAGGGAAGTAAACAAAGGACAGTTTGGATAGTGTACTTTGGATAGTGTTCAACCAGTTTATTCAGAATAACAAAAAGAAGAAAGAAAAGGAACTTCTGAAAAGATATAATCAGAATATACAAAACAGTGTGAAATGATGTTCATCAAGAATAGAACATTTTAAAGTGAACACAATAAACTAAGTAAGCTCATGTTTCATTAAAGATTCTCGAAAGCAATTGAGACAACGAATTCACATCATTATTTACAATGACAACCAAGATGATAAATCTTGATGTCCAAAACCTTATTTGCTTATAATTTGCATGTAAATCATGATACCAAATTGATTGTGCACAATCAATAGACCAAACAGCAAACTATGAGGGGACCTGCTGTCAACACACAGAATTGGGAAAATATTTTGAAAATCAAGTAAAAAATGCTGCAAATAAAAACTAATGAATATTCAACCCTCACACCCTCCAAAAAAACATAAAATATTAAAATTTGCATAAGTCAAAGAAATGCTTATCACATATGCCCTCATTTCTTTTTATTGGTGTTAGTGTATATGAGGGTTTTGATCACATTACACACATTCTCAATTTTGTCATATCAAACTTTTTTCATTTGAAAGCATATGCCAAGGTTCCATGCCTGTTGATCACAGTACTCCATGCTCCACCATACACATATTAAACAGTACTTCATACTCGGAGAGCTGTGAAGGGGCCATCTCTTCATATAAATGGGATCCGTTTTAGCATCATCTTCCTTTATTGCTTTCAATGTTGAATAATAATCTCCGTAAGCCCTAGGTTGAACTTTTAAAGATTATGGACAGGTAGCAACAAGCTTGATCTTAATTAGTGGAAACTTGGCTATAACCCATAGAAATATGTTTCATTAAAATTGGTTAGAAATTGACCATTTTACGTCATTTTGAATTTGAAAGACTTTTTATAATAAATTATGCAAATTTAATTGAAATTTTGTGACGACACGGAAAAACCAATATATTTCTTTGTGTTAATTTACTGTTTTTAATCCTTCACCAACATTATTTCAATGGGAGAGGTTTTATATGACCAAGAGGTTTTGAATCTCCATCATACCCCCAATCAATATTTAGCAGGAGAATAACAGTGGTGATTTTCAGTCACTGAAATTTAGGACAGAAATTAAAAGAATTACATTAATTTGATTCTGAGCTAGCTGTCCTCTCTTTCATACCGTCTCAACTTTTACACACATTAAACATTCTTCACACTTTGATTATAAGTCGAAAATCACAGGTGTTTTTGACATGATTTAAAGACTTATTTTCTGCATATAAAATCCCTACCTTTAAATACTCATTAAAAAACACTTCATTTAAGAATCCAAGTTCTCATTTCAGAATCCAAGTTTACAACAAGCCACATATGCAGCAGAATCGTGTGAATGCAAACAGCCCATCTACCAGCGAGATCTTGCTCACATCTAAAGCACTGAAAAGTCATCAGAACATGCTGAACAATATCAAATATGGAGGTAAGAGTATTGCCTTATATGGCACATAACTGGGTCTATATATGGGCACCCATTCATACATCACACACATCACAATCTTGCACCAAATTAACATAAGAGATCAATATTCAGGAATGATCAATTTTAAGCTAATTGTAACATGATTTTGGCTATTTTTTGGTATTTATCAAAATATTATACTTATTTTGCCTCTTCTTGTTTGTAAAACACAGGACAATAGAGGATTCACACTTTAAAAGGTAAAACATGAGAGAGGTGTATAGAGGGGCCCAGGGTCAAGCATAGAAGGGGATGAATTGGGCACTTCTGTATTGGCTAAATCATCAATTATTGGTCTATTAATCCTTCCATTCAGTAAATTATTTCTTCAAGGAAACTGTTGGTATTAATTTGTATTTTTGCCGGGGAGAAGGCAAAATTGTTCCAACAGTTGGTTAAGCAACATGGTTGTAGCTAGGGGATCAACAAGGTTGTATGAGGCTAAAAGGTACAGAAAATGCTAAAAGGCCCCTTTTTTCTGCTCAATATAATAGACTGTTATTTAGATATTTGTGGCCATCGTATATTTCCCTCAGCATCCCTCTACCTTAATATGAACTTTGCCTATACCCCCAACAGCAATCCCCTCCCCCAATATGAAAGATTGGCTAAACCCCTTGAATAGAAGCCCCTTCCCTGATATGAAAGATGGGATATACCCTCTGAATTGTAACCCCCTCCCCTGATATGAATGATTGGCTGTACGCCCTGAGTAGTAACCCTCCCCCGATATAAAAGATTTGCTATATTCCCTGAATAGTAACCCCTTCCCTGATATGAAAGATGGGCTATACCCCTAAGCAGCCTGCACAATTGGCTATACCCTGAACAGTGAACAGCAACCCCTCAATATGAAAGATTGGCTATACACCCTGAATAGCAAAATTTAATGATAGTTGTTGTTACTTTGCCAAAACTTTCTGCAACTGTTCATGACACCCCAATGCATCTCCCATATCAAAAAGCAGGGTTTGGAGGCCGGGGGATTGGGCATTGCACAAAAATGCCTCCACCCCCTTGTTTCACACATACACACTAACAAATTGAAATCTGGACAGGATTGGTGTAAATATTGAGGCAAAAACAAGCTAAAAATAGCATGAAGAGCTAAAGAAAAGTATGTTGTGAAACAATTTTACCAAAAGTATGCAAAATCTAATCTAGCTGCTTAAAATAGTTTCATATTTCCCCTTGGTGCAGTGCTGGAAATGTGGCCAACATAAATGGTACTAAAAACAAGCTCAAATCCACACTCCTTTTTCAAGTGTACCCCAGAGACCATTGTGGCAGTGCGGTAAAGCTTCAGCTTCTAATCTAGCGTCCCGGGTTCAATTCCCGTCCAACGAGTCTCCAACAGTCTCTCTGGTCTCCAACCAGTGCTCCACGACTGGTTAATAAAACAGCCGTGGGTGTTTTGATGTAAATACTCCAATGGAGGTCTGTTGGGACATTATAAACCTTGGTAAAATTAAAGCAACCCTGACCCCATTTTTCTCTAGCGGGTCTCATTACCTGCACCCTGCTTTGTATCACAAAACTTGTAGTTTCTTACAAAGTCATATTAAATTTCTTCTCCTGTCAGAAAGATGCTGGTACTCTGCATGTTGTAGTGATTCCAGTGACGTGCCTTAACCAAGGAGGTACCACTTTAGACTGTCCTCACGCTGCTTGGCCCTTGCTAACTTATTAAATTCCCCTTTTGGTGATAAGCACTCTGGGTTTGGATAAAGTTAGGGTTTTTTTTCTAACCTTCTTCACAGCAGGGAAATGCTCCACCAATTTCACTTAGAAATTCAGCTGTAGACCTCTGGTTTACCCTGTATGGAACTATTTGTTTAGAGTGAGTCAGCAAACAGTCTGTAGCAATTACTGATCAAAGTACACAATACAAATTGAATATTCATGAATGCCCATATAAGGAAGTTGGAATTCAACAGGTATCTTTATATGGCTTGGTAGTTCTGGGAGACTGCACCCAGATAAGTGCCACTTTAAAAAAATACAGACAGTTAAGATGATACGGAATTTGTTGGATGAATTGTATGAACATACAGAGATGTCATGTATTTTCTGTCTATAAGAATGAGTAAAATATTACATCATGCCATAAATCTCATCTGGAAAGTGCACATGGGAGGGGTGGGGGAAATGACTTTTTACCAAAAAGTGAGGGGGACAAAAAGGCAAATTCTGTTGAATGTACTGAAGTTTAAAAATACTATTGAAAAGCGAAGGGACAATTCCTCCCCCCCCCCCCCCCTCCTCCTCTTCCCCCACATCCTTGCCGGAATTACGGCCTGCCATGCACTCCTCCATTTTCTAAACCTAATTTTAATTGATCAATTTTCCCAAAAAGGAAAGAATATTAGTAACAAAAATATGATTATATTCATTTGCAGATATTCACTTCCCCACCCAACCCCCTTCCCCCCAAAAAAATGTAAAAAAAAATGAATAAGCTATTTTCTTTCAAATAGTGTATGGTAAAATTATACTTTCCTTACCAAAAAAATCGTTATTTTAAATATAACACTGGGAATTGGGGAAAAAGAATATGTAAGAGGGGGAATTCCCCCATAACAATGTGGCCCCCTCTGCATGGGTACACCACATTGTCCCTTGTCAAAGTTTGATATGTGATCATCATTGCTTTATGAATTCTGATGTTCAAATCCCCTGACTATACACAGTTGATGATATGAAACAATTTCTACTACTCTTAACTCCGCCCCCAAAGCAGCCTTCACCCACCCACTAGCTTCTGGCAGCCCACATGTGTCATATCTATTAATAAAAAGCAGCTCACAACTGATAGGCGAGTGATTGCATAAGGCTCTTCATCTGAGTGTGACATTTGGGAAGAGGCAATTTACATTTGTTTGTACTGAACAAAGTAAATTCACCACACTGCAATTAGTGGTTGTGTGCAATAGTGAAGTAATCTGGTAATGTCTCCCTTGTTATTGAGTTGGATATTGGAATTGTGTTGACATTGTGGTGACTTGAATGAAGTTACTTCACTTTCTTGTTTTTCAAATACACTTTCCACCAAATAATTCACTGTGTGATCTGCCATATTTTTCCATTGCTGACTGTACAGTCTACTTATTCTGTGGTGCAATCTACAAATTAAGATTTGGAGTGTTATTGTTTGACGAGGTTTTTCAAACAAGTTTCTTCTGCCCTGCTTTCATTGTTATAAATGATTTAGACTGGGTCTATGTCTAATGCTGGACTGAGTCTATGTCTTATGCTAGACTGGGTCTATGTCCAGTGCTGTATATGTCAGTTTATTACTTATTTTTGAATTGTTTTATCAGTGGAAAATCTCCTGCTTTTTTAGATGTCCTAGCTGCATCCTCTATTGTTTATAACAGTTAATTATACTTCATTGAGATTAAAAAAAATAATGAAAAAAGACTAAGAAATGAGAAACACAGATAGTCATGTTTATGAAATAAACCTGTACTTGCTCTTACCGGTACACATTATATCAAAAGTTTGTGTGAATATATTAGCGTTGAAAGTTCCACGAGAGCAAATGCAATGGCATTCTTAATTGAAAACCGAGAGAGAATTTATGAAAGTGAACCAGAGGGTATGTACCTTTTAAGAACTTTTTATTCTGAGCTATGACAGTGCAAGTTCAACCATCCAATACAGGGTGTATATTCACTCCTTTGGAGGAGAAGAGGGGGCGGGATCATGGGGGGGAAAAATTGCTGATGGTCTAAAATATTTGTAAAAATTATTTTACAATAGCAGCTATAGATAAAATTGACGATTTAAAAAAGGGTCTTTTGAATGGGTGGGGGGTGGTATGACCCTGTCTAAGCTACCCTATGGAAGCTGTGGTATATGCATGGTGCCTCTACTGTGTATGAGAGGTTGTGCAATTGAGATCTGGCAGGAAGTTGTTTCTCTTGTTTCCCCCTTTGAATATGCTACTGACTCAAGGGACAAACATAATTAAGGTGGCCAGGAGCCCAAAGCATTGGGTAATGGCATACATTTGTGTGTAACTTAGATGCTGATATCCCATGGGCTACATCCAGTAGTGTCACCAGCATCCAAAAAGTGAGGTCAGGGGCATGGTGTTCAACAGTGATGTTTGATGCATGGATAATCCACAGGACATGTTATAGCCCTTTGTGGCTACATCACTGTTTGGAAGGAAAATGTAATTTTGTCTTGCTCTTTCCACCTACCAAATCAATATTTTTCATGTTTTGATCAACAATGTAATCTGAATAATCATCAACAGGAAAGTTGTGGGTTATAATTTTTCATTTTTTTTTGTGGGGATGGGGAGGGGGCAGGGGGTAGGGGTAACATATTTTTAGATGAATTAACGTTGAACTTCCCATAATATCTTCATACATGCATGATGTCCCTCTCCTATCCAACAGAAAGTGTAGCTTTGGTAAGCATATGGTAATGATGATTTGGGTCATAGTTTGTTTAAATAATTTACTTGCTTAAAATTAAAATTCCAAAGGTTCTACTATTTGGCTTTGTACTTTGTATCTAATTTTGTCTCTTTCTATTTCATATAAAGGCGATATGTACTGATTTCATATACACATACATGCACACTGCACAGCAGTAGTGGATTTTAGGTATGTGCCCCCTACCCCCACTACCTTATTGGCCAAAAATGCATAAAATATAAAGAATAATCTTTGGGGGTGATTTCATAGATTTTTTTAACATAAACCTTTTATACCCATCCCAGCAATTATATCTGGTATCCATAGAAATAGTTTTATGTGTAATGGTCACCATTTTTTTTTTATAGAGGTCAAATGGTGCCTCCTAAATGAAAACAAAATCCTGGATCTGCCACTGCTGAGATCTGGAGGGGGGTCAGGCCCTCCCCCCCTACCCCTTTTGGAATTTCACTAATACACTTTTAACTAAATACATACATTTTCATGACTTTACCTTGGATTTCAAGGCTTGGTTGGACGCACCCCCTCCTACTCCCCATTCTCTTTTTAAAATCCTGGATCCGTCCCTGTGCTGCACAGTATGGTGAAGCAACATTCTTTATTTCTCGTCATCCATGCATGTTATAGTGGGTTTACTACTCTGAAAAACTAAAACTCATAACTTTTGTTACATTCAGTTTAAAGAAAAATGTACATCCAAATTCTGCATTCCTAATATACAGTATTTTTTATTCACAGAGAGACCAGAGGCTCATTACATATTCATCCCTAGTACACTGGTGGTAAGCACTTTGTCCTTATATGGTATCTTAGATAATTGTTATGTAAATGAGCAATATGTTGTCACTGCAGCAGAAACTACTATGTGTAGAAGCAGGGAGTTGGCATTCCCTGGTAAAAGGATGGCTGTGTAAGTGGTTCTATTGTCTGTTCAATTGTACTTCTGTGGAAATCAATAAGTAAGGGCACAGTGAGTTGATATTCTTAATGCAGGTAGTCAATTTCCAAATATAGACATGGAATGCTTCAATAGTTTGGCAGACCCCTAGACTTGTTGAGGGGACATTAATGTGTGCACGAAAGCTGCCTCTTTTGGCATGGAGTCCAGGGGCACCCTTAAGGCTCAATCCCTTAGTGAAGAAACTTTGGGATTTTAGCTATAATCATACATCTGAGCATGAAGCTATTCTGACTGATAAGGAACAGTTTATTTTTCTAGTTTCTGTATCCGTGTGAAGTATTTCATTTATGAGGCTAATTCAGATTATTAAAAAAAAATCAAATCTAAAAATCCAAAAAGGTTAGATCTAAAAAAAAAGAGAATCAAAAATAAGATTACATTTTGTTCTCATGAGGGGGCAGGGCGGGCCCACAGAGGGGAAGGGCAGGCTGCCCCTGTGAAACAGCAAACTGGGGTCTGGTTTGATATTTTACAAGTGATTTTTTCCCCCATTTGAAGGGCATATCCTGGAGTTTTGTAAAACAGGAATCACGATACATGAATATTCAAAGCTTGTGATTTTTGTAAGGCGTTTTAGGATGAAGATGATACTGAATGATATTAACTGAATACAGAAATTACAAATGTTGGTAGCCTTTGCCAGATTCAATACAGACATGTGTGGACACACTTAATGTTTATCTTCGGGTGAATTACGTGAAATCGGTATATTGCTGATAAGCTTTTTGCTATTACTTTCCAAGTCACTGTGAATTTTTTTTGATCGCCTGTGCATATGAGGTGTAGGTTGCTTCTGGGCCTTTTTCAACACAGTAACTGCAGGGCTGTGGACCCCACTCAGCAAAGTGCCCCCTCCCCATCCCCCACAGTTGAGTATTTTTGCTCTCCCAGTTTGGTCCCTTTTGGTCCCAGTTTGGTCCCTTTTGGTCCCAGTTTGGCCTTTGATATGTGTGACTAAACAAATTTAACTAGACATTTTTATTTTTCTCTAAAGGATAAAACCTGAAAATGAAGGAAAATGTTCCTAAAATTGACGATAATTGTCCGGGAATAAGAAAAATTAACCAAAATTGGGCAAAAAATCTCTGCAAATGAGCAAAAAAAATTGAAAATTAATGAAAATTATCATGGAAATTAGAAAAACTACCCAAAAATTAAATGAAAATGGAAGAAAATGTTCTGCAATTCGAAGAAAATTGCCCAAAAATAAAAAAATGATTCCCTAAAAGTGAAGAAAATTTCTCCCCTCCCCTATGCCCATGTTTGCTTTTATTTTGTTTTTTCTTTCTGTTATTTAATTTAAAAGGAAATGTTTATGTTACAAGAAACATAATAGAGTTTTGTTAAATAGAAAGTTGAAAGAATACTGAAAACAAAAAACTATATTCATCTTTACTAACTAAGTAATTCGGTGTCGGGAAGGGGGAGGGGCATATTACGAGTTGAAAAGTTATTAAAGAGCTTCCTTTTGTGCATTTACCCTTCCTCCAACTAAGAATTTATTTGAATAGGCACAGAGTTGCTTGCTACCCTCCCTCTTCCAAATATAACAAAAATTATGGTATGCTTCTTCTTTGGATCTGCATACAAGGTATATGAATTATCAGGCAAAATCTTCCCCCCCTCCACCCCTCAAGGTGAATGACACCTCTGGTGGAATAACCAGAATGGCTAGATTAGCTAGCCTTGTCTTCCCAAAAAATCTGCATATCAAGTGTGTATAATTGTTGGTTGTAATATTTAAGGCAACTTTAGGACAGGGGTGGTGGAAGATGTTTACATTTTTAGGGGAGGGGGATATAGAATTGCATGGGCACCCTCTTATTAACTTGAGTTGAAAGCAATTTCCCCCTTCCCACCCCATGGAGGAGATTTGAAGGCAATTTATGTTCAACTCAATTAAACAGTCCAAAAATTGATGATGACCTTCTTTCCCTTCTAAAATTTACAGTCATGAAAAAGTTTTTAATAAAGATTTAGAAAAATGTTAAAACAGGAAAATTGTTTGGGAAAACAGTTCAGGATATAAATTAGATAATAACCAGTCAAATGTATAGATAGTGAGCACACTATCAGACTATATAGATGACTAGAAATAGGATCATGGAGTTCCAAATAATGTAAAAAGCAAAATTGGAATCTTCTGAAAAATTCATACGATTTTCTTCATTTTGTGTCAGTATTCTATTTCATTGTATAACATTGGTTCCCATGAAGTTTTGTTGTGGCCTCAAAGCAAAGATACCAAACTTTTAAATGAGGGCTGCTCACAACAAATCATACACAGGGAGAATGGATATGCAGGAGTCTTTCTCAGTGAGAAAAGTCCAAATTAGGGTCCCAACATTGTTTTTAGGAGAAAACTGGAAACAAACTGCATGCATGCAAATTAGTGTGTAGACATGTTATTATTTGTTTCTCTGTCAGAGCAATTTTAGTGTTACTTTCTTCAATGAAAAATATGAAATACATTTCCTTAAAAGGAAATTAATTACTTTTTTCAATATAAGAAAGGGTGTTTTCATCTTTTTTTGCAAAAAAGCTATACCCCCTGTGCTGCTGCCTTTGACTGTAAGCCCCCAAACTAGTGATGCTGGCTGTGGCATTGACCTGGGTTGAAGTCTTTGACTGCTTCAAACTGTTTTGAGATATTTTGGATTAATACCGTGGCTTAGATTTGTAGTGTACTATGTATTATGGCTTTGAAACATTTTAAATTTCAATGAATAGGTACTGTCGTTTATATATTTTAATTGGCAATTATTGACATGGCTTTACAACCAATCATTTTCTTTACAGAAATGCCTCAAAAATATTGTAGAGTTTTGTAAAGGTTTTTCTGATTAAAGATAAAGCAAAGTCAGAATTGGGTGCCAATGAATGTGATAGCACCACATTTAGAATTAAATAATCATACTTCATGTGCCAAAACTTGATAGTTGATAGTACAAACAACATCTGGTTGGGGGCTAGGGAATCCTCAACTTTATAGTTAGTAGCACTAATGACATCTGGTTGGGGGCTAGGGAATCCTCAGCTTGATAGTTAGTAGCACTAACGACATCTGGTTGGGATTAGGGAATCCTCAACTTGATAGTTAGTAGCACTAACAACATCTCGTTGGGGGCTAGGGAATCCTCAACTTGATAGTTAGTAGCACTAACAACATCTGGTTGGGGGCTAGGGAATCATCAACTTGATAGTTGATAGCACTAACAACATCTGGTTGGGGGTTAGGGAATCCTCAGCTTGATAGTTGATAGCACTAACAACATCTGGTTGGGGGCTAGGGAATCCTCAACTTGATAGTTAGTAGCACTAACAACATCTGGTTGGGGGCTAGGGAATCATCAACTTGATAGTTGATAGCACTAACAACATCTGGTTGGGGGTTAGGGAATCCTTAGCTTGATAGTTAGTAGCACTAACAACATCTGGTTGGGGGCTAGGAATCATCAACAACTAACAACATCTGGTTGGGGGTTAGGGAATCCTTAGCTTGATAGTTAGTAGCACTAACAACATCTGGTTGGGGGCTAGGGTATCTTCAAACTATATAGTCCATACAATAGTTAGGTCATTTAAATTTCATAAAAGA